>CM062296.1:800394412-800879582 GCA_031216915.1 Pictodentalium vernedei
CTAACAGGGGCCGACTTCAAATTTACAAAGCTTTAAAATCCTCTCGTGCTGTCCCGAGCTGGCGCACATGGCCCAGTCACAGAATTGTGCAATATGATATCTGATTCAAAGGCTCGTTTCGGCACACCTGGCCCAGTCAGAATTGTGTAATATGGTATCTGATCCATTCGGATCAACCCCCCCCCCCCCCCGAATATTTTTAAGCTGTTCACAACCCCTCTCGATCATCATTTTAGCATAATTGGCACTTCCTTTGGATCCGCTCTGATACCCCCCCCCCCCCTCCAATATTTTTAAGTTATTAAGCCCCTGTCTTGTAGTTTTTGGGACCGACTTCTCTCGTGGGCATCCTTCCCCGAAATTGTTTGAACCGGTTCCTAAATAGGGGCCGACTTTAAATTTACAGAGCATAAGAACCGACTTCTCTCGAGAGCCTTCTTCCCCGAAATTGTTTGGTCCGAGTTCTCATAGGAGCCGACTTCAAATTTGCAAAGCATTAAAATCCTCTCGTGCTCTCCCGAGCTAGCGCACATGGCTCCGTTAGTGTATTGTGCAATATGATATCTGATTCAAAGGCTCGTTTCGGCGCACCTGGCCCACTCAAAATTGTGCAATATGGTATCTGATCCATTCGGATCCCCCCCCCCCCCCCATATTTTTAAGTTGTTCACAACCCCTCTCGATCATCATTTCAGCATAATTGGCACTTCCTTTGGATTTGCTCTGATATCATCCCCCCTCCCCCCCCCCCCCCCCAGTATTTTTAAGTTGTTAAGCCCCTGTCCTGTAGTTTTGGGGACCGTCTTCTCTCGTGGGCATCCTTCCCCGAAATTGTTTGGGCCGACTTTTCATAGGGGCCGACTTCAAATTTACAAAGCATTAAAAACCGACTTCTCTCGAGAGGGCATCCTTCCCGAAATTGTTTGGGCCGAGTTCTCATAGGGCCGACTTCAAATTTACAAAGCATTAAAATCCTGCACCTGGCCCAGTCAGAATTTTGCAATATGATATCTGATCCAAATGCACGGTATTAAAATATGGTCAGAATCGTTAAATAATTTGGTCCGAATCGTAAATGGTCAGTAAATAATCAATCTATATTGCAGTGACGCACATAAGAGCACTACACGCAAAAAAGGAACACGTTTTGCTCTCTGCAGGGTTCAACAATGAAAAGTAGCACCTATAATTGGTCCCCTTAAATAATTTATGTTATGCATTAAGTATACATAAAAAGTAATGTCTCGATTTGAATAAGCATTTAGCCTGAATCATGTATTTAATATCTGGACCAAATCGTTCGAATCGTAAATAAAATATCTGGTCCGAATCTTAAGAGTACATTAGAGCACTCGGGAAATGGAAAGCGAACACGCAATCAATGTCGCAAGAGTTGATGAATGAAAAATGGCACCCTGTTTTTTAGTCGGACACGTCGAGCAATTTCTGGCACAAATGATTATTATATGGAAGCACAATCGTTTTTTTTTCCACTACGTTGTCCCGCTAATGCAATGTACAAATACTATATAATAATAAGACACAACAAAATGAAAAAAATAAACACGGAAATATTTAAGATGCACAAATATTAGTTTCGGAACAAATGTTTTCCATTTTTTGGATGTAACTTTTTTCGGTGTGCGGAAGTGAAAGTGTATTCCAATAGTTACGCGCGCATGCGCGCTAAATAATATTATAAAATCCAGTAATACTTATTTTACAATATTATTTTATTCCTGGATCATTGTTTGAAATGAACATCTGTGCTCCCACGGTCCCGATCATAAACAAGTCAAAATAAAAGCATCAGTGGGATTAGCCAAACAAAACACGAATTACTTGATTGGTCGCAATGATCACGGATATTTTATGGCATATGTTGTATGTCGTATATCCTATCTGGCATGTCGAATGTCGGTCTAGGATTTAGAAGTTTTAAAGGTATTTTCTGATTAGCTGCTATTTATAGTAACTGGGTGCAACGGTAATTTTCTGATTGGCTAGAAACAAAAGGCACGTTGAACTTATATCTCCATTTAAGGTAATCAGGTCACCTTGTTTCCTTTTATAGAATTATGCGTTGGACGCGTAATTTTTATCGGTGCACCTGTATTTTATAGGTGCAACGGTATTTTGTCAGAAATATACGCTGGACGTGTAAATTTTATCGATGCACTCGGAATTTACAGTTGCAACGGTATTTTGAAATGTAGGTGCACCTGTAAAAAATGTAGGTGCATCGCTATTTTTCTATAAAAATACACGTCCAACGTATATTTATACGTCGGACGTATAAATGATGCGATGGACGTGTAATTTAATATACGATGGACGTATAATTTATAGGTGCACCGCTAAATTTTATAGGTGCACCGGTATTCGAAAATAGCGTTGCAACTGTAATATACAGGTGCAATGATAAAAAATACACGTCGGACGTGTATTTTCAGAAAATTATACGTTGAACTTATATTTTGACGGGGAAAATATACGATGGACGTACATTTTCTTCTAAAATATACGTTGGACGTGTAAATTTTATCGATGCCCCCCGAACTTACAGTTGCAACGGTACTTTGAAATGTAGGTGCACCTGTAAAAAATGTAGGTGCATCGCTATTTTTCGCTGAAAATACAAGTCCATCGTGTATTTATACGTCGGACGTATAAATTATACGATGGACGTGTAATTTAATATACGATGGACGTATAAATTATAGGTGCACCGCTAAATTTTATAGGTGCACCTGTATTGAGAAATAGCTTTGCAACTGAAAAATACAGGTGCAACGATAAAAAATATACGTCGGACGTGTATTTAGACTTTTGACCCAAACAGTACACCATAGCTAGGCTTGCACACGCTGAGAACGCCACATCGAAACTGAAACAAGAACGTGTGTCAACAGGCCTGGAAAAGGGGTTTATATCGTAATCCGTTTGTAGGTTTCGCCATGTAGGATGGTGGTAACCCTTAACAAAATGGATGTTGTGATGGATTTTCGTGTTTTTTGTTTTTACTACGCCAGTCATGTTTTTTACGCATTGACGAAATTTCAGTCCGAAAAGTATCAACAGCAAAAGCGCAATCTCGCAAGGCAAGATCTCACGTTAGTCGTTACTATGTTACAGATTGAAATTCTTTTAACCCTTTACCTAACACGAAAGGTAGACGACACAAGCAAACAAAATTCTTGAATAACTATTTTTTTTTCACTTTTTGTCTCAAAAACATAGGTTATAGCTAGGGCTGTCGCGACTATCATTTTTTGTAATCGACTAATCGTGACCAGTAATCGACGGTTAGTCGATTAATAGTCACTTACCATGATTTTTTAGCAAATCATTCTTCTGTTCGTAAAACTCTGAAAATGACAATGGCACCAGTGTGTTCAGACGAAGTGGGGTTGTGGGAACAACAAATCGGTCCCGACTGAAGCTACATGTAGTCCAATCTTGGACCCACAGTCCGTAATATAATTTTTGGGGTTGGTACGTCCTGTAGGACGTACCAACCCCAAAAATAATATTACTGACTGCGGGTCCAAGTTTGAACTAGATTGAAGCCGATGAATTTACCAAGCAACGTCCCTGCATATGTTTCCTTTCTGCAATAAGTTTCTCGAAATTTTGAACATTGAGATCTATGCATTCCCTCGTCAGTTGTTAAAATTGGATCCTAGTCTGAAGTTCCGAACTTTGAGAAGAGATCTGACGTTCTGACTTTCGTCATAATTTTGTCACTTCCGCGCTTTGGGTTTTTCAATGGGTGCATTCGTGTGTACAAGACTGGAGAAATTCAGAAGAATCTATTCTTCTCGAGTAACTGTGAGTGTTCTTTCTTACACAGTCAGTGACAGTCGTACAGTCTTCCGGATATGAATGTTAACTATGGTTAGATATTTAAAGTTATTCACCTTCATTGATCATTCACCTCCCAAAACAATGCAATTTAGCCCCGACGTGTAGTAGACGTGTACCACCTTGAAAATGAACGACGATCGACTAAAAATAAAAAAAACCTCGACTACTTCAATAGTCGACGGTTAGTCGACTAATCGAATATTCGCGACAGCCCTAGTTATAGCCCCTCATTGGAACGAGCTCGACGATCTCGTTCCCAAGAGGGGTCATAACCTATGTCTTTGAGACAAAAAATGAAAATATAATGAAAATTAATTGGCGATTTTTGAGAATAATGCTGGCCGGTTTTGGTCGTTACGTGGGATAAAGGGTTAAGATGAAAATAGCATGTCATTCTATTCATGTGAATATATTACTCGACCTTTGAGTCAAGATAGTCGTGAAAGATTGCCAAGTCTTTCTGATAAAACATGCGAGATTGATAATTCAATACAGAAATGTTATATTACTTTGACGCAACCTGCAGCTTGTTTGCGTATTTTACAATTGATGTAACCCACACGCAACCTGAACGATCGTTCGCTGGTTATTTCCAAGCCTATGTCCCTCAACCTCATACACATTTTACGGGAGATTGCTGAAGGATTCCAAATAAATCACTCAATTATTTATTTGAACATTGTCGGGAAAGAAACTTTCTGATTCAAAGTAACTCATAATTTAGAAAACTCATGGAATAGTACAGGTCGTCTGTCTCAAATGTTGCTTTTGAACAAAGGCAAGCTGGCAAAACAACTTTGACAACATATTTTTACATTATTCAGGATGCAGGCCTAGTGTTGGAGCGCCGTGGCGTTCGGGTAACCGGTTCTCGTCACATCACCGAAGTTAAGCAACGTCGAGCCCGGTTTGTCCTTGGATGGGTGACAGTCTGAGCGATCGATTTGGACTCCCGCGCTGTGTCCTTGGGCAAGTCTCTTAACCCCGATTGTCCACATAGGGGCACCATGACGCTGTATACTAAGGCGTACTGTACGTCAATGGTGCGCTTGTCTTCAACCAATCTAACCCTGCCTGTGATGGCAGCTGATCGTCGTTGCTCGGTGGTTCTCTCTCTTAAGTGTCGTTAAACCTTAATGAATAAATAGGCCTTTTCATTGCGATTATCACTGAGAGGCTCCCACGCAATGTGCTAAACATAAACCAGTTCTGAAAACAAAGACCTTACATAATAATCTGTTATCAGGTTATGCTACATAAAACGGTGGTAACCTACAGGGAAAACGTGTTGTAATGCTTTTCGTCATTCTCTGTTTTTACAACGCAAATCATGTTGTTTATGTCTTGGCAGACTTTCCGTCAAAATAAAAGCAACAACTAGATGGCGAGATGGCGCGATAGTTGTTGCTAAATATTTTGAAGGAAATTCCCGTGTAAACGGTATGCCACTCCGGTCATTTGTGGATGTAATGCGCAACTTTCGAGTCCAGTTTGTTTCGAAAGATTGTCATATCTGGCTGGCAAATCATGTGGGATGAGCAAGTTAATTTATGCTGTGTTCTTTAATCGTAATTTGATACTGCGTTCATGTATTTTACAATTGACGCAACCCCCATGTAATCTATAGGGTCGTGGCGTGTTATTTTTAGGCCTGCAAAATGAGAATACACTGTGAGATATGGACATGGAATGTTTGGTTTCGAGCGGATTGTTACAATCTCCCACTGGAGTGCTTTTCCACTTGACAATTATTCAGTATATTGTAATAGAATGCAGTAAGAAAAAAAGCCATATTATCGCCTGCGTGCTAGAATGTTCTATGTCCCAGGGGACATAGAACATTCTAGCACTCAGGCAACGTTATATAATGAGTGCCGAACCATATAATGGTACGCTCAGAATGGTCGTGGGAGGGGCCTGATAGTGTTGAAACAATTAGTGAACTTCATAGTCGACTAGTCACCAACCATTCGCCCATTTCTGGTTGATTAGTTGACACGTGTCCCTCCGCTCCACTATTATCCGTGGTTCTCGTTTATAACAGAATGGCTCGCAAGTCGCAACCTGCAATTCACACTCCTGGCGTCTCCCGGACGTAAATTTATCATTGAACCTCATTTCCATCGCTCCCGATCATGTGTGGTCATGGACATAGCACTTTTCGCGAGAAAGGCATTCGCCAAAGGCTTAGCATCTATCAACGCCAAATTTGCGTGAGAAATCAGACATGTGCAAACTGCAAAATTTGTCCTCTTAAAACGTGACAGGTGCGAATGAATGGTAATTGCAAGTAGGGGGCATGCGATGTGGTCTCCGTAACACTCCTTACCACTTCTGCCCAACCTGGGCTCGGTCAAAGCACAGGTACGCCTGAAGTGGGAATGGGTCTTACAGGTAACTCATGACATCGAACACCTGTGACAGATGAGACATTAAAGGCGTCGCTGTTGACATATGCTTCATACATGATCAGATCTTGATCATCCAGTCTATGGGCATGACATGACATGACAAAACCGAAACATCAAAACAATGATGACTTGTGGATTGAGGAGGGAGCAGGTCTGACTAAATCGCTGGGTGATTTTGTAATCGACTACATGCATTAATCGCGACCACTACAACTAGTCTACTAACCGTTTCAAAACTAGGAGCGGACATTTGAACATTTCACGAGTTAAAATATTTCACTATTGACTTATTGCACATTTCTTTGTCACTCGATTGCACTAATACAGAAGAAACAAGTATTCAGTAAATAAGGTTTGGGGCCGCAGATATCATACAGCTTGGATTTCCCTATGATTTTAATTATATAATGGTGTTGAAGGTCACTTTCAGCATCTATGTCTATATCATGATAGCAACGGTTTAGGGAAATTCCACCTTAGACTTTGATGACCTCTCACCATTTAACCAGTGAAGTAACCACTATAGTAAGCAAGTACTTTTCAACTCCCTAGTGATGCTCCTAAAACAGAGCCCCAGATCATTCGGGGGGGGGGGGGGCACACAAATCGAAGCCCCCGCACAATACACACAATCAGAAATCCCAGCGCAGTGTCAGAAGTTGTGAAAGTCGAAGTGTTGCAATAATTAAGCAGTTGCACTTGCGCGCGTGAATGGTTTTATATAAAAATTATTTGTGACAATGAGCAAGAAATGACGAAACTCGTCGTAACGAATCATTTCGCCGTTCGGAGTGCAATCATCGAAATATGACCTTCTGATACATTTACCGTCATCGCTGATTTCGAATACTTGAGAATTCCCACGCTGACATACAAAAAAGGATCCATTTTTCTCATTCCAACACAAGCCTCTTGGTTCGTATAAACCTCTGTGTTTAAAAACAAACAGTCTAGCTTTTAAATCATTTGTCAAACCTGTAACAGAATTCAATATGTCATCACTCACAATGACAGTGCTACCGTTCTTTACTGTTATGCTGTAAGATGGAGATTCAAAATAAGTTTCGGCAGAGCGACAAACTATTTCTCCATCCAATGTTAACTTTGTAATCTTTTTCTTTTTCTCAAAACAGACAACAAAACCATCTTCTAGTGTTGTGACTGACACACATTTTTCGCCATGCTGTTCAAGTGATAATGTTGACACATAACACAAGTCTGGGTAATTATAGATTACCAGTTCCTTGTAATCGACAAGCATCGTTAGTGTGTTATTAAAATAACACATATCATTGAGCCACATCCCGCATTTTTGATAACGACAAACGTCTGGCAGGGTTATCTCCTGTACTTCCTCATATTCCTTTCGTTTTCCATCATACTGGTACTTGCAAATCATTCCCTTTTGAAATGCTACCAACAACGACCCGTCATTATCCGGTGCAACTATAAAATGTGCCACGTGTTCGGAATTCTTGTTGATGATACCTTTCTGATTTAGTAACTGTATAAAAAAGTAGATAAAGTGTCAGAATAAAGAGAAAACCTGCTGTTTTAAGACTTACGATAAATAGGTCATTTTGGGGACGTGACACCCGTTACTTTTTCCCAGTTCCTTATTCAACATTCGTTATCAATATATAAAATCGGTTGGTAATGAATGTTGAATAAGGAACTGGGAATAAATAACGGTTGTAACGTTGATTGTCATTCGTGATTGCGATGGAATAAGTGTTTTTTAACGAACGGCTGAAAGCCACGAGCAGTGTCGACATTACGCAAGGGACATGTGGGCATTTTCCCACTTGAACTATACTTCAAACCACCCTGTCGTCCATATATTCAATACTTCGCTGCAGTAACCTTGACCCTTTTATCAAATGTAAAATCCACAATCGCCCAGCGCTAGCTTACAATAACCACCTTTCAAATTTTATTGTTTTTCAATATTTTTCTCGAAAACGTAGATTATTATCGCTTCTCGGAACGAGCCCGTTCCCATGAGGGTTGATAATTTGTGTTTTATTTGTGGGTGGGGCTGAAAAACAAGAGAAACGCCAGGCGTGGCTGAATACGCCAGTTACTCGTGTCAAAATAATTGGACTGGGCCCCTATTCGAGCTTGGCCTGTATTATTAGGTTGGAAATACCCATACCAACTTCCGATGAGATCTTGTAATCCTCACTGTTAATAGACGGTGGAATTCTAAGTCGAAAAAGGGCCGTAGCTCATGTAAAAATAATTAGACGGAACCCATATTCAGACTTTGCCTGTATTTCTAGCTGGGCAATACACATGACAACTTCGGTTGAGATTAAAAAATGGAAACTGGAGTTATCGGTCGGAAACGAAAAATATTGACAGACAGACACATAATACGACCGTTTTTTTCAAACGGGCGTATAACAATAAAATTAGATTGTTTTTTGTTTTTTGATGAAAATGCCCCCATCCCTCTCCCGTACCATCTCCATTGCTTTCGACTGTCAGACGCCCGTAAACAATTTTATTATACGATGAACAATAAATAGATAATCAAAAACAATTGCGGAAAGATAGAAATCGTATCCCCACTGTGAAGATATAGACATTTTCACTTTCACGGTATCAATCAAATGGCGGTTTTCAAAACATAACTTCAAGGTGAATACGAGTCAAATTAACCCTAGAAGTGATCATTTTTTCTAAAAACGTATAATGAAATGAAAATCTAGAGTTTTTGAGTGGATACCGATCATTTCCAGCAATAATTCAACACATATTCACCCTGAATTGGTGCATGAAGCCCACCAGCTGAATCAGATCGCAAGATGTTACTTGTTCCCAGTATCGTTCAAATCACTTCCGCGTATCCATGCGCATCAGCTGTTTACTTTTATGCATTAATTCGGGAGCGCGGGGGCCCATTGGTAGACTGTTGGACATCTGTACTAGAGGTCCCGAGTTCAATCCCCGTCCGCCACGACCCGCGTTGTGTCTTTTGGCAAGGCACTTTATCCTGGTTGCCTACATGGGGGCCCGATGACGCCGTGTACCAAGGCGTACTACACGTCGATGGTGCACGTGTGTTCAACCGCTGTAACCCTGCTTGAGCGGAGCTTGAACATAGTTAGAATGTTGAGTAGCTGACAGTTGCTCGTCGATGCTCGTTGGTTCTCTCCGGGTACTCCGGCTTCCTCCACCCGTCAAACTGTTACGGTCACGATTAGCTACTGTGCATAAGTATGTGACCTTAAACCCCAATAAATGAATAATACAAATAAACATATATGCATCAATTCAAGGTTGAAATGAATGGAATTGTCGACAGGAATGACCAGATTCTTATAAATAGCATATAATAGAAATTTTGAGTTGATACCGAAAATTATCTCACTCGTGACGGAGACAAAAGGCTATTTTCGCTCGCGAAAAATAAACATTTGTCTCGATCACTCATGAGATGCTTTTCAGTATCCATTCAGAAACACCAGACACCCTTCATATATTCCCTCGCAGTCATATTATTATTCTTCGAATGCAAGTAGAAAAACTGGTGTTACCAGACATGGTAGAGCAGTTTGAGACAGAATTTTGTATGATGAAAATTTCCAAGCATGGAAATAAGCAATCTGTCATCCTCAAAATGAGGTCCCCAGATGGTGAATGTGTTGATGTTATCCCATACATTGGGCCAATTGACCCTTTGGGTACTTCTTTCTGTTTAGGTTTGAGACCTTGATTCAGATTGAGGTTCACAGAGGGTAAAGTTAATGATGCTACACCGCTGTGCAGGGCAGCATCACTAAATTCACCCTCTGGGGCCCTCATGTTGTAGAAGACAGTCTGCTTATGTCCTGGCTTGTGAGAAACTAGGGATGGCAATAAGAAATAATTAGGTGGATGAAAGAAAAGTGTTGTACAGAAAATTCACTGCGAACTAAATTCAGAGCACTGAGTCCTACATGTAAGCGATGATTTGTCGAAGTGGGAGAAAAAGGGTATTTCAGCTATCGAGCGTCGCGGCTTCCCCATCTGGGTAAACCGAGACGTTTGGATAGCTGAACTAAGAGAAGCGGAGATTTCGGACTTGTGAAAAGAATGAAAACATTAACTAATAATAAATAATAATTGTAACAGATCTGTGAATTTTTGTAATTATTTGCTTTGGCTTAATAAACACACAAGTTATTATTATTTGACAGCTTGTGAATTATCGCAAATCATCTAAAAGATATTTCTTGAGATTTATCGACTCGATAGATATCGATAGATATCGAGAAATATTTCTCAGTAGCTTCCTAAATGACGTCACGCTACGCAGCATTACGTCGCCTTGAAGGAACGATCAGCTGATCTTTGTTATTGTTTTGAAACGTACGCGTTTGGGGTCGAACAGGTCTAAATATTGTGCAAAATAATATCTCTTAGTATATAATGAAAAAGAAAATCTACTCTATTTTAGTCAGTTATCTCATGAGTGTGAACCTGAAAGTCTTATTTTTGCGATCGCTTGCGCATGTGAAATAATACTTTCAGGTCCACACGATTTTTCAGTAGCTTCCTAAATGTCGTTACGCTTCGGCGCATGGCGTCGCCTTGAAGGAACGACCAGCAACTTTTTGTTATTGTCTTGAAATTCTTTGCGGCCGCATTGAGCTGAATATTACGTAGTAAAACGGCATGTAGCATATAATAAAAAGAAAATCTACGCTATTTTAGTGAATTTCGTGATTTATCTCATTCGTGTGAACCTGAAAGTATCATTTTTCACTCGCGCACGCGCTAGTGAAAAATAAAACATCCAGGTCCACACTCATGAGATAATTCCCGATATTCACTAAAACAGCTTGGATATCCTCTTTCTATTTGTGTTTATATTTTCTGACTTGGTGTGTTGTAAAAGGAATCAAAGCAGACAAACGCTGGCACGAAACAATCAAAACAGAGAAACGCTGGCAAAGATCCACGATATAGATATAAATTGTGTTTTGCGCGTCACTTTCGGGGACATTTTTTCGTATATGTATCAGGAGAGCAAATACGGAAAAATAGATATAGAGGATACGTATGCTATTTTAGTGAATATCGGGAATTATCTCATGACTGCTGACCTGAGGTACACAAGAATAGCGTGGATTTTTTTATTATATGCTACGTGATATTTTACCGTCCTAATATCCAGCCCAATTCGGTTGCAAACACGTCTCAAACAATAACAAAGATCCGCTTATCGTTCCTTTTAGGTGACGAGATGCACCGAAGTGTGGCGCCATTTATGACGCTACTGAGGGATATTCCTCATTATCCATCAAGACGATGGATATCTAGAAATGTCTTTCAGATAATTTGCGATAATCCACAGGCTAGCATATAAAAAAATATAAGACACATCCCGCTGTGTTAATATAACATGGCTGACCATTTTCGCCGCTGGAAGATATGTACAGGGAAGTTAGTTCCCTTTACTTTTCAAAAGCTGTCAGTAAATTTACCACTAAGGGTCTCGGAATTTCATATAAATATTGAAATTTTGAAGTGTCAGCAATGTGGGCGTCATTTCGCAAACTTCAGGCATTTCCCTGTAGATTAGTACTAAAATACACATGCTTGCTTTTTCTAGAAGTTTCCCCCATCACTTTGAATGTTTGACTGTCAGTCTCTGTTGAAACCATTTAAAATAAGAAACCAGAGCTTTCACCAACGTTTGACGTTCTGTAACTTTTTTCTGGCCATGAAAACAGTGTGTTCGTGGTGACAAATAATACAAACACTGTCCTTTCCATTAACCCTTTACCTAACATGAAAAGCAGACGACACTTGCAAACAAAATTCTTGAATAACTAATTTTTTTCATTTTTTGTCTCAAAAACATAGGTTATGACCCCTCGTTGGAACGAGCTCGTTCCAACGAGGGGTCATAACCTATGTTTTTGAGACAAAAAATGAAAAAAATAGTGAAAATTAATTGGCGATTTTTGAGAATAGCGCTGGCCGGTTTTGGCCGTTACGTTGGGTAAAGGGTTAATAAAAAAGTCTAGGAGAAAAGATTTGCTCAAAGTCAGTCCTAATAAAAGGAACAGTTTGGCCGGCCGCTGATTTGTTGCGGTTCTCGGGTGAGGAGGCCTTGGTTACCCCTGTGCTCCCAACTGACTCTCTATTCCCAAGCTTCTTCTCTCCTCCCAGCACTCGGAGACGAACTGCTTGATGACACCCCTTGACCCATTCTTCCCAATCTCTCCGATTAGCATATTAACCCTCTCCTTTGAGTCCCGCACTAACCACGTGTCCTTCATTATCCCATCCCACTTCTCCATTATACTCCCAGTGATTCTTATTCTTTTAGACTGGGATTTTGGGCATTCTGGAAGAAAGTGTTCCTTGTTCCCCACAACGCCCAAATTACACATCTGACACTCCTTTTCACTGTTTTTCCCAATTGTTCCCCTCAGCTCCAGGGACCGCTACCCCAGTTTGAACAACAGTGACCTCCAAAGGTTCTCTTCAAAACCAAGCTTCTCTTTATCACGCAGGCCACCCAAAGACCTCTTTGATTTGCGCCCCTCTCACCTATTACAGTTATCTTCCATGAACCTTTCTCTGACGATTGTTTTAGCCTGGTTTGCTCCAACGTCTAGTCCGAGATCTCCAATGAGTAGTTCTGTATTAGCTCCCTCACTCGGATCATCCACCCCGTTTTGATATTTCAGTTGAAAATTATCTGGAACATTACTGTACACCATCGGCTGTCGGGGAGATTTACCAAATAATTAAGATAACCGAGTTTCAATTAATCTATCCTGTCCTTGTTCCTCATCCACCCAAGATCACCCCTGATTGCTTCTAGTGCTGCGACATTACTCGACCCCGTTATCCATCGGCCTGCATTGTTATGCAGGATTTCCAAGCTCTTTACAGCCTTCTGGTTTAGGGATACCACTTCCCTACCATATGTTATACTTGGCAGACCCACCATTTCCCAAATGGTTTTCCCCACGAAAACCTTATTGAAACTGTTTCTCTCTATAAGTTTTATTTAGTTAAGGATTCGCCACCCCTTGTGTTTTCGGTAGATGCCTCTTCCTGTGATGTTTATATTCACCCCCAGATACTACTAGTCACCTGTCTCCCCTGCACTAAGACGTTTACTGCTACCTTCCGGAATACAGAACTCCCCCATTCTCCATCTTCGAGTGGGGTCCACTTTGCGGCACATAAGTATAACTTTGCTCGTCTTATTACAGCTCGCTGGAAAACTGAAGGAACAATGTTGTGTTCTGTTGCCACTGACACCACACTTTATTCTTATCGGCTATAATAATAATAGCAATAATAATGATAATAATACTAAATAAATGATAACACTTTGTGGTCTCAAGAAAATAATCTTTCTCTTCTAGTTCTTCTGTGCAAAAAGTTCATTTATTCCTGCAAGGTGAGAAGGTGTTAGCCTTCTTTCGAAGTTCATCAGCTTCCATGGTCTGACTGAAGGTCTGCGTCAATACTCTGAATGGGAATTATACTCCCTTAACATCTATTCCCCACCCCACCCCCACCCCCAAATCCCGATTAATTCACACAAGATGGGAACTTTTTAAAGCATTGCTTTATCCTCCTTCTTCAGATAATGTGTCAGTTGCTGGACAATAGACCACAACTTTTTCTATTTTTTGTAGTCCCAATATAGTAAGACTTCTCTTGTGACAACATTTTTCCATTGTGCCACCACCAGTAACTGTTATTATGTTGTTTATTTCTGTTTCCAAAACAGCTAAAAATGATAACCATGGCAACGTACCAGAAATGTGATAGAAATACAGCTTTAGACAGGTAGATTTTTTAATCCATATGTACAGTTAAAACTAGAAGTCCTGTCACGAATAGTGCGCTTATCTAGGCTTAATTGCGCGTTGGAATTGCGCGCAATTGCCATATCGAATGGCATCCAAAGCACGGCAGGTTCTCCTGGTTACTCATAGCAAACACATGCAATGTTTCTGCCAATGGACCTCCGGGTTACCCGGAGGTCCATTGGCTGAAACATTGCTTGTGCACAGGCCATATGTACAGAATTTGATAGCTTTACTTGGGCCATAACGCGTACATTAACGCGCATATCAACGTGCTATTTGTGCGCATTTCATGACATGACTTCTAGTTTTAACTGTAATCATATTAGTTATTCTTGTATTTTCCAGGGATTGTGGGAATTTGCACTGGTTTGGGAACTCATAAACCCCGAGGCGAAGCCGAAGGATGTATGAGTTCCCAAACTGGTGTAAATTCCCATACACCCTGGAAAACACAAGGATAACGGATTTATTTCCAAGAATTTTGGTGTACTTAATACTTTAACCCTTTACCCAACGCAGATGATTTCAAAATTTATTAATTTAAATAACGTTTTTTAAATTTTTTCAAAAAAATTCAACAAAACCATATCATGTGATCACTCTTTGAAACGAGCTCGACGATATAAAACAATATACTGCATTTCGATTTGCTGAGAGGTATGGTGTAACTTGCAATCCACGTAGGCTTTTTTTACACCGTGTTTAACCACGGTGTGAAAACAAGAATATACAAGAGCAAGCTATATGGCTAAAAAAGTACCCATTTTTAATTATTAATTTATACCTTCTGCTCGTTATGTTAGAACAAAAATAAAAATACAGGAAATTTAATATTTTTCTGCAATAAAATATTACAGATATGGATGTCATTGGAACTGGCTCACTGAGCTAGTTGCAATGACATCCATATTTGTCTGGTTTTATTCAAGGAACTTGCAAAGTACAAATTTTCTGTCAGTCATTGCCCACAACGAAGTATTAAGTGCACCAAATTTCTTGGAAATAAATCCATTATCCTTGTGTTTTCCATGGTGTATGGGAATTTACACCGGTTTGGGAACTCATACGTCCTTCGGCTTTGCCTCAGGGTGTATGAGTTCCCAAACCGGTGTAAATTCCCATACACCCTGGAAAACACAAGGACAACTAATATTATTTCATCTGAATAAAAAACAACAACAAAAAAAACGATTTGCTCATTGTTTCCCTGTGAAGGATAAAAACTTACAAATTACTGTAAAAACATATTCACTGAACAAAGAGTTAGAGTGGATGCTTACTTAACCCTTTACCTAACACGAAAAGCAGACGACACTTGCCAAAAAAATTCTTGAATAACTAATTTTTTTTATTTTTTGTCTCAAAAACATAGGTTATGACCCCTCGTTGGAACGAGCTCGTTCCAACGAGGGGTCATAACCTATGTTTTTGAGACAAAAAATGAAAATATTTTGAAAATTAATTGGCGATTTTTGAGAATAACGCTGGCCGGTTTTGGCCGTTACGTTGGGTAAAGGGTTAATCTGGTAGATGTGATAATGATAGATATACTTAATGATGGATTATCTGTAAAGTAGTTACTTCTTATTAGCTGGGCATTAAAAGACAAAATTCCCCTTGTAGCTTTCAATAGACAAAAAAAAAAAGACAGAGAACTGTCTGTAGTTTTCTTTTTTTTAAAGCAACAAAAGGAAATATTGCTTTATTTTCTACTGATGTTAATATTATTTCCTCAACTTGCTTCTTAACCCTTTACCCAACGTAACGTCCAAATCCGGCCAGCGCTATTCTCAAAAATCGCGAATTAATTTTCATTTTATTTTCATTTTTTGTCTCAAAAACATATATTGATCCCTCATGGGAACGAGCTCGTCGAGCTCGTTCCAACGAGGGGTCATAACCTATGTTTTTGAGACAAAAAATGAAAAAAATTAGTTATTCAAGAATTATTTTTGCAAGTGTCGTCTGCTTTTCAGGTTAGGTAAAGGGTAAATTGGACCCTACTCGCGTGACTTATAATTTCAAGGGAGATGACATTGTCGAATGTCGATTTTCGTACGATATAAGTCAGGAATTGATACCATTAAAATATAAACACAAGAATCCGCAAAACAATATCCACATTTATAATACTATTCCATGTTTTTGACAGTGTCTATTTATTTATTTGTTGGGATTTTGCTTGTTTGTTGAGGTATTACGACACTTTCAACGTCCAGGTTCACATCTTGTCGGACAGTTTTAAGGATGAAAGCACCAGGACACAACCACCAGGCAACGGAGCAGAACTAACGGATGACTTACTAACTCGGCACTTTCAGGGTTAGTATCAGTTACAGGTATACTAACTATTGTCTAGAAATCTTCTACAGAACAATTTTCCAAATAAAATTATCTTTTAGATTATAATCGCATTACTGTAAATAAGTCGTGTGATAACTGTTTGAAAATATTGAACTATTTTTCTCCATAGAATATTATTCAGATATTCTTCCTTGGTAGATTTTCAAATCCACGTCATTGTTTATATATATATATATATATATATATATATATATATATATATATATATATATATATATATATATATATATATATATATATATATTATATAAGTAGGTAATAAATGAGAGTTCGAGCTCACCTGTACATGTACGTGTACATGTACACCTCCATAGGATTTAGTGTTAAAATCTTGTACGTGTACAAGATTTTAACGGTTTTTTAGGGTGAGCTCGAATTTTTTTAACACTGAACCCTATGGGAGGAATCCGTAGTTTTACGTACACGTACATGTACCGTTTTGATTGAAATCTGCAGATGAGTTTTCCCCATAGGAGTCAGTGTTAAATTGTGAGAAAAAAAACGTTTTGATAGTTCGAACTCATCGTCTTGTCGATTCTAACAATCCGCACCCGTACACGATTTTAACACTGAAACCCTATGGAGAGTGTTAAATTGCGAGCAAAAAAACGTTTTGAGAGTTCGAACTCATCATCTTGCCGATTCTAACAATCCGCGTCCGTACACGATTTTAACACTGAAACCCTATGGAGAGTGTTAAATTGCGAGCAAAAAAACGTTTTGAGAGTTCGAACTCATCATCTTGCCGATTCTAACAATCCGCGTCCGCACACGATTTTAACACTGAATCCTATGGGGGAAACTCGCTTGCGGATTTTAGGTCTGAAATCGACTCGCATGAAGAGGTGATGTTTGAATCCGCAAACCCACTGTAGCGTTTCTCGAAGTGAGACTGGCGCACGTTATTGCGAGGTGATCTCGACGAGCACTTGATGGAAATGTTTTGAACGAAGAGTGTTGTCATCGGTGTGTTCGAAATTCGCGAACCCAGTCACGTCTTCCTGAAGTAAAAACTAACACATGTTATCGTAATGAGTGAATGAGGTTTTTTGTTCAAAAGAGTCGATTATGAATATGGTCTGTATTATAGACATTCATGTTTTCTCTTGATGGAATGGATAGAAATTGAGTTTTGAGGGTTTTTTGTTCGAAAGAGTTGATCTGTAATAGATATTCGTGTTTTGTCTTGATGAGAGAGATTGACTGTTAAGCGTTCGTTCGAAAAAAGTCAAACACTTATCGGAATGTTTAAAACGCACTTTCCACTTAATTAGGTTTTGAGTGGTAAAATTTTTAATATATTCATGATAGCAATCGGAGAGAGATTTGTTAAAATCAGTTTTCCTTTGTGTGTTGAAACTGTTTAACAGTCATCAAAGGATTCTCTCTTAATTCGACACTCAGTGAATTATTGTTTGATGTGTGAATGAAAATCTTTTGACAAATGTAAAAACTACTGTCAAAATGCGTTAAATCAGAAACCGGTTTGTCATGTACTGTTTAAACGTATTTTTAAACTTCAATTAACACAGTCAGTTGAGATGTGAATATTTTCAGATTATTATATTAAGACGGAAAGAGTTTTATTACTTAAAACATAAAAATATAATTAAACATTTAATTTTGAAAATAATAAAAACAATTAAAACGAAAGATGTTTTTACAGATGGATCCTAGACGCCGAGATTTAATTTTAGACCAGTATGAACGTGCTAAGAAGGGCATTCAGTCTGCTGGCAGGAGCAGACGTCTTGGTGAGACGAAGCCACAAAAATATTTAAACCCGTGACGGAGGGTCAAGAGCGAAGCAGGGAGGAGATAGTCGAAGAATTGAGACCTATAAAGGAAAGTTCTTTGAGAATGGGTTTGTTACCTCCTAGTTTTGGAAATTGGTATTCCGTTCAATCTACACCGGATTACGTTCCCACGGGAATTCAAACAGATATGAGTGAGAGCGACGATACAGCTTCGACTATCACCACTAGTAGTGTCGCATCGTCCGATGATGATGGCGGTAAGAGAGATCAGTCGTATGGAATTTATAAGGATTCTGAGGGTAGAACTTTTGTGGGAGACACAGAAGTAGAAATTGACGATGATGAATTGACCGTGGGTTCGAATAAGTATAAAGTAACTGATGGTCTGCGCAGATTACTCCTTTACGACAAGCCTAGCGATTACACGGATCAGGATTTCGATAATTACGGAGACATTCTGGTTCAGACCCACGCCATGAAGAGAAATAACGATGCCAGAGAGACGAGACCCAAAGCCAACAGAGGTTACAAGCGGACGAAAGTGGTGAAACCCATATGGGATATGAACAAGAAGTTCGTCGAATTGGTGACTGGCAAAGGGGTGAAAACCACTTTTCTTCCGAGCGATTCCGACGCTCTGTCTCAGAGATTGAGTTTGTTGATGGCGAGCAGACGGGCTGGTAACAGGGGATTAGATAATCAGATAGTTGCTATGTCTGACGAATTGTTAAGACAGAAGGTTTTGAATAAAAACCAGTATAAAAGGCTGATGAATGAATTGAAGGATTGATGTGTATATAATAAGTAGCGAGAAACAAACAAAAATAAAACAGTAAATTTTTACACTAGAATAATAAAAGTATTTAAAAACAACAAAACGATTTACCAGTGAAAAAACAAAATATATCATAAAAATAAAATATGTTGGTGATAAAGAACAGGGGATACGTCAGGACTTACGTTCAAGGCGGTTCTGGCATTGTCGATTCTATAATGCGAGCGTTCACGAGCAATGCAGGTAGAAAACTCGCATCGACCGCGTTTGAGGTCGGTAAGAAGACGGCTTTGGATGCTGGTAAGAAAGCCGCTTCCGAAGCCAGTGGTAGGATTTCTTCTGTGGCTGGCAAGAGGGCAGCCGACGCGTTGATCGACAAGTTGATCAGTCCGCCGGCAAAGCGAGCTGCGTTAGAGCAAACGCCGAAAAGTTGGAAAGATTTTAAGGATGCTGTGGTGCCCATACAAGATTTAGCCAAAATGACGAGTGGATCCGGATTGAAGAGAACTCGCGACGGTGTGATATAAATAAATAATAACATTAAAAACAGAGTTTGAAAAACATAAAAAATTTGCGTTTGAAAAGAATCTAAAATAACAAACAAACAAAATAAAACAAAGATGAACATTAAAGATATGTCTTGGAACGACGCTGCGACCAAGAGGTCAAATAACGAGTTCTTTCCCAAGAGCATAAGAGGTTTGATAGTGGGAAAATCGAATTGTGGAAAGACCAATCTGTTGATGAATCTGTTGTCCCGACCCGACTGGTTGGATTACGACAGATTGTTCGTGTTTGGCAAGAGCTTGTTTCAACCCAAATACAGACTGCTTCGAGAGTGCATGGATCGCAGATTGCCCAAGGACGTCATAGCCAGTATCTTTGACAGTAGGGAGGAATTCGACAAGAGTGGAGCTCCACTCTCGACCATTTTGGACGGTACGGCGATGGAGCTGATGAAGAGAAATGCATCTTCGAACGTCGAGTGTCGATTTTATGAGAATGCTAGCGACGTTCCGGATCCTAGAGAACTGAAATCGGAAGATAAGAATCTCATGATTTTCGACGATCTGCTTTTGAAGAGACAGAACCGATGCGAATCGTATTACGTTAGGGGTCGACACAGCAACGTGGACTGTTTCTACCTGTCGCAGAATTATTTTCGATTGCCCA
The DNA here is from genome assembly GCA_031216915.1 of Pictodentalium vernedei. NCBI lineage: Eukaryota > Metazoa > Mollusca > Scaphopoda > Dentaliida > Dentaliidae > Pictodentalium > Pictodentalium vernedei. The sequence continues at coordinate 800,414,592 of CM062296.1, forward strand.
GACAGACGATAAGGGAGAACGCTAATTTTCTATGTCTCTTTCGCCAAGATCTCAAGAATCTCAATCACATCTACGGCGATCACGTCGCAAACGACATGAGCGCGGCGGAATTCAGGAGATTTTGCAAGAGGGTTTGGGATGGTGGACTTTACAATTTCGTCATGATCGATTTGACAAGTGAATTTAATCGAGGAAAATATCGGTGCGGATTCGACAAGTTTTATGTTTCTGATGATAATAATAAGATAGAGCGTGAAAATAAAATTTAGAAAATAATAAATCTTCAAATAATTAGTTTTGAATAAAAAAATAAAATTAAATATAATGTTCGAACATGGAGAATTGTTAGAACGGATAGCCGAGAATACGGCTGCAAAACAATCCATTCAAATCGTGGTGAGTGGCGATTCGACTCGATTCGCTACGAAATTCGAACCTTCCATCGAATTGAATAGAGAGAAAAGAGATGGCGTTGGTGAATCTGGAGAATTATTATTCTTTTCCCAACGTCACCGAAAAGAATAACTCATTCAAGTATTCCGACGGAACGGATTGGTTGGAGATTCGAATTCCCAAAGGGAGTTACGACATAGACGATTTGAACAATTACATTCAGACGTGAATGAAGACGGATGGAAAGGGAAGCAACAAGATCAGACTCGCTCCCAATCCTAATACCTTACAGACGATGTTGGATTTGGAAGATAATTTTCGAGTGGATTTCAACACGGACGATTCTATAGGCAAGATGTTGGGATTCGATCGAAAGATGTATCGAGGCCACGCAGCATCTGAAAATACGGTCGACATTCTCGCAGTCAATAGCATTCTGGTGAACGTGGACGTGATTGCTGGAAGCTACGTGAATGGTAGAGCTCAACCGACGATCTATTCCTTCTTTCCAAATGTGTCGCCGGGTTATAAGATCATGGAGCGACCTCGAAATTTAGTTTATCTTCCAGTGTTTTTAGACACGTTGTATAGTCTCAAAACCACGTTGACGGATCAAAATGGTGAACTGTTAGATCTTCACGGAGAGAGAGTGACGATACAATTTCACATAAGAGAAATATAAAAGCAAAAAAATTGTGAATATATATAGATAACAAAAATAAAATAAACGCAATATTAATTTTACAAAATTATTTTAATATAATTATTAAACAAGAAAAAATTGAAGTAAATATATTTTAAAAAACAGAATTATGACAGAATACGTGGTTAAAAACGTGAACATATCCGCAGAATAGAGGAAGAAACTTAAGAGAGTGTTAACAACTCGAGGCGAGGCGGTGAGATTCAAATTCACTCACGAAGATCTGACGAGAGGCGGTCAGGATGCGAACGCCTGGACCAGAAGTCAAATCAAAAGGATGGAGAAAGCGATTCGCGATGGAAGAGGGTTGACGGTGAGAATGAGTCCCGCTCAATTGAGATACAATTTGAGAATGAAAGGTGGTTTCCTACCGCTATTGACAGGAATAGCTGCAAAAGCATTACCCTTCGCCGCAAAGGCACTACCCTTTCTCGGAAAGACTCTCGGCGTGGGAGCTCTCACAGGACTCGCTAGTTCGGCAGTTGAGAAATTAATGGGTGGCAGCGGACTGTTTTTGAAGAAGGGAGGAGCCGTGTGTCGCGTCCACGTAGATGACAGCGGTAAAGGATTGTATCTAGAACCCATTGGAGGTGGCAACTCTCTGAGAGGAAACGGTCTCTATCTGAAGAGTGGACGGAACGTTGAGCGACTCGGTAAGGGTTTGTTGCTCAGTGAGAATTCGCCATTTAAGAATATACCGATTTTGAATTTGTTATTATAATAAAAAATTATATAAAATATAAATCATAGAAAGTATAAAATAATATATTTAAAATGGGTAAAAAGGTTGAGAAACAAATTTATCACCTGGATGAAAAGGTGGAGAAACAATTTGACGATAATGACGAACATCGCAAGCCAGAGAGCGAAAAAATAAAAAAAATGGTTAGACGCTAATGATGGATATCTAAGGAAAGAACTAATGAAAGAGATAGATAAAGTGCGGGATAGACGGTTGAGAATGAGACGATGCTTTCCACGGTCACCACTACCTTCTGAAGAGAATGGTAATGATGCAAGTGTTACCAAGAGATGCACAACATTCGTTCATAATTATGATTTGGATAAACAAAAATGTTGTTATAAATGTATCATATCACAAAGAAAAAGAAGAAAAGAAAAAGAAGAAGAATCGACGCTGAAAACTGAGAGAAAAGGAAACGTTATTATAATATATGATGATAGTGAAGAAGAAGGAAAACAAAAAAAAAAAAAAAGTAATGAGATCTAAAGACGATCTTATTAATTTTTTTTTTTCATTTTTCTTCGCTAAAAATCAATCACTCTATTGTTTATATTTCCAAGTCCGTTATTAACATGTTGACACTCGTGTCTTCTCCTTTTTCGAAAATGTCTTGAATGTTTATCTTTACTCTTTTGAGTTTTTTTACATCGGTCAACTCGCTCTCACCACCCAATTTCTCCACAAGTTCGAATTAGATGTTTGGAAATATGTAATTTCCATAGGGCAACGACAAATCGTCCTTGTCGAATTCTCTATCTTCGGCGATGACGATGTTCTGCAGATCGCTTTGGTACTCGTAAATCAAATCGAGCGCAGCTTCATCCAATTTCAAAGGCATCTTATATTTGTCGTATTTGTGCTCTAAGCCCTTCATCTCGACCTCGTTCAATTCGATGGGATTGTGTCATTGTAATCTATAGATTTTATGACCGAATTTCTTATTCGTTTCGACTCGTTTCAATTTCAATTCGCATCTTTTAGGTGTTGTTGTCCTCATGATCGATTATTTAGTTTTTTGTTTTTACGAATTCTTGCAAATAATGTATATTTTAAATTTTGTATTTTAATAATTTGTTTAAAAAAAAAAGCTTTGTTTTTTTTGCTCTTTATATATATAAAAAAAAAGTTGTTTTTAATTTTAATTCCTTTAATGTCAAAAATTTTTTTGTAAAAAGTAATGAGATCACTTTTAGATCTCATTACTTTTTTTCCTTCTTCTTTGCTAAAATCAATCTCTCTATTGTTTATATTTCCATGTCCATTATTAGCATGTTGACATACGTCATTTTCTCACTTACGAAAATGTCTTGTATGTTTATCTTTACTCTTTTAAGTTTTTTTACATCGGTGAACGTGCTCTCACCACCCGATTTGTCCAAGAGTTCGAGTGAGATTATTGGATATATGTAATTTCTAAAGAACAACAACAAATCGTCCTTGTCAAATTTTCTGTCTTTGGTGACGATGATATTATTCACCAGATCGCTTTGGTACTCGCAAAACAAATCGAGCATGGCTTCATCCAATTTCAAACACATATGATATTTGTCGTAGTCGCGCTCTAAGCCCATCGTCTCGACCTCGTTCAATTCGATGGGATCGTGTTGTTGTAATGTATAGATTTTAAAACCTAATTTCGTACACGCTTCGACTCATTTCAATTTCAATTCGCATCTTTTAGGTGTTGCTGTCATGATCGATTATTTGGTTTTTTTGTTTTACGAATTCTTGCAAATAATGTATATTTTAAATTTTTGTATTTAAATAATTTGTTTAAAAAGTTTTTTTTCTCTTTAAATATATATAAAAGTTAAATTTTAACATCCTTTTTTTTGAATTAATTTAATTTTTTTTTCACGAGTTTTTAGAACGTGCAAGACATCGAACATTTAAAAATTAGCCTTCGCATCTTGCAGTTATCATCATCTATTGAGAAGGAATCGGGTGACATGAACACGCATCTGCTTCTCGGAAATTTGTTTTGAACCTCGTGCGAGACTTCGTGTAAAAGTCGTAAGAGTTCTATTTGTCTTGAACCTTCTTTTTTAATAGTTCGAACGACATTGTCAATTAATTTTTGTTCGCTAATAGTATTACGATTCAATTTTCTATCGCAAATCGTATCGTTTTCTTTTGAAATGCGTAAATATAAATTACGATTTTTTTCTTCTTGGTTTTTTGGAGAATAACAATTTATTAAACAATGTCGACGTTTATGTCGAGATTCCATCGTGGATGTTGTCATCATGATCGATTATTTAGTTTTTTTGTTTTACGACTTCTTGCAAATAATGTATATTTTAAATTTTTGTATTTTAAATAATTTGTTTAAAAAGTTTTTTTTCTCTTTATATATAAAGTAAATTTTTAACATCCTTTTTTTCTCGTTTTTTTTTTAACGTTAAGGAACATAAAAAAAATTGATTAATTTCATCAAAAAAAAATTTTTTTTTTCACATTAAAAAAACAAAACTTTTTAAACAAATTATTTAAAATACAAAATTCGAAAAAATATATTCTTACAAAATGAAACAAACAGATAAAAAAAATTGGAAAATTTAAATGAGAAAACCATACCTCAGTTAAATGAGATTTGTAAACTATTAAAAATTTCACATTTCAGAAATCATAGAACTAAATCAAGAAAGATTGAAGTCATACAGAAACATTTGCAAAACGATGGAAAGGCAAATGAAATGCCGATAGCAATGACGTCAAAAAATGCATCGGTTGTGAAAAATGAGAAGAAGAAAAAGATAGTAAAAGGAATCGAAATGCCGATAGCAATGACGTCAAAAAATGCATCGGTTGTGAAAAATGAGAAGAAGAAAAAGATAGTAAAAGGAATCAAAATGCCAATGTCGAAAAAAACCAAAAACGTTTCAATTGTGAAAAATAAGAAGACGACTAAACAAAAAGCCGTTGAAGAACTTCAAGTTTCCAAAGAAAAGAAAAGAAAAACGAAAACGAGTGATGCACATCAGATTCTAGGCAAACGAGATATATTGAACGAACTTCGACAAGCAATAGACGAAGGGAAAGGAGAAGAATATCTAGCGTGACTCGCCGCAGAACTATTTCAATCGAAGTCTGTGGAACGGGAGAGTGCGATCAAAGGCATTTTTAAAACTTTCAACGTGGTTCCCTCAGTGAAGAAAATCGATCCGAAATTGTTCATGGAACGGGTGAAGAAAAAGGTATTGGATTTGTTTCGCAAATACATGAACGTGGGACTAAAAATTAAGATGATACTCCATTGCGTGATGAAGAAAATCGACGTGAAGTCCTGCAAGAGCATCGTGAAAAATGCATATTTCAGATCTAATGTCGAACCCGTATTTCGAGGTTCAGATTTATCAGACGTTTTCGAAAAGATGAAAGACAAGATGTTGACGTCTCTCTCGAATTATCAACATGAAGGTAGTAATTGGACGTTTGATGAGGTGTTGAAACTCGAAATTCACATAACTAAAAACGATTTGTTGAAAGGGTCTTCCTACGTGAAATTACCGTATTTCCTCGCTAAGAAATATGCCGTGATCAACGTGAAAAATAACAATGATCAGTGTTTTAAATGGGCAGTCACATCCGCTTTATACCCTGTCAAAATAAACTCCGATAGAGTTTCTCAGTACAAGGAAACTTCTAAAAATCTCGATTGGACCGGAGTGACTTTTCCAACGCAGTTAAAACACATCGAATGTTTCGAGGCTCAAAATCCCACCGTTGCAGTGAACGTCTTGGGATACGACGACGAAAAACGAAAGATCCATCCTCTCAGACTGACTTCGTATCTCGGAAGAGATAAGACGATTATTTTATTATTGATTTTGAATGGTGACAATCGTCATTATTGTTGGGTTAAATATCCGAGTCGATTACTGTCGAAACAAAATAATAGTCATAACGGAAAGATATCTTTATGTTACAATTGCATGAATGTGTTTCACAGCGAAGACTCGTTGGCAAAACATCAGAAATATTGCAAGGAAAATCAAGGTGTCACCGTCGAAATGCCCAAACCCAACACCATCATGAAGTTTGAAAATCACAATAGAAGGTTAAAAGTACCATTCGTCGTGTACGCCGATTTCGAATGTTTCACCACGAAAATGAGTTCCTGTCAAACCAAAGCTCTTCAAAGTTACGTCGAAAGATATCAAAAACACATACCTTCAGGCTATTGCATTTACGTGAAATGCGCTTTCGACTCGCAACACGACATGGGTCCCTTCACCTACACGAAACAGTATGAAGATGACGATGTGGCTCAAAGGTTCGTGGAAGAGTTAGAATGGAAACTTCAAATGTTATACGACAAATTCAAAACCCCGGCAAAAATTATCACCACGCGACAGCAGCAGGATGAAAATAACAGAGCCACCGAATGTCACATATGCAGACAATCATTCGACGAGAATTCGACGGAAAATAGGAAGGTCAGAGACCACGATCATTACATGGGTCTGTATCGCGGTCCGGCTCACAGCAAGTGTAATTTAAAATATCGAGATGCCGCTTTTTATCCGGTGATGTTTCACAATCTCTCGGGTTATGACAGTTATCTGTTCGTGAAAAATCTCGGCACCTCACACGAAGAATTAAATTGCACCGCGAACAGCGAAGAAAGATACATTTCCTTCACGAAATGGAAGCTCATGGAGGAGAAAAGAGTAATCGACGGAGAGGCGTTGGAAGAAAAAACGAAATTCATTCGTAGATGCATACGTTTCATCGACAGTTTTAAATTCATATCGACCGCTCTGGAAAAATTAGTCGATAACATGAGCAAGGATAAATTTAAAATCATGAGCGAACATTTCGAAGAACGAGTAGACGTCATGTTGAGGAAACGAGTCTATCCTTATGATTACATGAATGATCTAAAGAAATTCGAAGACACCGCACTACCTTCGAAAGAAGATTTTTATTCGAAATTATACGAATACGACATTTCCGACGAGAATTATGAACACGCTAAAAACGTGTGGAAATCATTTGATATGCAAACCATGAGAGATTATCACGATCTCTATCTGAAGACCGACGTTCTACTCTTGGCAGACGTGTTTGAAAATTTTCGAGACGTCTGTTGTCGAAATTACAATCTGGATCCTGCTTGGTATTTCACCGCACCCGGTTTGGCGTGGGACACTCTGTTGAAGACCACCGAAGTCCAATTGGAATTATTATCCAACATGGACATGTTGCTCATGTTCAAAAGGGCTGCGAGAGGTGGCGTCTCGATGATCTCCCACAGACATTCTGAGGCTAACAATCTCTACATGAAAGAAGGTTTCGATTTGAAACGATCAACTAAATACATACTGTATTGGGACGCTAATAATCTGTATGGTTGGGCTATGAGTCATCCTTTACCAATTGGAAATTTCGAATGGGTGAAGGAACCGGAAGAGATGCAAAAATGGAGAGACTATGCTTGCATTTTAGAAGTCGATTTGAACTATCCGGAAGAATTACACGATCCACACAATGATTATCCACTGGCTCCCGAACGAATGGAACTGAACGAAGGAGACGAGGAAAAACTCATTCCCAATTTATTTAACAAACGTAACTATGTCGTCTACAGCGAGAATTTGAAACAGTACGTCGATTATGGGATGAAATTAGTCGACATACATCGCATCATTCGATTCGATGAAGAGCCTTGGATGAAAAAATACATCGATCTCAACGCGAATCTCAGAATTCGAGCCAAGAACGATTTCGAAAAAGATTTCTTCAAACTCATGAACAACTGCATGTACGGCAAATCGATGGAAAACATCAGGAATAGAACCGACGTTCGACTCGTCACGTCTGAGAAAAGAGCTAAATCATTAGTGGCGAAACCCAATTACAAACACCGAACCATATTCGACGAAAATCTAGTGGTTGTTCACATGCAAAAGACGAACCTGAAGTTCGACAAACCGTATTATCTCGGACCGATCATCTTAGATGTCAGCAAGTGATTGATGTATGAGTTTCACTACGATTACATCAAACGAAAATTTGGTGATAAAGCCAAACTACTGTTCACCGACATGGACAGTTTAGTTTACGAGATAGAGACGAAAGACGTCTACCGAGATATATCTCCGGACGTGGTCGAGTGGTTCGACACGAGCAATTATCCCGTCGATCACCCGTCCAACATTCAATCAAACGACAACAAGAAGGTGTTGAGTAAATTTAAGGATGAGAGCGGCGGTAAACAAATTGTCGAATTCGTGGGCTTGAGACCTAAACTGTATGCTTATCGTCTAGAAAATGAAGAGATCAAGAAGTGCAAAGGAGTTAAAGCATGCGTGGTGAAGAAAAACATCTCTTTCCAAGAGTATAAAGATTGTCTGTTAGGAAGTGGTCTGGTATATAAGACTATGAAATCGATTCGAAGCGAAAATCACGACTTGTATACCAAAATAGTCAACAAGATTTCGCTGACGGCTAACGATGATAAGAGATTCATATTAGATGATAAAATAAGCACTTTGACACTCGGACATTGGACTGCGGATCTAACTATAGACGATATGAATGTGGATGATTGGATTCCAGAAAATCAAGAGGAATTAGACGAATTCAAAATTATAGAAATCGATAGAGACATCGAGAGTGTTAGTTTAAAAAGAAAGAGAAAAAGAAAAAAATAGAAAAATAACGTCATTTTTTAGTAAATTATAATAAAATAAATAAAAAAAATATATACGCATTTATGAATAAGAAAATAAAGATATCCGTATAAGGTGTCGTCTTACCTAACGAACCCCTATCCAACATCGATCTGTTGAATGCGGCAAAAGATTTGAAAATCAAAGATTTTCTAGGCGTGTTTTCCAGAGATGCCTTGCCGAAGAGAAGACCTCAACAATCGGAATGCGGAATTTTAAATCAGGACGATTCATCAGGTGAAGGCACTCACTGGGTGGCGTGGATGAAGAACGGGAAGAAGAAAAATTATTATTTCGACAGCTACGGAATCTCACCGCCAAAAGAAATAAAGAACTATTTCAACAAATCGATGGTTCGTTACAACACGGAACAAGTGCAATCACCACATCAAGTGTTTTGCGGTCACCTGTGTCTCTATGTTCTCAAGAGATGGTCTGAAGGAGATCGATTTCAAGACATTCTCAATGATTTACATTAGAGAGAGATTTTTTTTTATAGTATATAAAGATAGAAAATTATTTTAAAAAAATTTTTAATCGAATAAAAACGAAAAATAAAATAACATAGTTCATTTTTAATAAACTGCGTTTGAACATATTTTTCTAAAAAACAAAAAATCTCACAACAACATGCCAGTCGATAAATTTGGTAGAAGTGACGACGAAAAAGTCAACCCAAGAAAGAAGAGGAAGACGTTCGAAGTCGACGATGGTTACGACGTTGCCAACTTGGACGAACGTTACGTTCGGAGATATGAACCTCGAGAAGAACCTTTGAACATGAATGATAAGAAGCTCTACAATCTTCCCGAGCCGATAGATCTCGCAGATGCTGCGACTAAAAAATATGTCGACAGGGGGAATGCCGATTTCGAACGAATCCTGCTAGATAATTACGTGGATGAAACCATGACCGACGATCTGGATCTGAAATCCAAATGTTTGGTGAACGTCGCGAATCCCATAGATCCCACCAATGCCGCGACCAAGAGATACGCGGACGACACTCACACGAGATTCAGCGAACACCTGAGAAATAGATACGTTCAGAAAATGATGCACTCGGAATTGAATGCCAATTCTAACAAGATAACGAACGTGGCCACTCCCACGAATCCCAAGGACGTGGCGACCAAACACTATGTAGATCTGGAACAGAGAAAGTCTGACAGACGAGAAATGAAATTGGATCTGAATGCGGGATTCCACAAGATATTGAATCTGTCGAAGATCGACAACACAGATGCGGACTCAACCGCAGTCAACAAGGGCTACGTAGATTCTGCTGTGATACAATCACAAGAATACCTAGAATCGCAAGTGGACGATCTCTACCTGAACAAACAATCTGGCGGAACCATGGAGGGTGGCATCGACATGAACGGTAAGAATTTATTCGGACTCAGTCACGATCCCGAATTCGATTCCAGCGCGGTCAGCAGGAAGTACATGGATGACAACTCAGTCTGGAGAAAGGGTGACATCATGGAAGGTAAACTAGACATGGGTGGACACGCGCTCACGAATCTACCGGATCCCGTGAACATGACGGATGCCTGCACCCTGATTTCGGTGGTGGAGAAAGTCAAATATGCTAGACAATTGATCACTGTGTGGGCCGAAGAGGCCAGCACCTTAGATGAGGGAAAAGCTGAGTGGTCTTTCGGAAATGGAGGCAGCGCATCGAAACATGGTCAGGTGGGATACCCCATGCCGTTGGGAGGTGAAATCCTTTGAATGAGTCTGGCTTCCTCGGATTTGAATAACAGAGTGGTCGTCAATCTCATGGTGAATGGTGTAGAGAGTGATAAGAGATACAGCGTCGAAAAGACTGAGAATCAACACGTGAATGTTAGCACGTTCGGCACGCCTCTCAAAGTGAACGCCAGAGACAGGATTAATTTCGTTACGAAAACCAATAATCCCGAAGCCGCCACTTCTGTGGTGAGTCTACTGATCGAACTAGTTCCTTTGAACAAACAGTGAACGCGTGGAAAATAATGAATTAAAAAAAAATAATGTGTGATTATTAAAAACAAAAAAAAACAAAAAAAAAAGTAATGAGATTTAGAAAGATGTTCAATCTCTCTAGATCACATTACTTTGTTTATTTTTTTTTGTTTTTTTTGTTTTTAATAATTACTCATTACTTTTTATTTTTTTTTGTTTTCTTTTTTTTTTTTCACACTCGTCTCTCATCGAATGATCGACATCTTATTTCCGTCCGATTCGAATTGTAATTCTCTGTCCGACAGGACCAGGGCGAAGGCTTCGGTTTTTCTCGGCACGTTCCTATCGAATTGCATCTTGATCTGAATGTCTAACACGCTACTCTTGAGTCATTCACTCTGTTTACTAACGTCGAATACGAACATGGGATACATCGACTTGTATTCGCCGGGAGACATGTTAGGGTTGCTCATCAATTCGTCTAGACCGCGATACTTCTTTCTAAAATCAGCGGCGTCGCCGTACAGTCTGCAAAAATCGTTCTTGTCAAACGATGCATTGTAATCGATTGCTGGATATCTCGTGGCGTTCAGAAACACTTGCATGTTTCTCAAATGGCAGTGATCGAACAGCGATGCATTCTTTTCCTGAGACCCGTCCCTATCGGTCTGAAATGCAACCACGATGAAACGCGGTCTCTCAGAAGCGGATTTCACCGTCAATCTCCAATCGAAGTGATTCATGGAGGGAGGAATGCTAGCCGTGTCGCACTGTCTCATTCTAAATCCCACGGGTAATTTACTCTTGGATTCTATGATCTTGTAGAGATGCGCTTTCTCCACGATCAAAGGCTCCACGTGCGGAATGAACCACGATATCTTGTGAAGAGTTATCTTACCCGCATCGGTCGCAGTGAGTCTCACTATTGCGTCGTCATTTCCTTTTCGAATCAACGTCAGATTGTGTTTGAATCCGTACATGGTCTTGTTGTAATCGTCCGCAAATCCGAAGATGTGTTTCAAAGGTATCCTGAACGAAAACGTTCCTTTAGGTCTGGACGTCTTGACGACGTAGTCAAATATCAAGGTGGCGCCTGCGCTAGCAGGGCCGACGGTGTCTTTCACCCACAACTGATTAAGTCCTCTGGATTTTGAAAAATCATCAGGATACGTCAAGAGTCCGAACATCGTGGTGGCCTGACCGGGATGAAACACAGATTCTATCTCTTGTCCGGATAGCATGTATTTTATGTTACTGAATAGATGCATGATGCCATTATTGGCAAGAGTAACCGTGTCGTCGTCGGCGTAGTCGCTCCCATCTTCCTTGGTGAGACGTCCCTGCACCACTATGTAACTGTCGCTAGGATGTACGAATAGATCTTGAGTTTCGACGTTGATTCTTATCTCTCCCACATTGTTCAAACTCGTTCCAGTTACCGGTTCATATTCGTGAACCTCATATTCTTAAATACTTTCATCTTTCACTATGCTTTGTGCTATATCTAGTATATTTGTCATTTTAAAGGATTTTTAATTTTTTGTTTATTAATTAACTTGCTTTATTTATCTAAAAATAGTTTTTAATTATTTTTTATTATTTTTTTCTCTCTTATATATATGTGTGTAAACAAGAAAATGTTAAAGAGAGTAAATAAAAAAAAATTTGTCTTCTTCATCAAAACTTCGTCTTCTGTAATTGTTGTTCGTAAAACTTTCCAATGATCTCTTCTCCATCCAAAGCTTCGATTTCGTAAGTCACCGGATCGGTGTGAAATATTTTGATTATCACGAAGATTTCCGAGGTCCATCGAGGAGTATAACACTTTTCGAAGTGCTTCTTATAAGCGTAGATTCTCACTCGATCACCGACCGCAAATTTCGGCGTTCTAGACTTCTTCCTGATCTTAGATCTCTCAGGATGTAGATTCGCGTAGACCCGTTTTTCGTTTCGAGGATCGCTAGCTTCCGTGGGAGTCATCTTGATCGATCTGTGTCACGTGTTGTTGTAATCTTTGACCAGACCATTCAGAGCATATATGTATTTCTTGGTCGAATTAGCCGTGAAGTATCTGTGCATCTTTTCCTTCATCGTTCGATTCCAACGTTCCACCACGCTGGCTTTCTCTTCGTTTTCGATCGAGTAGAGGTCTACCAATCGATGAACGTGCTTGTTGTAGAATTCCTTTCCCTTATCCACCCACAATTTACTCGGTTTTCGAGAAGACGAGTCGAACACGCTCTTCAGAGCCTCGGCGACGCATGGTCCCGATTTATTCTTCAAAGCTCTGATCCAACCGTATTTGGAAAACACGTCGATGACCGTCAATAGATATTTGACGCCCTCGTTCCACCTCGAAAACGATCTCATGTCGACCAAGTCGGCAGACCAAACATCATCCAGACCCTTCATGAACACCCTTCTCTTTCGAAATTTACGCACTATGGGTTTGTGTAACTGCTCGGCCAATTCGCTCGTCAATAATCGTTTCTTCTTCTTTTCAGATGCGCTTTTTTTTTTGGACGCCCCATCCGAATCGACGTTTCACAAAGATCAGATTGCAGACCAGCGAACGTTCCATCTTCTCTCTCCTGGTCGGATTCGATATGCCTCTCAATTTCCTCAACATGTTTTTGTCGCAGACGTCGTTGCGAGTCTTGGTGTCGGGATGTCCGGCATAGCACAGATCATGATCATACGCGGACGGCCCCACCCTATTCACAGGTTTGCTCCAAGATTTGGGAGTCAGATCGGCGTTGAGTCTCTTGTTCAATTTCGTTCCAGGTCCCGTGAAACTGTGACCGGGCAGATGCATTTTGAAAGGTAGATTGTTGATCATTTTATTCACGATGCCTTTACCTTTGCTCGCGTTCTTTTTTTTGATGAATCGTGTCTTAACAGAACCACACACGTCGCAAATTCCGCGAAGCATCCGTCTATCGTTTTTAGTTCGCACTTCTCGAGAATTACTCGTCTCGGGAACTCTCTTACACTTTACGCAATACAATTTTTTTAAGAGTTATTTAAATTAATTTCGTTTTTTATTTTATATATAAATTTAATTTTTTTTTTTTTTTTAAATTCTGTTCTTATTATATATATATTTTTTTTCATTCGCTGCTCTTGAGTTCTATCATCTTACTGAATTCCTCCCTGGCCTCTTTCCTCCCCTTTTCCATGAGAGAATCCTTCATCTCTTCCTTGATGATCTGACGAGTCTTGATTCTCACGGCTTCTTTCATGGCATCGTATTTCGTTTTCTCACTCAATATCGCGAAGTATTCTCCGTCCGATATCCTACCGTCTTTCAATGCCATAGAAATCATTTCGGATATCGTATCGATCTTGGAGTCAGCCAAGACGCGAATCTTGTCGTGTTTCCTCGCCTTCAGATATAATTTCCTACTCAAAAAGTTTCCGAGCGTGCTAAACAATCCGGCGGCGAGAGCCACTCCTTCTACGGTCAACACGATCGGAATGGCGACCGTGGTCGACAACAATCCGATGCCGGCCGCATGTAAACCCATGGAAATCGTGATGAGTGTCGTGTCGATCGCGTTGACGAATGTCACGAAACGCGAATACTTCTTCTTGAGGGAACGACGAGAATCTCTCTCTCGAGTTAGATACTCTTGGATTCTACTGATTTGATCGATGCGATATCTCTCTCCTCTTTCTCTTTCTTCTAGCGACGGCGCCGTCGGCAAAACGTTGATCGGCTTCTCGTCCTCGTCGTCCACTAACGTCAGATACAATTTATTTCTGGTTCTCATTTTTGTATTTTTTTTCTTTCTAATATTAGATAAAAAATTTATGTGTGTATTTATTTTTATTTTCTATTCTCCCTTATTTTATATCAACGTGAAAACTTAGACGTATGCTTCGTTGAACAATAATTTCAAGATGCATCCCTTATCTCGTAAAGTCAGACTTTTACGCGCCAATTTCTGTTCTTCCGAATCTGTGGGCTTGCTTCGATTCTTACAGTAGAGTAATCTCTTCCAAAACGCGATCACTTCATTGATTTGAACGCGTTCGAACGCCGGTTCGAAATACTTGACGACCATATCTTCCCTTTCCATCCACAGACACGAATGATTCTCGTGATCGAAGTCTAGGTGATCCCGACATCCGACGCATCGTTCTAACAAGAGACGACCTAGTTGTTCGTTCACGCAGAATGCGTAGGCTCTCATCAGCATTTTTAAAAGAAACCTCACTCTAATATCCTGAGAATCGCTCATGATTTACGTATTTTTTTATTATCTATTCGATTTGATATATTTATTTTTCTAAATAACTATTATTTATATTTTTTTTTCTCTCCTATATATATCAATCAAAAACGTAACAGCGGGTTCGCGAATTTCCAACACACCGACGACAACACTCTTCGTTCAAAACATTTCCATCAAGTGCTCATCGAGATCACCTCGCAATAACGTGCGCCAGTCTCACAATTTCCTGCTTACGGTACAGAATACAGAATTCGGCACTTCTGTTATGCATTTTTTAGGATGAAAGACTCTGACGCCGATGGGGATCGAACCACTGCCTTCGAACCACTCTGACGCCGATGGGGATTGAACCGTAAGCAGGAAATTTGGAAAAGAGATTGATTCCCACTGATTTCATCTGCATTACATGGTATAATTCATTGTAAAAAACTAATTCTGGGGGATACCGAGTAATTTCGTGTGGACTGTCCCAGTTCCATGGACGCTCGATCTGCTAGCATGCCTTTTTGGGGGGCTTGTCGGTAGTCGAGTGGTCTATGGCGCTGGTTCAGTTTCGCTAGGCGATTGGTGCCGCAGAAGTCAACTCTCATCAAGGCAGTGGTTCGATCCCCATCGGCGTCATAGTCTTTCATCATAAAAAATGCATAACAGAAGTGCCGAATTCTGTATTCTGTACCGTAAGCAGGAAATTTGGGAAAGAGATTGATTTCATCTGCATTACATGGTATAATTCATTGTAAAAAACTAATTCTGGGGGATACCGAGTAATTTCGTGTGGACTGTCCCAGTTCCATGGACGCTCGATCTGCTAGCATGCCTTTTTGGGGGCTTGTCGGTAGTCGAGTGGTCTATGGCGCTGGTCCAGTTTCGCTAGGCGATTGGTGCCGCAGAAGTCAACTCTCATCAAGGCAGTGGTTCGATCCCCATCGGCGTCAGAGTCTTTCATCCTAAAAAATGCTTAACAGAAGTGCCGAATTCTGTATTCTGTACCGTAAGCAGGAAATTTGGAAAAGAGATTGATTCTCACTGATTTCATCTGCATTACATGGTATAATTCATTGTAAAAAACTAATTCTGGGGGATACCGAGTAATTTCGTGTGAACTGTCCCAGTTCCATGGACGCTCGATCTGCTTGTACCGTAAGCAGGAAATTTGGAAAAGAGATTGATTCTCACTGATTTCATCTGCATTACATGGTATAATTCATTGTAAAAAACTAATTCTGGGGGATACCGAGTAATTTCGTGTGGACTGTCCCAGTTCCATGGACGCTCGATCTGCTAGCATGCCTTTTTTGGGGCATGTCGGTAGTCGAGTGGTCTATGGCGCTGGTCCAGTTTCGCTAGGCGATTGGTGCCGCAGAAGTCAACTCTCATCAAGGCAGTGGTTCGATCCCCATCGGCGTCAGAGTCTTTCATCATAAAAAATGCATAACAGAAGAGCCGAATTCTGTATTCTGTACCGTAAGCAGGAAATTTGGAAAAGAGATTGATTCTCACTGATTTCATCTGCATTACATGGTATAATTCATTGTAAAAAACTAATTCTGGGGGATCCCGAGTAATTTCGTGTGGACTGTCCCAGTTCCATGGACGCTCGATCTGCTAGCATGCCTTTTTTGGGGCTTGTTGGTAGTCGAGTGGTCTATGGCGCTGGTCCAGTTTCGCTGGGCGATTGATGCCGCAGAAGTCAACTCTCATCAAGGCAGTGGTTCGATCCCCATCGGCGTCAGAGTCTTTCATATATATATATGATAAAAAGGTCTGAATTCTGATACAACAAATCAAAGTGTGCTGGATCTGAGAAATGAAGAGCCTGAAGAGAAGGAATTTTCAAAATTCCAGTCCCTTTAGTTTTCGAAGGGTATGTTGATATCAGTTTCTGGGAGTTATGAGTAACTAGAATACTTTTCAAAAATTTGTCTGACAGTATTTTTTCACCTTTTACTATCTACTTTTACCATGTTTTTTGTTCATTTCTGGCTGTATTACACACCCGTTTAGTCAGAACTTGGCTACGACAGCTTTTATCGGCACACTTCATTTGTTTCGTCGTCTGTGTGTATTTTTCCTTGTTGTGTCTGTACCCTGAAGAAGGTCTTCCGCAGACCGAAAGCTAGGTGGTTTTTACCCCTGCTGTTTAAGCTTTATTTAGAAGAATATATATATAATCCAAAAGAAACACGAATAACATCTATGTAGAAAATATACACTTAACACAAAGTAGTCGTCAAAGATAATTTCACTTAATATATTTCGATATATACATCTCTTCAGAAATAAAACTACCTACAAGTGATCCATCTTTTACATATCTGTAGAATAAAGGGCCGGATTAAAAATATTTACTGGCCATTCTTCTGATAACATTACGTTTTGTGAGAGGTGTGACTTTCTAATCCAGTCACGCTGGAATAATGCTACACAATCTCCACAATAAACATTGGTCTGCTTTCGAGAGATGTGTGTATAAACAGGGTTTTCATAATTAGGGGTTGCAAACAAAACAGAGCAGAATTCATGTAGTTATGTACAATTCCTTGTCATCTTCCAGTTCTCGGAAATGTGCACCCACTATCCTACTGCCAGTGCTTACTCTCAATCCAAATAAGATTATTAGTTCTCGCTTCCGACTCTCGTGGATTCGTAAGCAAATAAAGTTATAAAGTGAATAAAGTTGTTCGGGTCCCAAGGAATTTAAATCCCACATCATCCCCTGTGCTCCTTCGGCGCGCTGAAACTTTTCTATCTTTCATAGTTTTATTTCTGAAGAGATGTATATATCGAAATATATTAAGTGAAATTATCTTTGACGACTACTTTGTGTTAAGTGTATATATTTATATATAATCCTTCGTCCAGGACAATTTCACTTAATATAATTTTTCAATCACCGAAGTGCACCATAGAATGTCAGTACACCCCTTTAACTGTCACGTGATATTATCATACACCCCGTTGAATTTCGTAAACCCAGTGACCAATCAGGATGCTTATATAATTTTAAAAGGGTAATAATAGGATATACCTTTTATGGGAAAATCAAGCTGATTCCAGTTGCAGAGAAGCACAAAGAATGCTTTAATAATATCATCTTCTGATACGGTTCCATTGTCGTGACTGTAGAATACATCAAAGAAATTCTCCACTTGCGGACTCTTATTATTTGATGTGTATAGCCTGTCTAAACTCTCTTTCAAATGGAATCTTTTAAAATCTATGGGTTCAGCACCACATGGGGTTTCGTATGGGTCTGGTTCTGTCAAGGGTGCTGAAAGGAAGTTATGAATGGTTGTGTACACCAGGCACAAGTAATAAACACCAAACAGTTCTATGATCCTACTGCACCACTGTCCTTCTGTCCAAGATTCGTCATCAGGATAATATTTACTCAAATAGAATAATATTAGTTTCAGTTTATATGATGGAAATATTGAACGCTCGCATTTACAGTCAATATCACAGTATGGTGGAAGGAACTTTTCGATCAAACATTTAGCGATCTGATAACATAGTTTAGTGTTGTTCGACAAGTGTCGCATGAAAGCCACCTCACTGAATGCGTATGTGGGGTACAGATAATTAACTCTCAATATATAGAAGCCATAGGGTGGCTGTTCTTCCAGTGGTCGAACAAGTGATTCATGTATTCGGGAAATTTCTTTCTCATCGCGAACACCAAATAAAATGTCAAATTTCATTTCAAATGATTCAAACTTAAAAACCAGAGGTAAAGCCTTCTTGTGCCGATTGCATCCGTATTCAAATGTCATCTTCATAGAAGCCGATAAACATTGGACTACAACATCCTGTAGCATTGTACAAATGTCATCCCCGCTCACTTTGTACTTTGATTTCTTCAACATTTCCTTAATGTCAACGATTGTATGCTCATTTATAAATCCCGACTCTGCGTTAGCAGCATTAAATTGAAAACCGAATTTTTTCAAAAGGTACGGTAGGAATATCACGAAATCCCATTCATCTGGTAAAAATGTTTTAGTTCCTTCTGCGGAAGATCCTAACAAAACAGCGGTGACTCCTTGGAACAGTGGGATACCAGTTTGCCTGAGTTCAACCAGCATATCATTAATAATTTCAGTCATTTGTTGTTCTAGAGCAGTAGCCCGATTTGTAGACGTTATATTACAATACTGCTTCATTTTCGCCACGATGCGATATAAATCACTCTTATCATCATTTTGTGTGAAGTCATGCTCTCTGGTGAAAATCTGGAGGAACCGCGGTGTGGTATTTTTGCCAAGAGTTGTTAGAATATACTGTAAGTATGGAACACCTGTGTCTGTTTGACTCGGGTGATTTTGATTACCACCAACACCACTTTGAAACGGAAATTCTTGATGACCGGTGGACCAACCTATAAAGGGAAAACGATAACATAAACTTACCTCTGATCTGTATACAACTAGATTTCTAAAATGTCAGCAAAAACGTCTCCAATCAAACTGCCTATCACCCTAAAATGGCGCCAGGTTAATCAATTCCCAATTCAATGACGATTGATGATGTGGCAGCTGTTACGTCACAGCGTAACACGTTTCACTTCCTCAAGAACTGCAGCGTATTAACCCTTTATCAAACGCAAACGATATCAGAATTTATTATTTTAAATATCATTTCTTTTAAATTTAAAAAAAGAAATTCAACTAAACCATATCAAGTGCCCCCTCCTTACTGGAACGCGCTCAACGAGCTCGTTTCAACGAGGGTTCAAATGATGTGGTTTTGATGAATTTTTTTGAAAAATAGGTTTTTATCAAGAGTTGTAGCGAATTAACTTTCCAATCTCGGTACCTGTTTTTGGTCAATAATAACTAAAATATATAGAGGACATGGAATGAGTTTTTTTTCTCATATAATATTTATGAAACGAGTCTAAGAATTTTCCGTTTTGGCGAGCCTCTGGCGAGCCCAAGCGGAAAATTGGGACGAGTTTCATAAATATTATATGAGAAAAACACTCATTTCATATTCTATTTATCATATGACACACACACGCACAAATTAGCCACTTAGTATGACTTTTTTAACCCATCACCTAACTTGAGTTGCAGACGGCACTTGTAAAATACATCCTCGTACAACTAAAAAATTTCATTTTTTGCTTCCAAAACATAGGTTATGACCCCTCATTGGAACGAGCTCGTCGAGCCCGTTCCAATGAGGGGTCATAACCTATGTTTTGGAAGCAAAAAGTGAAAATAAAAAAAAATGAATGGCGTTTTTCTTGTAGGTAAAAGCTTAATACAATATAACCCATCCTAAATAGGACAGATAACGTAAATTCTCCCTACTGAAATTATGCAAATGTGACCCAGTTGTGTTTTGTTTAGCCAATCAAATTGTCCAGTTTTGAAATTGACCAATGAAAACTCCTAACTCTAATTACGCAAATTATGCAATCAAATTGTCTAGTTTTGAATCTGACCAATGAAATTGACGGAAGGCTTTATTTATCACTTATTAATATGAAAACAAAATATCAAATGTTTTAAAGTGAACAAAATGGACGAGTCATATGATAAATTGAAATATTCATTTTGATTCGTCCTGAAAAATGTGCACATCGTCAACAAATTCATTTTTCAAAGACATCAAAGTGTATTTCTTAAAACGCGATCAGAGACTGCGAACTTTCTAGAAATTTATTTTTATTGAGTTGTCTAAATTCTGACCTGTCTTTCTCCTACTAATATGGTGGCGTGGGCAGTGGCGCAGATGTTGAGGGGATCTGGGGGCCTTGCCTCCACCCCTAATATTTTCGCTGCCAGCCTCCCCCCCCCCCCCGCCTCCCCCCCCCCTTCCAAAAAAACAAAACATTTGCCCAATGCAACCTTCACGCAACATAGAGTCCCAAAATGGTCTCCAATATAGGGCCTACACACGCTGCATATGACTCGGATTTGCTCATAGAGCACTAAATTTTGGAAAATTTTGTCCTGCCCAGCGTAGGCAAGACCTAATTAGGACTCAATTGCGGGGACGTGACTAGAGGTTTCCGATTGGGGGTGTAGGGTAGTGAATTTCTCCTCGTTGAAAATTCACCACCGAAAGATTTTTGAAAATGAAGCCATGAAAGGAGGCACACAATTGATTCTATCACTGAAATGCCAACACATTAATGATACAATTAACAGGTTGTCATTATTCTGGGAATTAAATATGTGCTAAACAAACGCTCAAGCTGAGAACTTTGAGCAATTCACACTCTTCTAACATTAAATAAGATCTTATGCAGGAATGACCTGTTTTGGATGTTTCATCATTTTGTAACTGCGAATTATGAAATTAACTCGGGATAACGATTTACATAACGTGTTTTCTTGAAGGGCATTTCGAGGATTTTTTTATTTCGAAAAGTAAACGTACTATAGAAATCTCGACATCGTGCATACTTATGTAGCTCGCTTGTCGTTACCCTCTTCCTCTCAATTACCTTCAGGTGTGTGTGTGTGTGTTTGGTGTGTGTGTGTGTGTGTGTGGGGTATGACAAAACTTAGTCTGATTGAATCGACAGTGTTTTTTTTTTTTTTAATTTCGTGTTGAACAATAAAGGCCTTGGATAAATTTTTGCTTTATTCACCTAGTGCGGTGATATATTTTCCCCGTAGGTTTAACACTGGAAGAATTTATTCTCCAATTCTCCAAGCAGCGGCGGACTTGTTGACCGAATTGGACCAAAGTGCTCCTCACTTCTCTCTGTGTTTTGTCGCAAATTATAGCACGATGTTGCCACGAGTGCCCTGTAGAAGATTTTTGGGATAAACAAGAGGCTCGTCGGACTCATTCTTAATCCAACTTGTAGAATAAATGTTTTACTTGAAAACACTATACCTTTATTCTACATTTAGCATTGTAACTTCATGTGTACTAATGGCAAAATGCAAATAACATTCTGAGCTCTTCTCCGCTTTGAAATTTAATCATCTAATCAATAAACAAATTAGTACTTAATATCAGCCCTCGATAATGTTATCAGCCTTCGATCTCTGATCTCATCTTTCCGATAACACGTTGCCTCGGGCCTTTATAAAATGAAATAAAGCAATAACCTTTGATTATTGCCGTCAGAAAAATATAATTCTCGCCATGAAGTCGAGTGTCCTACATTTTATGGAGGTGACAACCAGCCTGTCATTTCAAAATGGGAGGACAGCAATTGTGGTCCGCCTTAAATGAAGTTAGGTAGGCTATTTTGGTACACCTACGTTTTACATAGCCCTCATGGCCTCATACGACAAAAAAGGGATTCTCCTAAAGGTATCCTCGATAGGTATCCTCGAATAATGCAATACCAGGCCATAGGTATCCTCAAATACTGAAATGAGGCTAAGAGTCGTAGTAAATTATACCTCATTGAGGGATTTTCCATTGTCCTCATAACCTCAAAATTCAATGAGGGTATGAGGGATAATAAATGAGGACTCAATGAGGGCTTTTACATAGCCATCATGGCCTCATACGACAAAAACGGGATTCCATAGCCACGGGTGTTTCCCAAAAATGGGATTCCATGGGATATGGCCATTGGATATAGAGGTGATGAAAATCGGATACAACTTCGTTGTAATAAGGGGAGATAACTCTGCATATAGATTACGGGGGATGAAGCAATCTGATTGGTTAGTTATAATCTAGATAAATGAAACAACAAGAGTATACGGAATAGGGTCAGAACTAACAAGAATAGACTAGAATAGCTAAATATAGTAATAATAAGCAAAGCTGTTCCAGTTGACAGGCTCTTCTACGCTACTGGAGTATACTCCGGAACAAAGGAACATGCCTAGGTAGAGGAAAACTATTACATATATAGACAGAAGCAGCGAATTCTGAAAGAATTCGAAATAGTAAAAGTTGGGGTGGGTTTTGGTGAGGGATTGTTGGGTTGTTTGTGGTAATTCTTAATACTCTTCTACAATCGAACACACCTTCCGAACATACCCCGTCATATTGCAGAAAAAATGGGTAACATAGCAATCACGTGCTACCATAGAAACCAAGATGGCGGCCTCCAGTATACAAAATGGACGACGGAAACACGTATCACCCTAACAACACGCGCTGCGCATGCGTACTGCCACAACGTATGACTATGACGATGACGTCACAACATGGCCGCTCACACGGTTTACCATGACAACACAACATGGCGGCACTGGGTCACGTGACATGACGTCACTTCCGAGGTCCCCAAAATGAGGGTCGAAACGTGCATACACTACTACTGACGGATCCATGACGTCAGGTGGAAACGGAATGGATAAAATGCGTGTTCCGTACGAATATTTTAAATATGAAACTAGAGGAAATGCAATATGTGTGTAGTAAAAGTCATGATTGCTTTACGAAAGCCTTGACTTAGTGCTAAAACAAGTTGAAGAAAATACGAAGCAGGTTAAGCGTTAAATAAAACTTGAACTAAAACTTGGAAATGATCAATACCGGCCTATGTTAATTTTCGGCCTTCGTGATTTTTCCGAGGTGCTGTGTGATAATGTGAAACATCCGATGCGGCGCAACCAATCTTAGTTTGAACATTATTTATTTTAAGAGTATCAAGTCATATAATACAAAAATTGTTACATACACTGGTGTGGATTCGGCAGGAAGCTATAAGCTTATACAAGGCCGTTTCCACCCAGAACAAAATTACAAATGGTTACCAATAACAATGGCAGGTATGAATGACTTTAGTTTTAACAGTATTTGTATGCATCACACAAGCGTCAGTAGTCGAGCTCACATATCGTCGCCAGAGGGTCCCCGCCTCCCGTACACCAGATTAACCCCTTGCCGACGCGGACAGTATACGATAGTTGCACAAAAGACGTCTTGAGCCACTAGACATTTTTATTTTCTGTTCCAAAAACACAGTTCTTGCCCCCATTGGAGCGAGCTCAACGAGCTCACTCCAACGAGGGGCCAGAACTCCAACGAGGGGCAACCAATATTGTCCAGAATAGTGGAATCAAAGCGGGTTGAAACCGAAATTATCAAATAATAATTGTTGAATGAGATTCCTAGTGTGTCACTTGAACTAACTATAAAATTAAAAATTGAGGTCATGGAACGAAGTAAATGTAAATGATAAAATAAGATATTCCTATTAGAGACGAGATACCTGAACTGCTTATTGCCTTCAGATATGGTAGAAAATTATCCGCCCACCTCGACGTGTTTCGATTGGATTATCTTTTTTCCAGGAGACTTGAGGAAACGATTCCAACTTGGGAATGAACGAATGAACGTTTCAGCACACTGGGGGCGCACAGGGACGATATAGGGAAGGAAGAAAGTTGCAGCACGCCGAAGGCCCGCAGGGATAATGTGGGATTTGAAATCCCCTGAGACCCGAGCTTTATTTGCGTATGAAGCCACCACAGACGGAAGTGAGAGCCAAGAACATTATTTGTTGGGTATGCGAACTCATGGTAGGATAGTGGGGTCAGACTCCAGACAACCTCGAACTGGAAGATGACTAGGAATTGTGCATAACTACAAGAATTATGCTCTGGTTTGGGGATATTTATGGTTGGTTTTTTTTGTTTTTTGAGAGAAGAAAAAGAAACACAGGTCGCTAGTTTGGGAGCAACCCCAGCATATTATCCACAATGGTATAAAAACGATGTGAGAATGAATGAAAATTTCAGCGATTCAAAGGCGCACAGGGACAATGTGCGATTGGAATGCATCGCGGCCTCAATGTCTTTATTTGCTTTTGAAGTCACGACAGTCAGAAGTGAGAGCCAAGATTATTATTTGGTTTGAGTTTGCGCACTTGTAGTGGTACAGTGAGTTCAGGCCCCCGACAACCTCGAACTGGAAGGTTATTAGGAATTGTATAATATATGATATATAATTTATTCACTAGCATACAAAAGATTAAATACAAAGTACACCAAATCTGAACATTTACAATACTTCATTCGTATACTGGTAGGGCAAGGTATAACCAGATTGTCTGTCTTCCTGACTTCCCTATGTAAGATAGAGAAAGAGCACTGAGATAGAGAAGGGGAAAATAGAGTGGAATAGAAAGAGGAAGGGGGTAGATAACTACTAGAATTCTGCTTCGGTGTTTACTTAGAGACGCGGGGATATTTATGGTAATGCTGAAATCGAAGTTTAATATTTGTATTGGGAGGAGAAAAAAGAATCCCAAATAGGTCGCCGGTTTGGGGGCAGCCCAGCATATTATCCATAGCGGTTATAAAAAGGGGAAAAAATACACCAATATGTACTTTTCAAAGCTGGAAGTCATCCATCAGCCTTTGAGGGAGAGTGGATGCTGAACCTTGGCCATCTGGACTGCCCTTAGGTTAAACTGACTGCCCGTTGTTGATGTTATTCATTTATGGGCTCCAATTTAGTCATTACAAGGATGTTACGCAAGATTTTGCTTTTCTTATAAGCAATGATGGTCGAAGATTTGAAGGTTCTTTAATTTAGAGTTGGGTAAACTTAATTCATCTTTTACTATTTTTTGCTATTTGCTTTTTCGATATTCATTCTGTTGTATGTTAAAGTGAAGGGAAAGACGGACCTCCTTTCGCATTCTCCCTCTAATATGTTCATACCAAATGGCCAGAGGGTTTGAAGCGAACTGATCCAAAAGGCTTCACGTTTTTTTTTTCTAAATTCAACTGTTTCTTCGGATGGATCTTTAATTGGTGGTTGTTCAATTGGATGGATTTCAAAATCGCCCAAACAATGACCAGGGTGAAGTGCTGTGCTACTGAGGAATCAGCATTTTGTTTTATATCCAATTTGTGTTGAGTAGCACCTATTCGGAAAATTTTTTGGACTTCGACACACATACTACTTCCAACAGCGTTTATAAGTGATAAGGTAAATGCTATTGGGTGTATCACGATGGAGGGAGTTTCGGATCTGATAATGATTTTTTTTGTTTTCAGAGGAAAATTCCTCTTTCTGATCAGACATACAAGTATGCAATCTATAACGAGGCGTCTTGCTATTCAGTGCCGCGCCACTACAATTCTGCAACAATCTGTTGTGTTAAATTTTCAATGGTTCGAAATCAGTTGTTTTTGCAGAATTTACAGCTTTTGCAGAATTTGAGTCTCCAGGCTACGTGAAAAACACAGTGTGTACCCATTTGAGCAAATAGAGTAGAACAAGCCTCGTTGAAATTTACCTCATCACTCAAATTACGGTGGAAATGAATGAGATGTGATTTGATGATATCCTTAAGTGTATGTGGTAGATGCAATGATTTGGTGTGGACCAATTGATGTGAATCAGTTAGTTTAAAATACACCTTATAATCTGACTGACCACACACTAAAAACTAAAGTGTTAAAACTGACACTTTCAAGGTGTTAAACCCATTCTAACTCTTAGGGTTTGATTTTAAAACTCAAAGTGCAATGCTCTAAGAGTAGGGAGAAAAGGAGAGTCCACGACCACTTGTACATGTACGTGTACAAGATACGCACACGATGCTTTCACCAACGTGGAATTCAGTGTTAAATCACACGCTTGTTCACAAAACCTGTACATGGTCTTGAATCCTCTCATGTACAGTCGCGACTCCTAGATCGCGGTTTTAACGTTCAAATACTCGTGGTGAACGCGCGTTTTTATAAAAAGGGTGAAATTGTACAGTACACATTCATCTTGTACGTAATTTTTCGTCGACGTTCGCATCGCAGATCAGACCCATCGACCCATCGTCGGCGAACGCGATCGAAAGCAAAAGATTCTGGGTCATCATCAAAAAACAGTTTTGGGGACTCTAAACCAGCGGTTCAGAACTGTTTTTTGCGTTGGTACAGATGGTCCAGAACTCTCCCTCGATTTTGTTTTTGAGGCGGTCACGTTTTTGATTGATTTAAATATAGGGGAGAAAAAAAAATATAAATAAATAGTTATTTAGAAAAATAAATATATCAAATCGAATAGATAATAAAAAAAAATACGTAAATCATGAGCGATTCTCAGACTATTAGAGCGAGGTTTCTTTTAAACATGCTGATGAGAGCATACGCAATCTGCGTGAACGAACAACTACGTCCCATCTTGTTAGAACGATGCGTCGGATGTCGGGATCATCTAGACTTCGATCACGAGGATCATTCGTGTCTGACGATGGAAAGGGAAGATATGGTCGTCATGTATTTCGAACCGGCGTTCGAACGCGTTAAATTCGACGATGTGATCACGTTTTGGAAGAGATTAGTCTTCTGTAAGAATCGAGACAGGCCCACAGATTCGGAAGAACTGAAATTGGCGCGTAGAAGTTTGACTTTAGAAGACAAGGGATGCATCAAGAAATTATTGCTGAACGAAGCATACGTCTAAGTTTTGTTTTTCGTTGATATAAAAATAAGGGAGAGTAGAAAATAAAAAAAAAATAAATACGCACATAAATTTTTTATCTAATATTAGAAAGAAAAAAAACAAAAAAATGAGAACCAGAAATAAATTGTATCCGACGTTAGTGGACGACGAGGACGAGAAGCCGAACGGCGTCTTGCCGACGGCGCCGTCGCTAGAAGAAAGAGAAAGAGGAGAGAGGTATCGCATCGATCAAATCAATAGAATCCAAGAGTATCTGACTCTCGAGAGAGATTCTCGTCGTTCCCTCAAGAAGAAGTATTCGCGTTTCGTGAAATTCGTCAACGCGATCGACACGACACTCATCACGATTTCCATGGGTTTACACGCGGCCGGCATCGGATTGTTGTCGACCGCGGTCGCCATTCCGATCGTGTTGACCGTAGAAGGAGTGGCCCTCGCCGCCGGATTGTTTAACACAGTCGGAAACTTTTTGAGTAGGAAATTATATCTGAAGGCTAGGAAACACGACAAGATTCGCGTCTTGGCCGACTCCAAGATAGACACGATATCCGAAATGATTTCTATGGCGTTGAAAGACGGTAGGATATCGGACGGAGAATACTTCGCGATACTGAGCGAGAAAACGAAATACGATGCCATGAAAGAAGCCGTGAGAATCAAGACTCGTCAGATCATCAAGGAAGAGATGAAGGATTCTCTCGTGGAAAAGGGGAGGAAAGAGGCCAGGGAGGAATTCAGTAAGATGATAGAACTCAAGAGCAGCGATTGAAAAAAAAATATATATATATATATAATAAGAACAGAATTTTTAAAAAAAAATATATTAAATTTATATATAAAATAAAAAAAACGAAATTAATTTAAATAACTCTTCAAAAAAAATGTATTGCGTAACGTGTAAGAGAGTTACCGAGACGAGTAATTCTAGAGAAGTGCGAACTTAAAACGACAGACGGATGCTTCGCGGAATTTGCGACGTGTGTGGTTCTATCAAGACTCGATTCGTCAAACAAAAGAACGCGAGCAAAGGTAAAGGCGTCGTGAATAAAATGATCAACAATCTACCTTTCGAAATGCATCTGCCCGGTCACAGTTTCACGGGACCCGGAACGAAATTGAACAAGAGACTCAACGCCGATCTGACTCCCAAATCTTGGAGCAACCCCGTGAATAGGGTGGACGCGGCCGCATACGATCACGATCTGTGCTACGCCGGACATCCCGACACCAAGACTCGCAACGACGTCTGTGACAAAAACATGTTGGGGAGATTGAGAGGCATATCGAATCCGACCAGGAGAAGATGGAACGTTCGCTGGTCGGCATCTGATCGGTGCGAAACGTCGATTCGGATGGGGCATTCAAAAAAAAAAGCGCATCTGAAAAGAAGAAGAAGAAACGATTATTGACGAGCGAATTGGCCGAGGAGTTACACAAACCCATAGTGCGTAAATTTCGAAAGAGAAGGGTGTTCGTGAAGGGTCTGGACGACATTTGGTCTGCCGACTTGGTCGATATGAGATCGTTTTCGAAGTGGAACGAGGGCGTCAAATATCTATTGACGGTCATCGACGTGTTTTCCAAATACGGTTGGATCAGAGCTTTGAAGAATAAATCGGGACCTTGCGTCGCCGAGGCTCTGAAGAGCGTGTTCGACTCGTCTTCTCGAAAACCGAGTAAATTGTGGGTGGACAAGGGAAAGGAATTCTACAACAAGGACGTACGTCGATTGGTAGACCTCTACTCGATCGAAAACGAAGAGAAAGCCAGCGTGGTGGAACGTTGGAATCAAACGATGAAGGAGAAGATGCACAGATACTTCACGGCGAATTCGACCAAGAAATACATATACGCTCTGAACGATCTGGTGAAAGATTACAACAACACGCGACACAGATCGATCAAGATGACTCCCGCGGAAGCTAGCGATCCTCGAAACGAAAAACGGGTCTACGCGAATCTATATCCCGAGAGGTCTAAGATCGGGAAGAAGTCTAGAACGCCGAAATTTGCGGTCGGTGATCGAGTGAGAATCTACGTTTATAAGAAGCATTTTGAAAAGGGTTATACTCCTCGATGGACCTCGGAAATCTTCGTGATCATCAAAATATTTCACACCGATCCGGTGACTTACGAAATCGAAGCTTTGGATGGAGAAGAGATCATCGGAAAGTTTTAGGAACAACAATTACAGAAGACGAAGTTTTGATGAAGAACACAAAATTTTTTTTTATTTACTCTCTTTGACATTTTCTTGTTTACACACATATATATATAAGAGAGAAACAAAATAAATAATAATAAAAAATAATTAAAAACTATTTTTTAGATAAAGAAAAGCAAGTGAATTAATAAACAAACAAAAAAACTAAAAATCCTTTAAAATGACAAATATACTATATATAGCACAAAGCATAGTGAAAGATGAAAGTATTCAAGAATATGAGGTTCACGAATATGAACCAGTAACCGGAACGAGTTTGAACAATGCGGGAGAGATAAGAATCAACATCGAAACTCAAGATCTATTTGTACATCCTAGCGAGAGTTACATAGTGGTGCAGGGACGTCTCACCAAGGAAGATGGGAGCGACTACGCCGACGACGACACGGTCACTCTAGCCAATAATGGCATCATGCATCTATTCAGTAACATAAAATGCATGCTATCCGGACAAGAGATAGAATCTGTTTTTCATACCGGTCAGGCCACCATGATGTTCGGACTCTTGACATATCCTGATGATTTTTCGAAATCCAGAGGACTTAATCAGTTGTGGGTGAAAGACACCGTAGGTCCTGCTAGCACAGGCGCCGCCACGATATTCAACTACGTCGTCAAGACGTCCAGACATAAAGGAACGTTTTCGTTCAGGATACCTTTGAAACACATCTTCGGATTCGCGGACGATTACAACAAGGTCATGTACGGATTCAAACACAATCTGACGTTGACTCGAAAAGGAAACGACGACGCAATAGTGAGACTCACTGCGACCGATGCGGGTAACATAACTCTACACAAGATATCGTGGTTCGTTCCGCACGTGGAGCCTTCGATGGATGAGAAAATGCATCTCTACGAGATCATACAATCCAAGAGTAAATTACCCGTGGGATTTAGAATGAGACAGTGCGACACAGCTAGCATTCCTCCCTCCACGAATCACTTCGATTGGAGATTGATGGTGAAATCCGCTTCCGAGAGACCGCGTTTCATCGTTTCAGACCGATAGGGACGGGTCTCAGGAAAAGAATGCGTCGCTGTTCGATCACTGCCATTTGAGAAACATGCAAGTGTTTCTGAATGCCACGAGATATCCATCAATCGATTACAATGCGTCGTTCGACAAGAACAATTTCTGCAGACTGTACGGCGATGCCGCTGATTTTAGAAAGAAGTATCACGGTCTAGACGAATTGATGAGCAACCGCAACATATCTCTCGGCGAATACAAGTCGATGTATCCCATGTTCGTGTTCGACGTCAGTAAACAGAGTGAACGACTCAAGAGTAGCGTGTTAGACATTCAGATCAAGATGCAATTCGATAGGAACATGCCGAGAAAAACCAAAGCCTTCGCCCTGGTCCTGTCGGACAGAGAATTACAATTCGAATCAGACGGAAATAAGATGTCGATCATTCGATGAGAGACGAGTGTGTGAAAAAAAAAAATTAATAAACGTTAAAAATGCGGATGTAAGATTAATTAAAAAACCAAAATCTCAAAAACAAAATGAATGTTTCTGACACGAAAACAACAAATCATCTGTTCACTTCAGATTACTACAACGTTAAAATGAAATACTTGGAAAAATGGATTCAAATTGAATATGAAGAACGTAACACAAAAAAAGGATGGAATAGTTGTGATTTTGACGAATATCATTTAAAAGAAAAAGAAGAGTTTGATCTCATAAGATCTAACGAAGAAATTATAAAAAGTACAATTTTAAAATGTCGCAAATGTAAGAAACGTCAAATAAAAATCGATTCTCAACAAACTAAATCTGGTGATGAACCAACAACCGTATTCGCAAAGTGTATAAATTGTAATCATAAATGGATAGAAAATTAAAAAAAAAAAAAATAAAAGTAATGAGATCTAGAGAGATTGAACATCTCTCTAGATCACATTACTTTTATTTTTTTTTTTTTTTTAATAATCACACATTACTCATTATTTTTTTTTTTAATTCATTATTTTCCACGCATTCACTGTTTGTTCAAAGGATCTAGTTCGATCAGTAGACTCACCACGGAAGTGGCGGCTTCGGGATTATTGGTTTTTGTGACGAAATTAATCCTGTCTCCGGCGTTCACTTTGAGAGGCATGCCGAATGTGCTAACATTCGCGTGTTGATTCTCAGTCTTTTCGTTGCTGTATCTCTTATCACTCTCCACACCATTCACCATGAGATTGACGACCGCTCTGTTATTCAAATCCGAGGAAGCCAGACTCATTCGAAGGATTTCACCACCCAACGGCATGGGATATCCCACCTGACCGTGTTTCGATCCGCTACTTCCATTTCGGAAAGACCACTCGGCTTTTCCTTCATCTAAGGTGCCGGCCTCTTCGGCCCACACGGTGATCAAATGTCTGGCATATTTGACTTTCTCCACCACCGAAATCAGGGTGCAGGCGTCCGTCATGTGCACGGATTCCGGTAGATTCGTGAGCGCATGTCCACCCATGTCTAGTTTACCTTCCATGATGTCACCCTTTCTCCAGACCGAGTTGTCATCCACGTACTTCCTGCTTACCGCGCTGGAATTGAATTCGGGATCATGATCGAGACCGAATAAATTGTGACCGTTCATGTTGATGCCACCCTCCATGGTTCCGACAGATTCTTTGTTCAGGTAGAGATCGTCCACTTGCGATTCTAGGTATTCTTGTGATTGTATCACGGAAGAATCCACGTAGCCCTTGTTGACCGCGGTTGAGTCTGCATCCGTGTTGTCGATCTCCGACAGATTCAATATCTTGTGGAATCCCGCATTCAGATCCAATTTCATTTCACGTCCGTCAGACTTTCTCTGTTCCAGATCTACGTAGTGTTTGGTCGCCACGTCCTTGTGATTCGTGGGAGCGGCCACGTTCGTTATCTTGTAAGAATTGGCATTCAATTCCGAGTGTATCGTTTTCGTAACGTATTTTTTTCTCAGATGTTTGCTGAATCTCGCATGAGAGTCGTCCGCGTATCTCTTGGTTGCGGCATCGGTGGGATCTACGGGATTCGCGACGTTCACCAAACATTTGGATTTCAAATCGAGATCGTCAGTCATGGTTTTATCCACGTAATTATCCAGCAGGATTCGTTCGAAATCGGCGTTCCCCCTGTTGACGTATTTTTTAGTCGCAGCATCTGCGAGATCTATCAGCTCAGGAAGATTGTAGAGCTTCTTATCGTTCATGTTCAAAGGTTCTTCTCGAGGTTCGTATCTCCAAACATAACGCTCGTCCAAGTTGGCAACATCGTAACCATCGTCGACTTCGAACGTCTTCCTCTTCTTTCTCGCGTTGACTTTTTCGTCGTCACTTCTACCAAATTTATCGACTGTCATGTTGTTGTGGGATTTTTTTTTTGTTTTTTAGAAAAAATATGTTCAAATGCAGTTTATAAAAAATGAACTATGTTATTTTATTTTTCGTTTTTTTATTCGATTAAAATTTTTTTAAAATAATTTTTTATCTTTATATATACTATAAAAAAAAAAAAAATCTCTCTCTAATGTAAGTCATTGAGAATGTCTTGAAATTCATCTCCTTCAGACCATCTCTTGAGAACATAGAGACACAGGTGACCACAAAACACTTGATCTGGTGATTGCACTTGTTCCGTGTTGTAACGAACCATCGATTTGATGAAAAAGTTCTTTATTTCTTTCGGCGGCGCGATTCCGTAGCTGTCAAAATAATAATTCTTCTTCTTCCCGTTCTTGAACCACGCCACCCAGTGAGTGCCTTCACCTGATGAATCGTCTAGATTTAAAATTCCACATTCCAATTGTCGAGGTCTTCTCTTCGGCAAGGCATCTCCGGAAAACACACCTAGAAAATCTTCGATTTTCAAATCTTTTGCCGCATTCAACAGATCGATGTTGGATAGGGGTTCGTTGGGTAAGACAACACCTTCTATGGATATCTTTATTTTCTTATTCATAAATAAGTATATATTTTTTTTATTTATTTTATTATAATTTACTAAAAGTGACGTTATTTTTTGTTTTCTATTTTTTTCTTTTTTTTTTTAAACTAACTTTCTCGATGTCACTATCCATTTCTATAATTTTGGGTTCATCTAATTCTTCTTGATTTTCTGGAATCCTATCATCCACAATCGTATCTGGAATCTTATCATCCGCAAGTGCATCTAGAATCCAATCATCTCCATTCATATCGTCTAAAATTAGATCTAAAGTCCAATGTCCGAGTGCCAAAGTGCTTATTTTATCGTCTAATATGAATCTCTTGTCGTCGTCGGCCGTTAGCGAAATCTTGTTGACTATTTCGGTATACAGGTCGTGATTTTTGCTTCGAATCGATTTCATAGTCTTATACACCGGACCACTTCCTAACAGACAATCTTTATACTCTTGGAAAGAGATGTTTTTCTTCACCACGCACGCTTTAACTCCTTTGCACTTCTTGATCTCTTTATCATCTTCTAGACGATAAGCATACAGTTTGGGTCTCAAGCCCACGAAATCGACGATCTGTTTACCGCCGCTTTCGTCCTTAAATTTACCCAACACCTTCTTGTTGTCGTTCGATTGAATGTTGGATGGGTGATTGACGGGATAATTGCTCGTGTCGAACCAATCGGCCACGTCCGGTGATATATCTTGGTAGACATCTTTCATCTCTATCTCGTAAACTAAACTGTCCGTGTCGGTGAACAGTAGTTTGGCTTTGTCGCAAAATTTTCGTTTGACATAATCGTAGTGAAACTCGTACATCAATCGCTTGCTAACATCTAAGATGATCGGTCCGAGATAATATGGTTTGTCGAACTTCAGGTGCATCTTTTGCATGTGAACGGCCACTAGATTTTCGCCGAATATGGTTCCATCGATTTGCCGTACACGCAGTTGTTCATGAGTTTGAAGAAATATTTCTCGGCTCGGGTTCTGAGATTCGTGTTGAGATCGATGTATTTTTTCATCCAAGGCTCTTCGTTGAATCGAATGATGCGATGTATGTCAACTAATTTCATCCCGTAATCGACGTACTGTTTCAAATTCTCGCTGTAGACGATGTAGTTACATTTGTTAAATAAATTGGGAATGAGTTTTTCCTCGTCTCCTTCGTTCGGTTCCATTTGTTCGGGAGCCAGCGGATAATCGTTGTGTGGACCGTGTAATTCTTCCAGATAGTTCAAATCGACTTCTAAAATGCAAGGATAGTCTCTCC
Source organism: Pictodentalium vernedei (assembly GCA_031216915.1). Classification (NCBI taxonomy): domain Eukaryota; kingdom Metazoa; phylum Mollusca; class Scaphopoda; order Dentaliida; family Dentaliidae; genus Pictodentalium; species Pictodentalium vernedei. Next base: position 800,449,067 of record CM062296.1, read on the forward strand.
ATTTTTGCATCTCTTCCGGTTCCTTCACCCATTCGAAATTTCCAATCGGTAAAGGATGACTCATAGCCCAACCATACAGATTATTGGCGTCCCAATACTGTATGTATTTAGTCGACCGTTTCGAATCGAAACCTTCTTTCATGTAGGGATTGTTAGCCTCAGAATGTCTGTGAGAGATCATCGAGATGCCACCTCTCGCAGCTCTTTCGAACATGAGCAACATGTCCATGTCGGATAATAATTCCAATTGGACTTCAGTGGTCTTCAACAGAGCGTCCCACGCCAGACCGGGTGCGGTGAAATACCAAGTGGGATCCAGATCGTAATTTCGATGACAGACGTCTCGAAAATTTTCGAACACGTCTGCCAAGAGCAGAACGTCGGTCTTCAGATAGAGATTGTGATAATCTCTCATGGTTTTCATATCGAATGATTTCCACACGTTTTTAGCGTGTTCGTAATTCTCGTCGGAAATGTCGGATTCGTATAATTTCGAATAAAAATCATCTTTCGAAGATAGTGCGGTGTCTTCGATTCTCTTTAGATCATTCATGTAATTGTAAGGATAGACTCCTTTCCTCAACATGACGTCTACTCGTTCTCCGAAATGTTCGCTCATGATTTTAAATTTATCCTTGCTCATGGTATCGACTAATTTTTCCAGAGCGGTCGGCATGAATTTAAAAGTGTCGATGAAACGTATGCATCTACGAATGGATTTCGTTTTTTTTTTCAACGTATTTCCATCGATTACTCTTTTCCTCTCCATGAGCTTCCATTTCGTGAAGGAAATGTATCTTTCTTCGCTGTTCGCGATGCAATTTAATTCTTCGTGTGAGGTGCCGAGATTTTTCACGAACAGATGACTGTCATAACCCGAGAGATTGTGAAACATCACCGGATAGAAAGCAGCGTCTCGATATTTTAAATTACACTTGCTGTGAGCCGGACCGCGATACAGACCCGTGTAATGATCATGGTCTCTGACCTTCTTATTTTCCTCCGAATTCTCGTCGAACGATTGTCTGCATATGTGACATTCGGTGGCTCTGTTATTTTCGTCCTGTTGCTCTCACGTGATGATCATTTTCGCCGGAGTTTTGAATTTGTCGTATAACATTTGAATTTTCGATTCTAACTCTTCCACGAACCTTTGTGCCACGTCGTCGTCTTTGCGCTGTTTCGTGTAGGTGAAGGGACCCATGTCGTGTTGCGAGTCGAAAGCGCATTTCACGTAAATGCAATAGCCCGAAGGTATGTGTTTTTGATATCTTTTGACGTAACTTTGAAGAGCGTTGGGTTGACAGGAACTCATTTTCGAGGTGAAACATTCGAAATCGGCGTACATGACGAATGGTACTTTTAAACTTCTATTGTGATTTTCAAACTTCACGATGGTGTTGGGTTTGGGCATTTCGACGGCGACAACTTGATTTTCGTTGCAATATTCCTGATGTTTCGCTAATGATTTTTCAGTCTTAAATATGTTCATGCAGTTGCAACATAAAGATATCTTTCCATTATGATTATTATTTTGTCTCGACAGTAATCGGCTCGAATGTGTAACCCAACAATAATGACGATTGTCACCATTCGAAATCAATAATAAAATAATCATTTTTTCTCTTCCACGATACGAAGTCTGTCTGAGAGCATAGATCTTTTGATTTTCGTCGTCGTATCCCAAGACGTTCACCGCTATGGTGGGATTTTGAACCTCGAAACGTTCAATGTGTTTTAACTCTGTTGGAAAAGTCACTCTGGTCCAATCGAGATTTATAGAAGTTTCCCCGTAACGAGAAACTCTATCGGTGTGTATTTCGACAGGGTATAAAGCGGAGGTGACTGCCCATTTAAAACACTGATCATCTTTATTTCTCACGTTGACCACGGCGTGTTTCTTAGTCAAGAAATACGGTAATTCCAAGTAGGAAGATCCTTTCAATGGTTCGTTTTTAGTCATGTGAATTTCGAGTTTCAACACCTCACCGAACGTCCAATTACTACCTTCATTTTGATAATTCGCAAGAGACGTCAACATCTTGTCTTTCATCTTTTCGAAAACGTCCGATAGATCTGAACCTCGAAATACGGGTTCGACGATAGATCTGAAATATGCATTTTTCACGATGCTCTCGCTGGACTTCACGTCGATTTTATTCATTATGCAATGGAGTATCATCTTAATTTTTAATCCCAAGTTCATGTATTTGCAAAACAAATCCAATACTTCTTTCTTCACCCGTTCCATGAACAATTTCGGATCGACTTTCTTCAATGAGGGAATCACGTCGAAAGTTTTAAAAATGCCTTTGATCGCACTCTCCCGTTCTATGGGTTTTGATTGGAATAGTTCCACAATGAGTCGTGTTACATATTCTTCTCCTTTCTCTTCGTCGATTGCTCGTTGAATTTCGCTCAATATATCTCGTCTGTCTTGAATCTGAAGTGCATCACTCGTTTTCGTTTTAGTTTTTCTTTTCTTTTCTTTGGAAACTTGATGTTTTTCAATGGCTTTTCGTTTAGTCGTCTTCTTATTTTTCACAACCGGTGCATCTTTTGACGTCATTGCTATCAACATTTCGTTTGCCTTTCTAGCGTTTCACAAATATTCTTGTATGACTTCAATTTTTTTTGATTTAGTTCTATGCTTTCTGAAATCTGAAATTTGTAATAGATTACAAATCTCGTTTAACTGAGGTATGGTTTTCTCATTTAAATTTACCATTGTTTTATCTGTTTGCTTCATTTGTAAGAATATTTTTTTTTTTGAATTTTGTATTAAATAATTTGTTTAAAAAGTTTTGCTTTTTTACTCTTTATATATAATAGAAAAAAAAAAAAAAAAGTTAAATTTTAAAATTCAATTTTTTAATACAAAATTTAAAATAAACATTATTTGTAAGAATTCATAAAAAACCAAATAATCGATCATGACAACAACACCTAAAAGATGCGAATTGAAATTGAAACGAGACGAAAGGTATGAGAAATCCAGTTTTAATATCTATACATTACAACCACACGATCCCATCGAATTGAATGAGGTCGAGATGGTGGACTTAGAGCGCTACTACCACAAATATTGAATGTGTTTGAAAGTGGATGAAGCCGCGTTTGATTTGTTTTACAAGTACCAAAGCGAACTGTTGATTAATATCATCATCGCCGAAGACAGAGAATTCGACAGTGGTGATTTATTGTTGTCCTATGGAGGTTACATATATCCAATAATCTCACCCGAACTCGTGAAGAAATCGGGTGGTGAGAGCGTATTCGCCTATGAAAAAAAACTCAAAAGAGTAAAGATGAACATTCACACCATTTTCGTATGTGGAAAAATGACGAATGTCAACTTGCTAATAACGGACTTGGAAATATAAACAATAGAGAGATTGAAATTAAAAAATTTAACTTTTTATATATATATAAAGAGAAAAAAACTTTTACTAAAAAAATTTTTTACATTAAAGAAAATTAAAAATTAAAAAAACAACTTTTTTATATATATATAAAGAGCAAAAAAAAAAAAATAACAAACTTTTTTTAACAAATTATTATTCAAATACAAAATTTAAATATACATTATTTGCAAGAATTCGTAAAAACAAAAAAATAACAAATAATCGATCATGAAGACAACAACACCTAAAAGATGCGAATTGAAATTGAAACGAGTCGAAACGTATAAGAAATTCGGTCATAAAATCTATAGATTACAACGACACGATCCCATCGAATTGAACAATGTCGAGATGAAGGGCTTAGAGCACAAATACGAGAAATATAAGATGCCTCTGAAATTGAACGAAGCCGCGCTCGATTTGATTTACGAGTACCAAAGCGATCTGCAGAACATCGTCATCGCCAAAGATAGAGAATTCGACAAGGATGATTTGTCGATGCCCTATGGAAATTACATATTTCCAAACATCTCATTCGAACTCGTGAAGAAATTGGGTGGTGAGAGCGAGTTGACCGATGTAAAAAAACTCAAAAGAGTAAAGATAAACATTCAACACGTTTTCGAAAAAGGAGAAGACACGAGCGTCAACATGCTAATAACATGCTAATAACGGACTTGGAAATATAAACAATAGAGTGATTGATTTTTAGCGAAGAAAAAATGAAAAAAAAAAAAGTAATGAGATCATCTTTAGATCTCATTTACTTTTTTTTTTTGTTTTCCTTCTTCAGTATCATCATGATATATTATAATAACGTTTCCTTTTCTCTCAAATTTCAGCGTCGATTCTTCTTCTTTTTCTTTTTTTCTTTTTCTTTGTGATGTGATATGTTCATGGTAACATTTTTTATCTGAATCATAATTATGAATGAATGTTGTGCATCTCTTGGTAACACTAGCATCATTACCATTCACTTCAGAAGGTAGTGGTGACCGTGCAAAGCATCGTCTCATTCCCAACCGTATATCCCGTGCTTTATCTATCTCTTTCCTTAGATATCCATCATTAGCGTCTAACCATTTTTTTATTTCTTCGCTCTCTGGCTCGCGATGTTCGTCATTATCGTCAAATTCATCCAGGTGATAAATTTGTTTCTCCACCTTTTCGCCCATTTTAAATATATTATTTTATACTTTCTATGATTTTATATATTTTATATAATTTTATATTTATAATAACATATTCAAAATCGGTATGTTCTTAAATGGCGAATTCTCACCGAGCAACAAACCCTTGCCGTATTGCTTGATGTTCCGTCCACTCTTCAGATAGAGACCGTTTCCTCTCAGAGAGTTGCCACCTCTAACGGGCTCTAGATACAATCCTTTACCGCTGTCGTTCACGTGGACGCGAAACACGGCTCCTCCCTTCTTCAAAAACAGTCCGTCGCCACCCATTAATTTCTCAACTCCCGAACTAGCGAGTCCCGTGAGAGCTCCCACGCCGAGAGTCTTTCTGAGAAAGGGTAGCGCCTTTGCGGCGACGGGTAATGCTTTTGCGGCGATTCCTGCCAATAGCGGTAGGAAACCGCCTTTCATTCTCAAATTGTATCTCAATTGAGCGGGACTCAATCTCACCGCCAACCCTCTTCCATCGCGAATCGCTTTCTCCATCCTTTTGATTTGACTTCTGGTCCAGGCGATCGAATCCTGTCCACCTCTCGTCAGATCTTCGTGAGTGAATTTGAATCTCACCGCCTCGCCTCGAGTTGTTAACGCTCTCTTAAGTTTCTTCCTCTGTCCTGCGGATATGTTCACGTTTTTAACCACGTATTCTGTCATAATTCTGTTTGTTTGTTTTTTTAAATATATTTACTTCAATTGTTTCTTGTTTAATAATTATATTAAAATAATTTTGTAAAATTAATATTGCGTTTATTTTATTTTTTGTTATCTATATATATATAATATTTTTTTTTTTTTGCTTTTATATTTCTCTTATGTTAAATCGTATCGTCACCCTCTCTCCACGAAGATCTAACAGTTCACCATTTTGATCCGTCAACGTGGTTTTGAGACTATACAACATGTCCAAAATCACTGGTAGATAAACTAAATTTCGAGATCGCTCCACGATCTTATAACCCGGCGACACGTTTGGAAAGAAGGAATAGATCGTCAGTTGAGCGCTACCATTCACGTAGCTTCCGGCAATCACGTCCACGTTCACCAGAATGCTATTGACAGCGAGAATGTCGACCGTATTTTCAGATGCCGCGTGGCCTCGATACATCTTTCGATCGAATCCCAACATCTTGCCTATAGAATCGTCCGTGTTGAAATCCACTCGAAAATTATCTTCCAAATCCAACATCGTCTGTAAGGTATTAGGATTGGGAGCGAGTCTGATCTTGTTGCTTCCCTTTCCATCCGTCTTCATTCGCGTCTGAATGTAATTGTTCAAATCGTCTATGTCGTAACTCCCTTTGGGAATTCGAATCTCCAACCAATCCGTTCCGTCGGAATACTTGAACGAGTTATTCTTTTCGGTGACGTTGGGAAAGGAATAATAAGTCTCCAGATTCACCAACGCCATCTCGTAACTTTTCTCTCTATTCAATTCGATGGAAGGTTCGAATTTCGTAGCGAATCGAGTCGAATCGCCACTCACCACGATTTGAATGGATTGTTTCGCAGCCGTATTCTCGGCTATCCGTTCTAACAATTCTCCATGTTCGAACATTATATTTTAATTTTATTTTTTTTTTATTCAAAACTAATTATTTGAAGATTTATTATTTTTTCTAATTTTTATTTTCACACTCTATCTTATTATTATTACCATCGGGAACATAAAACTTGTCGAATCCGCACTGATATTTTCCGCGATTAAATTCCCTCGTCAAATCGATCACGACGAAATTGTAAAGTCCACCATCCCAAACCCTCTTGCAGAATCTCCTGAATTCGGCAGCGCTCATGTCGTTTGCGACGTGATCGCCGTAGATGTGATTGAGATTCTTGAGATCTTGGCGAAAGAGACATAGAAAATTAGCGTTCTCCCTTATCGTCTGTCTGGGCAATCGAAAATAATTCTGCGACAGGTAGAAACAGTCCACGTTGCTGTGTCGACCCCTAACGTAATACGATTCGCATCGGTTCTGTCTCTCCAAAAGCAGATCGTCGAAAATCATGAGATTCTTATCTTCCGATTTCAGTTCTCTAGGATCCGGAACGTCGCTAGCGTTCTCATAAAATCGACATTCGACGTTCGAAGATGCATTTCTCTTCATCAGCTCCGTCGCTGCGCCGTCCAAAATGGTCGAGAGCGGAGCTCCACACATGTCGAATTCCTCCCTACTGTCAAAGATTCTGGCTATGACGTCCTTGGGCAATCTGCGATCCATGCACTCTCGAAGCAATCTATATTCGGGTTGAAACAAGCTCTTGCCAAACACGAACAATCTGTCGTAATCCAACCAGTCGGGTCGGGACAACAGATTCATCAACAGATTAGTCTTTCCACAATTCGATTTTCCCACTATCAAACCTCTTATGCTCTTGGGAAAGTACTCGTTATTCGACCTCTTGGTCGCGGCGTCGTTCCAAGACATATCTTTAATGTTCATCTTTGTTTTATTTATTTTTTTTTTGTCTGTTATTTTAGATTCTTTTCAAACACCAATTTTTTATGTTTTTCAAACTCTGTTTTTTTAATGTTATTATTATTATTATTTATTTATATCGCACCGTCGCGAGTTCTCTTCAATCCGGATCCACTCGTCATTTTGGCTAAATCTTGTATGGGCACCACGCCATCCTTTAAATCTTTCCAATCTTTCAGCGTTCGCTCTAACGCAGCTCGCTTCGCCGGCGGACTGATCAACTTGCCGATCAACGCGTCGGCTGCCCTCTTGCCAGCCACAGAAGCTATCCTACCACTGGTTTCGGAAGCGGCTTTCATACCAGCATCCAAAGCCGTCTTCTTGCCGACCTCAAACGCGGTCGATGCGTGTTTTCTACCCGCATTGCTCGTGAACGCTCGCATTATAGAATCGACGATGCCAGAACCGCCTTGAACGTAAGTCCTGACGTATCCCCTGTTCTTTATCACCAACATATTTTATTTTTATGATATATTTTGTGTTTTTTTCACTGGTAAATCGTTTTGTTGTTTTTAAATACTTTTATTATTCTAGTGTAAGAATTTACTGTTTTATTTTTTGTTTGTTTGTTTGTTTGTTTCTCTCTCTCTACTTATTATTATATACACATCAATCCTTCAATTCGTTCATCAGCCTTTTATACTGGTTTTTATTCAAAACCTTCTGTCTCAACAATTCGTCAGATATGGCAACTATCTGATTATCTAATCCCGTGTTGGAATCGCTCGGAAGAAAAGTGGTTTTCACCCCTTTGCCGGTCACCGATTCGAGGAACTTCTTGTTCATCTTCCATATGGGCTTCACTATTTTCGTCCACTTGTAACCTCTGTTGGCTTTGGGTCTCGTCTCTCTGGCATCGTTATTTCTCTTCATGGCGTGGGTCTGGACTAGAATGTCGCCGTAATTGTCGAAATCCTGTTCCGTGAAATCTCCGGGCTTGTCGTAAAGGAGCAATCTCCGCAGACCATCGGTTACTTTATATTTATTCGAACCCACGATCAATTCGTCATCGTCCATTTCCACTTCCGTATCACCTACAAAAGTTCTCCCCTGAGAATCCTTATAAATTCCATACGACTGATCTCTCTTACCGCCATCATCATCGGACGATGCGACGCTACTAGTGGTGATAGTCGAAGCCGTATCATCAGACTCGCTCATATCTGTTTGAATTCCCGTGGGAACGTAATCCGGTGTAGATTGAACGGAATACCGATTTCCAAAACTAGGAGGCAACAAACCCATTCTCAAAGAACTATCCTTTATGGGTCTCAATTCTTCGACTATCTCCTTCCTGCTTCGCTCTTGACCCTCCGTCACGGGTTTAAATATTTTTGTGGCTTCGCGTCTGAGTTCCATCTCACCGAGACGTCTGCTCCTATCAGCTGACTGAATCGCCTTCTTAGCACGTAAATACCTGGCTAAAATTCGATCTGGGCGTCTAGGATCCATCTGGAAAAACATCTTTCGTTTTAATTGTTTTTATTTATTTTTTCAAAATTAAATGTTTAATTATATTTTTATGTTTTTGTGTTTTAAGTAATAATAAAAAAAACTCTTTCCATCTTAATATAATATATAATAATCTGAAAATATTCACATCTCAAACTGACTGTGTTAATTAAAGTTTTTAAAAAAAAATACGTTTAAACAGTACATGACAAACCGGTTTCTGATTTAACGCATTTTTGACAGTAGTGTTTACATTTTGTCAAAAGATCTTCATTCATTCACACATCAATTCATCGAGTGTCGAATTAAGAGAGAATCCTTTTTGATGACTGCGATTGCTATCGTGAATATATTAAAAATTTTACCACTCAAAACCTAATTGAGCGGAAAATGCGTTTTAAGCATTCCGTGGGGAATTCCCCTAATAATGTCATAAATGGGAAAAAAACCCACCGCCTCAAAAACAAAAACGAGGGAGAGTTCTAGACCATCTGTACCAACGCAAAAAACAGTTCTGAACCGCTGGTTTAGAGTCCCCAAAACTGTTTTTGATGATGACCCAGAATCTTTTGCTTTCGATCGCGTTCGCCGACGATGGATCGATGGGTCTGATCTGCGATGCGAACGTCGACGAAAAATTACGTACAAGATGAATGTGTACTGTACAATTTCACCTTTTTTTAAAAACGCGCGTTCACCACGAGTATTTGAACGTTAAAACCGCGATCTAGGAGTCGCGACTGTACATGAGAGGATTCAAGACCATGTACAGGTTTTGTGAACAAGCGTGTGATTTAACACTGAATTCCACTTTGGTGAACGCATCGTGTGCATATCTTGTACACGTAGATGTACAAGTGGTCGTGGACTCTCCTTTTCTCCCTACTTCTAAGCACTTAGGCATTACAATCGTCAGACATTGAAACTTGAATGGATGGCACTTCCCATGTGTTTAGCATTGGTGGTTCTTCCAGAATCGTCCATAATTTGATTTGCGCTTGGTGCAATTAAAAGGACACAACGCAGATGACGCGGATCAGGCTCGAGAGTTCGAGCCTGATCCGTGTCATCTGCGTTGTGTCCTTTTAAGTGTCGCGACATTACACTTGTCAAGTGGTATTATTGTCAACACTTGTCAAGTTCTGGGATATCTACACTTGAACAAAGTGCTAGTTCAGCACTTAGTAAGTGTTAAATACAGCACTTCAAGTGCAGTTTTTAACACTTTAGTTTTTAGCGTGCAGATGCCTGGAAATGTTTGCCTTTATACATGGTCACATCCAGAAAAGCAACAGAATCTTGACTGATAGTGGCTTTCAATTTGATGTTCGGATCATGACTATTTTAAATTTCTAAAAATTCATCAACTTATTCTTTTAAATGCGCCCAAATGATAAAAAGGTCATCTAAAAGGTGTGAGATATACTAGAGAATGATTTGCACAGATACAATTAAAACTAGAAGTCCTGTCACGAATAGTGCGCTTATCTAGGCTTAATTGCGCGTTTGGAATTGCATCCAAAGCACGGCAGGCTCTCCTGGTTAATCATAGCAAACACATGCATTGTTTCTGCCAATGGACCTCCGGGTTACCCGGAGGTCCATTGGCTGAAACATTGCTTGTGCACAGGCCATATGTACAGAATTTGATATCTTTACTTGGGCCATAACGCGCACATTAACGCGCCTATCAACGTGCTACTTGTGCGCTTTTCATGACAGGACTTCTAGTTTTAACTGTATTGTATGTCTTATGACGTACGAAATCAAACAGTGCGTTGATACTTTGTGGTCATTTGTTTTGTTATGATTTTTCAATGTTTTAAAGCTTTAACCTCAATTCCTATTTTCTTCCAAATAGTGCTCAGTGACGACCGTTGAGCCAAATGTTATCACAGCTTAAAATACTAATATAATCCTGCAATCAAGTCTTCTTAACTGATTGAGTTCTAGAAGCCACTATCAAGGCTTTCAAAAATGAGGATAATAGAGCAACAGCCAACACTTCCCTTGCTTCTATTTCATATTCAGTCAATCACGAATAATATTTTCTTTATATAAATTAGTTTAAGTACAAATTATTGAAGAGTGCCTGTGGTCACTCTCCATTATTTTATAATAAAACAAGTTTTGAATGCCAAATTCAGACCACCCAAAATAATCTAGCCCTCAACCAGTTAATCATTAATAAAAAAAATATCTTGTTATTTGTACTTTCCGACGTTTGACGTCGCATTTTGAAAAACGTTGAAAAAACTGAATTCTCAGAGACGTTTAAACGTCAGGATGGGACGCGGCGGTGGCTCAGTTGGTAGAAGTGCAGGCTGCAAGCCGAGAGGTCATCGGTTCGAATCCCACCTGCGGCAACCGCGTTGTGTCCTTGGGTAAGACACTTCATCCCATTGCCCACGTGGGGGCACGGTGACGCTGTGTACTAAGGCGTACTGCACGTCAATGGTGCACCTGTCTTCAACCAATGCTAACCCTGCTTGTGTGGAGTTGGTATGTTGGGGAGCTGACAGTTGCTCGCCGTTGATCGGTGGTTCTCTCCGGGTACTCCGGCTTCCTCCACCCGTAAAACTGTCACGGTCATGGTTAGACATTGTGCAGAAATATGTGACCTTAAAACACCAATAAATAAATAAATAAATAAATAAATAAATAAATAAATAAACGTTAGGATAATTAAAGTCTCAAAGAGCTAAATAGAGAGTAATCGCTTGACTAGACTGGTTACGTGAACTAATTCATGAGAGGTCAGGGACGTTGTACAAACACGATTGCGCGAATACAATATAGACCCTCGCCTCGAATGAATTATTTCAAGTAACCAGTCCAGTCAAGCGATCACTCTGTTTATTATTTTTCATTATAATCGATAATTATATTATTTAACCCTTTACATAAAGTAACAGCCCTATTCTCAAAATTCGCCAATTAATTTTCATTATTTTCTCATTTTTTGTCTCTAAAACATAGGTTATGACCCCTCACTGGAACGAGCTCGTCGAGCTCGTTCCAATGAGGGGTCATAACCTATGTTTTTGAGAAAAAAAATGAAAATAATAATTATACAAGAATTTTTTTTTTTTTTTGCAAGTGTCGTCTGCTTTTCATGTTAGGTAAGTGGTTAAAAAAAACAAAAGAACAATGAAGTCTCCATTACACCCACGGCAAAGCGTCTTCGTTTGCGCGCACGGTTACACAACCCAATTGTTGATTGCATAATTCACTTGTGAAGTTATCGTTTATAATCAAACACGGAAATTCCAGTTAATCGCAGTTTGGAACGCAATAAGGCATTTTTTTCAATCTGCCTTATGAATGCTTACAAAATTAGGACTGAATCTCTTGTGCATAGGAAACCCAATATTTGTAAATAATTTTCTCCATTGAATTGAAAGTTATTAAAACTTAAAACTCCAAAAGATCAAAAATTATTTTCATTTTGTATCTAAATACTTCCAGTATTGGAAATATTTAACGCTATGGCATTCATTTCTACCAGTGGACGGAAAACGAAAAAATAAAATTCCATTGCGTAAAGTTGAGGTTAAGTGACATTCTAGTGCTCACGGCCCCGATACCTTTATTTATCTAACAATCAACTTAATTTGCAACCCACAACTCGAAAAAACGTTTGTGTCAGCCCGAAAATTGCAGTACCCCCACCCCTCCGCACCAATTTCGTATCAGACAGATTCACTTTCCGGTAAACACCGCACCATCATATTTATGCATTGTTATTACGCATTAAAATATAGTTCCTGGAAATAAAAATTTTGACCAATTTCAACCCAATTAAAACAGAAAAAATGGGGAAACGAGATTTACGTAACAGGATTGTTAGGTAAATGTATTATCATGATCATGTGCAAGTCTTGTAATGTTTATCAGATTCTCGTTCTCGTTGCAATCCGATTGTAAACACGACCTCAAATCTGTAACAACACATAAAGTGATGACAAAATTATTTTACCATCTCGGAAACACATTTGGTGGTCTGTTTACTTTGATTTATGTAGACTATATAATAAAACCGACGTTACGTATAATGACGGAGTATATATATTAGCTGTCCGTTAACATTTCATAACACCAGTCTGTATCTGATATCACCAAATATATACAGAATATACCCATAGTAGCTTGGTGTACCAAATGTTCACCACTCGTGGTGAACATTTGGTACACCAAGCTGCTTTGGGTATATTTTATTTATATCATGTTCGTCAGATTATTAAGAGTCGCTATTATTTCTTTTCGATTTTACTGAGCACCAGACGTGCAAACGAGCGAATCTGTTTTTGTTTATACGTGCATCGGTGGGCGGTACTTCCGCTGTCAATTCTATCGCCGAAACGAAATGAAAAAAAGAAACTGAGCCTTTTTCGTTTTAATAACATAACATACTATTTCGAGTTATGCATGCTTTATTAACATGAGACAATGTATTTTTGTGTTAATTTTGGTATCTTATGAAAAAATAATTGCCACTTCCATTTTACTCTACGCGAGGCGACGTGCGATAAATTTAGACAAGTTTGCTTTCCGGTCGACGTCACCAAAGGTCATCGTGGACGTAGTTCTACTATAAGTGTAAATTTTTACTATTGAAATCCCATTGCTGGCTGTTCACCACAGTCGGTGTGTAAAGCTAAAACTTATGTCATACGCTTTTCATATATAGTAGAATAAGTAACTATGGTGTATATATATATATATATATATATATATATATATATATATATATATATATATATATATATATATATATATATCTTCTGGCATCCTCTTGGTATTCTTCATTTCATATACTTACGATGATTAAAAGCAAAGGGTCGGCCACACCGTCGGTCATATAAGACTTCTTGCTCTGTAAAAATGTTTACATAAATTAAAACTGAGCGAGAAACAGACAGACAAGAAAACTATATAGCAACAGTTGTTTAGATACATAAATTATGACAAGCAGTTGAGGTCTTTTGGCTGGTATATGTATTCAAGTGTAATGGGGCTATGTGGAGTGCAGGTAGTGGATGGTAGTGTGTACGTGTGTGTAACATGTTGTTGGTAAGTGTACATAGCATGATGAGTGTGCGTTGTGGGAGTAGGTTGTAATTTGATTACCTGATGTGGTGAAAACCTTGGCAACAGAGTTTGGGTTTCCAAAAAGATTTGGGGGATTTGTTTGTCACGAGGACAAACGACAAAAGAACCAAGCACCCAAATGACGTTAAACATAACCGATGACGTGCGTGCGTGCGTATCAAACGGAAACCCCTTCTAAACGGGGACGTCCTCGTTTTGCAAAGACACCATTTGAAGACACTTTAAAATTCGGTTAGAAACAATTTCGGGGTGAATCTCGAACAATTTAATATAACCAAACACTATGGAGATACAGCGAACGCACAAATAAGGCCATAACGCCACGACCTGTAACGATCAAGGTACAGAACCGATTAAGACAATGAAGAACGATATCAACGAAGATCGAAATGTAGAGAGATTGAAGGTCAGAGAGAACAAAGTATGAACAGAATGAAGACAGTGAAGATTGAAGAGTCAGAGAATATCGAAATATATTTTGGGTTTGGCAAAAATTTGCCAGCGGCATATGTAACAAGCTGTAATTCTTATGCCTGGGTTTCAAATAAAATACTCGACTCTCCGGACTCAGAGAAAGCATATTCATGATTAAGTCTCCGATGTGTTAAAAAAAATCCAGAAGAATATGCACGAAAACAAAATATGACACTAAAAAGCCAACCTGGATTTGTTCACGTGCTTATCCTGGGAACACTTCGTTTTAACCATTTGAACATGAAAAGCCGCTTTTTTGGTCCAGGACAGGGTTACAACCTGGATTCATAAAGTAGATACTAAGTCAATGTGTGGGGTAGAGCAATCAATATTTCCATCGGGCACCCTCAGGCTGCAGGTTGAAAATATTACTTCATCTACTCCTAATAATGAATATGGACTCTTCTAACTGTTGTCATTCAACTGATATGGAAGATGCCACAAGGGTTCAAAGGGTTAAAAATCTGAAAACTACAAACACCTGATAGTTCTAAAATCTGCATGTCCATGTAATTTGAAATACGCGATACATTCACGGAAAAATTTTCAACTGACAATATTAATAACTGCGAGATAATTTCTTCCTTTATTATATTTACTCAAAAAACAGGATGCCGCTTAATGAATTTATACTAGTTTCAGCAATGGATCACTTCGCCACCGTTTCGAACGTATGAAGTTTGGTTGTTCTGTATAGGATATGCAATTAGGTTTTAAAATCTAATATATAGACAATATACATATAGTATTTTTTTATATCTGGTTTATACAACGAGTTGAAATATAGTTAATATTTTCGAGGCTCTGCCGAGAAAATATTAACTATATTTCAACGAGTTGTATAAACCAGATATAAAAAAATACTATATGTATATTGTTTTTATCTGATAACAAACAGCAGTTTCACAAGTTGAGGCTTATATTCACTTTTATGCTCATTCCGAC
The DNA here is from genome assembly GCA_031216915.1 of Pictodentalium vernedei. Classification (NCBI taxonomy): domain Eukaryota; kingdom Metazoa; phylum Mollusca; class Scaphopoda; order Dentaliida; family Dentaliidae; genus Pictodentalium; species Pictodentalium vernedei. The sequence continues at coordinate 800,464,121 of CM062296.1, forward strand.
GGGCCTCCGTAGAAAATGAGACAAAGCAAACGCGATCTTTTGGTTGTTGCTGTACAGTCATAGCCACTGGTTGCAGTTGATCTATTATTCGTGTTTTTTTAGCTCTACCTGGCGACGATGATAATGTGTATTCAATCGAGAAGTTTCCAATTTCCATTAATTATGGTCCGCTTTTGTTTTTGTTTACAATTCGTACGAAACGTTTTTTTCACGTGGCAGACGAACGTGTAATTGGAGCAGTACTTTGATCGTGGACGTAGACGTAGCTATAAATAGCGCATTACACATTACTGACAGTCTAGTAAGGTTTTGAACGAAGTAGGTTGTAATTATTTCTTTATTACAGCAAACTAAACTGAAAATTTACACGTTTATACTTATAGAAAATGTGTCATATATATTTCGATTAAATTTCACTTGCTCCTTCAACGTAGAATTCAAACTTGCATTACGAAGTTTATGAATGAATGAAAATGGAATCGAACGCGGTCAAAGGCCGTTCGCATAAATTATAATTATATACAACACCCGTTGTATATACTTCAAGTATATACAACGGGTGTTATACTCTATGGTTATCAGATAAATCAGAGTATGCAGGTTCCAACGAAACAGTATATCTAACAAACTGAAAATTGTGTCTTCCGGTTAGACCATCGTTGGCCGCCATTTTTTCGTTCGATATTGAATTCTGGGATAATTGAAAATAAAAATAGCAACAAAAACAAGAGGACGCACCGTGTGTTGGCCGCATCAATCTTTCTGAATAAAGGACGTTATTGTTTCTTTTAACTTGAACACTGGCTCTCAAGAATTCAGAATGTAATTGATTTTTGTGATTTAACAATTTTAAAATCCTACCTCTGACCACAAATCGTTTCTCTTTAGGTTTACTGCCAGTATCAAAAGTTGACAAAACTACCGGCGGTAGCAAGAATCATTTTCTTTCAATTTTACGATACAATAGAGTACTTTGCGATTGCGTTCTCTTCTAGGTCTAACTTAATTCATATTAACCATTTGAACCCCAAAGCGTGGGTGGATACGGGGGGGTGGATAGGGTGGATTTCCACCCCCATTTGATATTTGAAAGGGGAGACAACAAGCAATTTTTCAAAGTCAAATTCAACCTGTATTGAAATTATCTTTACACGAGGACTAGACACCATCGTATAAATGATTGGTACAATGTATGGTCTGTAGTCTGTACCTCAATGAGGTGCAGACTACAGACCAAACACTGTGCCTATCGTGGTCAACATAAATGTCGATTCATCAACGAAAATAGTCGGATACATGTTATTTGGATGATCAAGTGCAACCTATTTGACTTGAATCATGTTGCGATCCGTAGAAATGTAGTGTAAAAATCGGTCATTCATGATTTACGAAGCATTAAATTGCCTCTAGTACACAAGGAAATGCATACAGAATGCGTCTCCCGCGATCAAAATTTCAAAAATTTTCCAGGGGAGGACCCCCGACTCCCCCGTACGAAAGGGGGCATAGCCCCCTCTCGAGCTCACCCCAACTTGCGCCTGTGGCGCTCGGTTCGTGGCTCCGCCAATCAATTTTTCACCCCCACCCCCTTTTTCCAATACTGGAGCCGCCACTGCAAAGGCCGTTTTTTTCCGGTCGGGTCCGTCTTCAAAGTGTTAACATCGGCATCCATGCTTACAACATTCGATACGCAACATTCACCAATTTTGCGAACTTGGTCACAGTTCACAGTTTCGTCGGCCACAAGCCCGGTCGCTATAGAGACTAATTGTAGTGGATCTCTATTCTGAAAGGGGGAATGCACTCTGAGCCAGTTCAATAATTTGGTGATATCATTGGCATCAGTCAATTGTGAACTTTGACGGAGACCCCGATGTTGTTCACCATGACCAGTGTGAACATGAACAAAATTTTCGAGAGCATTACATATCGGAAGGCAAAGAGGTAGTCCATGTACCCATTTCGCAACAGTGCTATCGGTTATTCCCCTGCCATGTGTGAGACCACCAGGGAGCTTGAACATTCTCATTAAACACTGATCTATGGTCTGATCAGAATATATCCCGTCCCAGAATTTATCTGAGCGCCTTATGGTAAAATAACCTTTCTCAGTGAACAACTTCAAATCATCCTGTTGCATTATTTCTGTTAGCTCATTCATCTGCTGCAAATAGAGATGAGAACTTTTTGCGTATGCAAAATGACCACCTGCGTGAAATACTGGAATCATATTGCGAACACAATATGTGTGGAGTTCCCAGTCGCCTGTGCGCTCTGCTCTCAAGAGCAACTGGAGAAGACCTATTTGCTCGTAGTATTGTACCCAAAGCTTCCTGTGCGTCCTACGGACGTATTCTGGCGCACTTCGTGTAATTTTGACAGTAGATGGTTGACACTTTCTTGATTGACAGCGTCAGCTGTTGTACAGTCACCTCTGGCAAGTCCACAGAATATTTCATTGACTTCTGTGCAGTCTATGTTATCTAGTGTTCGGCTTTCTTCAAACACAAGTTTTGTAATGGCAATTTGTATTAGCAAATGGGTACGAACTGCTCTTGAATATGCATGACCACTGATCAAATGATGGATTGACCCACCAGCATAAACAGTCCCCCAAAGTTCATCCAAGCCGCTACCAGCCATGATCGAACCAATTGCCCCTAAATATGACATAATCATATGGAAGCCGCCGAGTCTAACGAAAACTTTTGTCTACTTATCTGACGAAGACACAATCTCCACTGCTTTGATATAAAGTGGTTGGTCAAACGTCACTGGACAAACGTATAATACGGTATTTGAATGAGAAAAGTCAATGCCGTTTGAATTTGAGTTTAGGGAGTATGGTTAATATTTCACACGTTTCACCAGTTCATTATGGAATAAATGACTATTGTTATATATCATTATAAAGCCACTGCTTTTCTGCAATTTTTGATATATAATTTAACTCCCAAAATAGTCGTAGATTTGATTTAATGGACGTTGTGTACCGCTGTGTGTATGAAAACAATAAATTTTTTGTTTTCGTAATTTTGTACATTTTCGTGAATATTTCACCATTGAGTGTGAGGATTGGTACAAAGTTGGCATTTTCTGTTGGGGATATGTATTCTCAATATAATTCAGCACGATATTTATGATTCTCACCCTACTAAGGCGAATAAGAATGAGAAATATGGAGCTGGGTCGAATTTTTTTTTAAATTTGTTTTTTCATCAAAAATACGCTATAACTAAAAAAGCTCAACTCGGATTCGCGGGGACTTTTCACACTTTATCCGCAATGTGTGTCCCGGAAACATATAAAAAATCAGCTTTCTCTGATTTTTTTCCTTACTTTCTCATTTTTATGTCTAATGTGCCTGGACTAAAAGTGACCACCAAACTTTATCAGACGTCACCATTTTCAAGTTGATTTTATTTTAAATTTCAAGTTTCATTTTGATTGTAATATTTTATAACATTGCTTATCACTACTGACAAATACGTCGAAAGACAATATGTCTCCAATGTTATCAACAGATAAGTTAATCCAGACGGCTGTAAAGAACTTGGAAACCCTGCAGAACGATCCAGGCCGATGGATAACGAGGTCGAGTAATGCCACAGCACTAAAAGCAATCAGGAGTGAGCTTGTGTGGTTGGGGATCGAGGAAAGGATAGACTTATTGAAACTCGGTTATCTTAATTATTTGGTAAATCTCCCCGACAACCGATAGTGTAAAGTAACGTTCCAGAGAATTTTCAGCTCAAATATATAGACAGGGTGGATGGTCCAAGTGAGGGAGCTAATAGAGAACTACTCGTTGGAGATCTCAGACCTAGACGTTGGGGCATACCAGGATAAAAGAATCGTTCGAGAAAGGGTCATTGGGGATGGTAACCTTAATTGGCCAGAGGGGGTCAAATCAAAGAGGTCTTTGGGTGGCCTTCGTGATAAAGAGAGGCCTGGTTTAGACTAGTATCTCGGTGGCACCTTTGGATGTCACTGTTGTTCAAGCTGAGGTCGTGGTCCCTGGAGCTGAGGAAAAAATTGGGAAAAACAGAGAAGAGGAGTGCCAGATGTGTAATTTGGGCGTGGAACATTTTCTTCTACGTAGAATTCCCAAACTACTAGTCTAAAAGAATAAGATTCACTAGGAGTATAATGGGGAAGTGGGATGGGTGAATGAAGGACATTGGTTTAGTGAGGGACTCGAAGGAGAGGGTTAATATGCTAATCGGAGAGATTGAGAAGAATGGGGCAAGTGATGTCATCAGGCAGTTCGTCTCCGAGCGTTGGGAGGAGAGAAAAAGCGTGGGAATAGGGAGGCAGTTGGGGGTACAGGAGTAACCATGGCCTTCTAACCTGAGAACCGCGACAAATCAGCGGCCGGCCAAAGTGTTATTATTATTAATCCTCTTACGCGTGGTATTCAATGTAATGAGTAAACTTTGTGTTTGACCAATGTTGCACAAAAGATAAAGCACAATCATGCAACTGAACGGAATGAGTCACGTTCAACGATAAGGAGATAAAAACATGATTAATTATGCAATCACCTCGCCTTTATAACCCGTAAACTTTTGTACAAACAACATATTTCAATCACACATCGTCCTTCTGCGCCTTCGACGAGCAGAAACTTTTCATTTTATTCAAACAATATATATTTTAAACAATATTTTATTTCCTTGATTCGACAGAATACTTTGATACATTTCATCAAGATACATAAATGGGAAAGAGGAAAGAGGATTCAGCAGCAAGCTCTAGCTTATAGTTTAAACAATATTTATTCATGAGAAAATATGATTCATACATATAATAAACTACAAGATGATTGTCATACAGAGTGCACAATACAATGGTATGCATTAAAGTAATGAGACAAGACAGAGATTTGTTGAAAGGTTTCAGCAGTAAGCTTTTATCATGGGAAAGCTGTCTTCTTTGGATTACTGACGAAATTTAATAGTAGCTGCAAACACTAATTAAAATATTGTTTAAACATAAGAACCAGAGAGAGTAAGGAGAACAATAGAGAGAACAGGAGAATGAAAAGGGAAAATGAACTTAACCCCTTACCCAACACGTATAGAAGACGACACTTGAAGAATAAATTTTTGAATAACTGGAAACTTCCAATTTCCGTCTCAAAAACACAGCTCATGATACCTCACTGGGCGAGCTTATCGAGCTCGTTTCAATGAGGGGTCATAAGCCATGTTCCTGAGACAAAGACTGAAAATATAAAAAGATTTAAAAGCGATTTTCATGGATAACACTGACCGTTACATTGGGTAAAGGGTTAACTAGGAAACAGGGGAACAACCTGAATTCAATGTTCGCTACCAAAGGATATTCAATAGAGCAGCCTTACTGAATATTTCGGTAATGGTGACCCATATGTGTGGCAAGCAACACCGGAAAAGTCTATGAGTGCAGTGCTACTTATTAAAAGCGTCCAATCAGCATGATAAAGTCCTGCACGGCTCTGAAGACAGGAAGGTTGGTTATCATTATTATTCAATCGTTCGGATCCAAATAGTAGTGTGGAGGGCTCAAGAGTAAATGGCAACGCATTGATTTTGGAATCACGAGCATCGGCAAAGATTGGGCAGTGCACAAGAAAGTGCTAAGAATTTTCGAGATCCCCACACTGGCAACATGGAGATGGTGAGAGATGGTTATCGTATAAGTGGGCGTTGATATTACTGCAATGCAGGCGCAACCTGCAATGATAAATTTGTGCAGCACGAGATTTGGCTCCGTAGTAAAAAAAATGGTGGTCGTAAGTTTGCACTATTTAAAAACGTCTTGAAGTTTACGAGGGAACAATTTTCTCTTACTGAGGAGGGAAATCCATTCCACTGATCTGTAACTTCCGGGATAAACGAGGACTTATATAAATTGGTGTGACAAAAGGGAACACGGTGGTTATTTTCGGAGATTCTGGTTTTGGGTTATAGATGAAACAAGCAAATTCAACGAATTCATGTCTCCCGCTGAGCAGTAGTTTCAAGGGGAATTAATGCATCCAGTGGAATATAGTTGAGTTGCAGGTGGAAGTTATTTAGAAGAGACAGAACAGACAGTGCTTTAGACGGTGGTTATCGGATTTATTTCCACGGAGGTCACTGTCGAAGCAAGTAAAGTGATGTGGAGTATAACTGTGAGAATCACTAAAAATTAAGACTGTATGATAAGACATATTACATTAAACTGATGTGAAAAAGTGTTAACCAACCTGTAAAGCTTGTGATTGGAAGTTAATGAAACCTTGGAAGTGATGTCCAGATAATATGGTGGTCTGTATATGGTACTGGGGGAGTCTGACTTTGTAGAGTTGCAAAAGAAGTAATGATGAAGACATATTCTGGTCTCACAATGACAACAAAGATACGCAAGAAGTTTCGTGAAAATCGGTTCATAAATACGGCTTTTAGTCCGAGGTCCGTTGATGCATGGACAGACGGACAGGCAGACGGACAGATTTTCGGTACAAAATTTCCCCACATTCGAACTTGACCTAGTTATTGATAAAAGTAATCCATAGATGAAATTTCATTGAACGCGGTTGGCGCTAAGGAAAGTTAGAGTCTGGAAACCATCAACCAATCAAATTTAAGCAACCAGAGTATATATGCGCGGAAAATGCCCATGTTCGAACTTGGACTCATAATTGATGAAAGTGATCTACTACCCAAATTTCATCGAAATCGACTGACTGTAAGAAAAGTTAGAGTCTGGAAACGAAAAACACGAAAGGTGTGCACTTACCGTGTATTAGTAGTAGCACTGAATAAATCAAAGTTTCCCTAATTTGCATAATATTTGCACGAGAACAAAATCCGTATTATATGTGATGTATTGCATATTACTAAACATTCATACAAAAATTTATTCAAATCCGAACTTTCATACAGAAGTTCTGTACAAAAAACTGATTACACCCAATTTGGGAACAAAATGGCCACCAGGCTTAGTTTTTGCACGAGAACAAAACCCGTATTATATGTGATGTATTGCATGTTACTAAACATCCATACAAAATTTTTTAATTAAATCCGAACTTTCATATAGAAGTTCTGTACAAACAAAAACTCATTACACCCAATTTCGGAACAAAATGGCCGCTGGTGGCCATCTTGAATTTTGAACCAAATCTCAAAACACATATTCTGGTCTCACTATTATAACAAAGATACCCGACAAATTTCGTGAAGATCGGTTCATAAAGGCGGCTTTTAGTCCGAGGTGCGTTAACGCACGGGGCAGACAGACAAGGAGACGGACAGACGGTACAAAAATTTCCACATTCGAACTTGACCTAGGTGTTGATAAAAGTAATCCATATATGAAATTTCATCGAAAGCGATTGATTTTAAGGAAAGTTAGAGTCTGAAAACCGCCAGCCAATCAAATTTCAGCAACCTAATTAAATATGCGCGTTAAATACCCATATTCGAACTTGGACCCACAATTGATGAAAGTGATCTACTACCCAAATTTCATCGAAATCCGGTCACTGTAAGGAAAGTTAGAGATGGAAACAAAAAAAAAACCGGAAGGACGGAAGAACACCCCAAATTAATATCTCCCGTTTTTTTTTTTCAAAACACGGGAGACAATAACTGGTGGCACCTTATTGGAGATATAAGGAGGTGTTAATTTATGATACGTCTTAAAAAATTGGATAAGCTTGTGCTTTCGGCGTCTTTCTTCCAGTGAATCCCACTGAGTTTCTGTGTAGAGGAGGTCTTTACTGCAGTTCACAGTGGCGCCAGTAACAACTATTCTTGCTGCAGCTACTTGTATTTTCTCCAGGTCAGCCGCTTAAGTTGTTGAGCCGTTGTCCCAGACAGAGTCAGCGTATTCCAAAAGAGGTCGGACAAATGCGAAGTATATCTTTTCAAGGACTCTCAGGTCAAGTGTCAACTTATGGGCCATGAGCATGTCAATACGTGTCCAGGCTTTAGCGCACACATAATCGATATGGTCGTTCCATGTACAACCTTTATTCAAAATTACACCCAGACGCTTGTGGCTACTCACCTCGGAGATTTAAGTTCCGCTTAAATATATAGGTGGGTGCACCAGAACGTTACTTTTACGTGATATGATCATGGATTCAGTTTTAAGGGGGTTGAACTCAATGAGCCAAGTTTTAGCCCAGTGCACAATTGTGGCTAAAGCACGGTTGAGTATGATGGCACCTTGGTCAGGCTTGTCAGTTATAAATTAAAGGGGTGTAAAATCTGCAAATAAACGTATACTGCTAAATAGGTTTTCAGTAATATCGTTGATGTAAATCAGGAATAACAGGGCAACAAGGATCGAACCCTGTGGAACACCAGACGTTATTGGTTTCCAATAAGATGCTTCAGAGGCTACAAGGACGCGCTGGCACCGATCAGAAAGGTAGGAGTTGTTAAGCTATAGCTTATGTAAGCTGTCTCCTTGTATTAAGTTACTCATACGAAGCAACATTACGAAGGAAGTTCAAACACAAACGATGAAAATGTGGAAATAAATGATCCTACAGTACGTGGAGAGTGTATTATCACTAAATCACCCGCAGAGTGGAGCTTCCACCCGAGCAATAATTGCAAATTTGTTGCAAAGCATAACCAGCACAGCAAAGTTTCAGCCAATGGACCTCCGGGTTAAACCCGGAGGTCCATTGGCTGAAACTTTGCTTGTGTTTTTTGTCGATATATACAAAATTTGAAAGTTATAGCTTGGGTGACAACTCCACTCTGCGGGTGATTTAGTTACAATCCACTCTCCACGTACTGTACATGGGTTGAACATAACAGAAAAGAGTAAGAGATATAATGAACTGAGAGAGTGTGAGGAAAGGAATGTAGGGTGAAGGTAGAAAGAAGGAAAAACCCTGCTTGTTTGTCATGGTTACACGTATAATCTAACAACTATTCCCACGTGGAAAGCGTCTGATGCTGGTAACGTTAATCAACCTTGGTAAAAACACCGGTTGTAGCTTGGTCAACCGACTTGCACAATATCCTGGTTGCACAATATATATGCTAGAGAGCGTTTGACCATGGATAGGGAGATGAAAGAAATTACTGATACGCCTAATCTTTGCGAAGTTGAAAAAATCACGAGATACAATCAATTCCTGCAGTTTGATTTGACATTCTATAAAAAATTCATTGCAACCGACAACCGTCCGGTCTTGTATTTGGTGCTCCTCCACGAAGTAGATACTTTAATACGCTTCAAATGAAATAACTGAATCCGGACTCCCTCCCGCTTAATGATTATGCTAGAAACCTCAAGTTTTATAATTTCAAAGATAGCGTCCCCCCAAACTAACGGAGAATGGAGACCCTCTCCAATCCTCCACCCCTATCGCCCATCCAAATTCCAGTCTTTTGTCAGCCTATATTAAATGTTCATTTTTCGATGTTTAGAATAAACCACCCGTTTAACGGGGGATCTCCCTATAAACACGAAAGAACTACCATTCTCTAACTGCCCACGTGGGGCACGGTAGCGGTGTGTTCTAAGGCGTACTGCACGTCGATGGTGCACTTATCGTCAACAATTGCTAACCCTCCCTGTGTGGAGTTAGTACTTTGGCGAGCCTGGCAGTTGCTAGCCATTTCTCGGTGGTTCTCTCTGGCTTCCTCCACGCGTAAAACAGTTTGAAACGAGGTGATCCTGACTGTCGAAAATGTCGTTAAAATACCATTAACTAAATGAATGACTAAAGTTCTATCGCAAACGGTTGGTAAAAAGTCGATGTTTACCCAAACATTTATCATAAAAGGCTGCCACTTTTTGTTATACACCCTACCTCTATCAAAGAAGCTCACAAAAACATGAGAACTACCATTCTATCGTAATGGTTTTGATATCCGACCTTTATCAAAAAATTTCATATAAAAGGTACTTGAAGATATGAAGCTGCGATTATTCTTTCAAAGGTTATTCAAAAGATTGAACGACTATACGTAAATATTTACAAATGAGAAACTCTCAGTCAAAGTTAATAATCTGATTTCCTAAACTCAAGTCTAACATTTCGAGGTGTCTTAAGCCCTTGTTCAAAGACATGACCTAAATTTTGGTCCAAATAGTTAAAATGATTTTAGTCTAAGACAACTTGTGTAGCCATTATTGACAAAATAACCTTAAGAAAGCCGCTTGGGTTGTTTTAACAAACACTTTCCCCAAAAGATAAAGGGAAAATTTGGTTTCATAATCTTTCACGTAAAACGATAACCTATTATTCTATGGATATGTTACTATTAACCCTTTACCTAACGTAACGGCCAAAACCGGCCAGCGCTATTCTCAAAAATCGTCAATTAATTTTCATTATTTTTTTCATTTTTTGTCTCAAAAACATAGGTTATGACCCCTCATTGGAACGAGCTCGTCGAGCTCGTTCCAATGAGGGGTCATAACCTATGTTTTTGAGACAAAAATGAAAAATATTAGTTATTCAAGAATTTTTTTTGCAAGTGTCGTCTGCTTTTCATGTTAGGTAAAGGGTTAATGTCCAAAATCAGTCAATTTGTAAATTGACTGAAATTTTTAGTCAGTTTGTAAATTGACTGTTTCAATCAGTCAATTTGTAAATTGACTAAGAAAGTTAGTCAAGTAACTAATTGACTGAAAAATAAAGCAGTTTTTTGACAGATTGACTGGTTGTACTTTTTGTGTGCACAAATTCCTATTTTCTTTGCTTGGCTTGTTTGATATGGCTGTTTTGATAAAAGGCTAACATAGTTAATAAACAAAAGCTGATAGTTTGCCATGTTTTGATAGAAGACCAACAAGTTTAGTAAATAAAAAGCTGATTGATGCCTAATTAATTTGTTACACTCTTTTTGATAGAAGTCCAACATAATCTTGTTTTGATAGAAGATAAAGCCATTGGAGTAGTGCGGCAGCGTGCTGACGCCAGTAGATGTATTTTTTTACCTGTTCTATGTTGTTATAACAAGTTAACTAACTTGTTATAACAACTTAGTTACACGTTATAACAACTTAGCTAACTTGTTATAAGAACACAGCTTAACTTGTTATAACAACTCAGCTTAACTTGTTATAACAACTTAACTTAACTTGTTATAAAAACTTAGCTAACTTGTTATAACATCTAAGCTATCTTGTTATAACAACTTAGCTATCTTGTTATAACAACTTTGTAACTTGTTATAACAACTTAGCTAACTTGTTATAACAACTCGGCTTCACTTGTTATAACAACATAGCTAAGTTGTTATAACAACTTAGCTAACTTGTTATAACAACTTAGCTATCTTGTTATAACAACTTAGCTATCTTCTTATAGCAACTTAGCTATATTTTTAATCATTGTCCCCTAGGCCAGTTTGTCCCTTCCTTGGGGCTGATAGTAATTGGTCAAAATGCGTTAACCCTTTACCTAGGGTAACGGCCAAAAACGGCCAGCACTATACACGAAAATCGCTATTCAGTCTTTTTTATATTTACATTTTATGCTTCCAAAACAATGATTATGACCCCTCATTCGAACAAGCCCGTTGCCCTAATTCCAATGAGGGATCATACCCTGTGTTTTGGATACAAAATATGAACATTTTTAGTTACACGAGAATGTTTTTCACGAGCATCATCTGCTAATAGCGTTTGGTTATGGGTTAACGTGTCTCATGGACGGAGCTGCATTATAAGCATTCTATCTAACAAAACAAAAACTTTAAAAAATACTAACTTAAATAAGGCTCACAAAGTCTGAAATATCTTCGAGCTTTTTCAATAATGCCCTTTAATATGAATATCGGAGGTTCTGGGTGACACAACGCATTTTGCTCCGACCAGGCATCAAACTCACAACGTTTTGATTGCAAGTTCATTATGCTTGGGTACGCACTTCTTATTTATTTATTTATTTATTTATTTATTTATTTATTTATTTATTTATTTATTTATTTATTTGTCTTTCAGCTCATATGTTTCTGACCATGGCTATTCATGACCGTAACACATACATATTCAAGTTAAGACTATCATTTATACCCATGTTGCCCATTTTAAAGGACTTCCACCCCAAGCATCAGCTACTGGGTCCTATTCTACCAGCGAAACGGGACTAGTTTACCACAGTGAACAAGCACTGCTTCACTTCCCGAGATCCCCACGGGGCGCGAACTCCCTGGAGGGGGCTAGAGATTTTATTTATTTATTTATTTATTTATTTATTTATTTATTTATTTATTTATTTATTTATTTATTTATTTATTTATTTATTGGTTTTTAAGATCATATATTTCTGCACAAAAAGGCTACTTCATTGGGGAACTTAACGCTTGAAAATAGTCCTGTGATGGCTGAACAAACAACGCCTCGTGAATCTTTGCAGTATGCGTAGTGAATGTGAAAAACAAACAAAGCCTAATTTCTCACATAGTGGTCAGCCTACATTCCAAGGGTGGGCCAGGCTACGTGATCACTCAATCACGGGAAAGCCAACCGTTTTGCGTCGTCAAAATTATGCAGTGAGTGTGAAATACCAAACATTTCTTTTTAGTTTTCTGTTGCTGGTCTTCTCTTAGCTGGACCAACCCACTTGATCCTGAAAACGCAGCTCATATTGAAGGCATACTGCATCACCTCTTGTATCGCGTAAAATGGAAGAATCATGAAAAAATATTTTGTCTTAGACAGTAGCGGATTTAGACGGGGTGCATCCGGCGCGCGCCCCCTCTAATTTTCCCCGAGTCATGTCGGAGCGCACTACTATGGGTCGAAAACACCACACAACTTTACACAAGCAGGTTTTTAACATTTCGAGAAATAGCCCTTACTATATCTTACTGAAACAATGTAAATATGGGCATAATTGGAACCAGCTTATTCAGCCGGTTCCAATGATATGCACATTTACATAGTCCCTGCTAAAAAACGTTTATAAAATATATATTTCTGGACATTTTTCTGCTTTCCTGGGTACTGGATTAAAAGTCACTTCAGAGTCCAGTATTTATTTATCTTTTCCAAGGAGAGCCCCCCCCCCCCCCCCCCCCCCCCCCCCCCCCCGTCCTTTAGAGATGGGAAAATCGATCTCGAGTTTATCACGCACTCTGTTGTTTCATGGCTCAGTTTCAGACTAAGACGCGCCCTCTTTTCAGAAATCCTGGATCCGCCCCTGTTAGAGGGGGCAACGACGACCTATTCACGTTTAGCAAGCTGTGCGACTTAACCTTTAATTATTTTGCCAACAAGGCCTTTTTAGAAAAAACTAATCAAACTTTTATCTAAAGATGGGTACACCTTATTAAAACATTCCAAATCTGAATATCACTGGAACCTTCGCAATCACCCAGAACCCGCCATATTTAAAGGGCGTTATTGAAAAAGCTCGAAGATATTTCAGACTTTGTGAGCCTTTGTGAGCCTTACTTAAGTTAGTTTTTTTAATGTGTCTGTCGTTTTGTTGGATAGAGGGTTTATAATGTAGCTCCGTCCATGGGACACATTAACCCATTACCTAACGCTAGTAGCAGACGATACCCGTGAAAAAAATTATCTTGTAACTAATAATTTTCATTTTTGCATCCAAAACACAGGGTATTACCTCTCATTGGAATGAGCGCACGGACTCGTTCGAACGAGGGGTCATAGCCTATGTTTTGAAAGCATAAAATGTAAATATAAAAAAGACTCAATAGCGATTTTTGTGAAAAGTGCTGGCCGTTTTTGGACGTTACGTTAGGTAAAGGGTTAAACGTATTTTGACCAATTACTGTCAGCCCCAAGGAAGGGACAAACTGACCTGGGGGCAATGATCAAAAAGATAGCTAAGTTGTTATAACAAGATAGCTAAGTTGTTATAACAAGATAGCTAAGTTGTTATAACAAGTTAGCTAAGTTGTTATAACAAGATAGCTAAGTTGTTATAACAAGTTAAGCTAAGTTGCTATAACAAGTTAGCTATGTTGTTATAATAACTCAGCTAAGTTGTTATAACAAGTTAGCTAACTTGTTATAACAAGTTAAGCTATGTTGTTATAACAAGTTAGCGAAGTTGTTATAACAAGTTACTAAGTTGTTATAACAAGTTAGTTAACTTGTTATAACAACTTAGAACAGGTAAAAAAAATACTTCTACTGGCGTCAGCACGCTGCCGTAGAATAGAGTGTCATTAGGCTTCACCTTTCTACCAGGCTATAAAAAAATTTCAAAATGATGTACATTGATATAAAAAAAACAAAATAATGAAACAGTGCCCCAACATCTTCTTCTGTAGGCTTACCAAACTCCTAAACTGCTGTCTCTCCTGTTGGTACTTCCTAAAATGCTGTAAAGTGGCCACAGGAGTAATGATACCTAGGCCCGTCAAAGACCTTACCAATCCTTTTAACTACCGCCCAATCAGTTTGCTTAGCTGTGTTGGTAAAATATTTGAGCGGATTCTCACTGTGAGACTTCGCAGCTATCTCGAATCAATCAACTTTTTCAACAAATGACAAAGACTGTATAGGAGTCAGAAAGGACTGGACGATTATATGAAAACAGCATTTAGTCAAAACGAAATCGAAACAGCACTTTTCTTGGATGTAGAAAAAGCGTTCGACTCGGTATGGCACAATGGCGTGAGATATAAACTAGCGAAAATGGGATTACCCACTAAAATTCTGAGGATCATATCATCATTTCTAACTCACCGAAAAATGAAGGAGAGGGTTAATCGCGAGGTGTCAGAGGAAGTAATACTCGAAGCGGGAACACCACAAGGGTCGGTTCTTAGCCCGCTTCTTTTCATAATATATGTAAATGACATAGAAAAAGTAAGAGAAAACTGTGTTGAACTATCGCAGTTCTCAGACGACAAAGGCATTTGGACGGCCAGCAAGTCCCGAAACATAATTAAAAACCGTCTAACGTCTACAGGATACCACTCGCGATCTTGAGAGCTAGTGCGCCCTGTGGCGCATCAAACTAAATGCCGCAAAAACTCACAAATTATAAGCAAGCAAAGAGGCCAATTTTTGAGGATTTATTCTAGATAACAATCTCAGTCTAAACAGTCACGTAAACTCTATTACGGTTAGAGCTACTAAACGTATCAATTTTCTGAAGATGATCAGGGGTAGAAATTGGGGAGCAAACAAAGATGTGCTTCTCAGCTCGAGCTCTACAAAACAATTGTACGTCCGGTTCTAGAATATGGTGCCATAATAACAAGTGACCTGAGCAAAACCAACATTCAGAAGCTACAGAAGATTCAAAATTATGCCCTGCGTGTGGGACTATGCAAACCCAAATGGACACCGATAAAAGAATTCCATGAGCTAGCAAAAATAGAAACCATTGATACGCGATTAAAAGACCTACAAAATAAAACCCTCAACAGACTTCAAGATAGTGAATTAATGAATGAGATGAACGAACACCGATCCCTCAACAGAAAAACAAAATAAGTTTCCAGAAAATAAAAAAAAACAATTAATTATACAATATAACTAAATTGTGTGGAGTCTGTGAGGATCGCCTCGCTACTCATTGGGAACTTTAGGATAGTGTCTGCTGTGAGGACTGCCTCGTAACTCTAATAAAGAGCGATTGAAATGCGTTTAATAAGATCCGCATTACAAAACCCTCCACATACTTCAGGATAGTGAATCAATGGTGAAGCTGAACGAACATCGAACCATTAACAGAAAAACAAAATAAGCCACAGTAAATTAAAATTACTCATTGGAATTAAACTGAGTGTATCAGTGAGGATTGCCTCGCTATTCATTGAGATCTTTAGGATTGAGTCTGTGAGGATTGCCTCGCAACTCTGCATGTGGGGAGTGGGCTCCGAAGAAACTCTCCTCACACTCCATCCATACAATCACACAACAGTCACAATATACAATAGCGGATACCTATCTTTCTCTCTACCTATAAGTTTTCTAATCGAACATTCTCAAATTTTCTTGCAACACTCTTATCAAGAAGACGCATGGAAATGGTAGACTAAGCGTAGGAGGAATTGGTGCAACCTACCTTTTTGTTAACATATACAGGAAACCACCAAACACCAGGCAAGGATTGAAACAAGCTTGTCTGGCTGGGGACGAGTGTACAATTTATATAAATAAACATTTGAATAAAGATTTAACAGCCCTTTTAAAGGCTTGAGGATGTGTGTCCGTGAGAGGGTGTGTGTGTATTTTTTTTCCTACAGTCACCCCGTCATCTGTTCCCTCTGAAGGCAGACCAGATGGCCATTATTCAGCATCCACTCTCCCTTATAGGCTGTTGGATGACTCCCAGCTTTCAAAAACACATATTGGTGGATTTATTCTTTTTTGTAACCGTTAAAGACAATATGCTGGGGCTGCTCCCAAACCAGCGACTGTTTGGGTTTCAATTTCTTTTTTCTAAAATAACCACCAAACTGCGGTTTCAGTATTACCATAAATTTGCCCACTTCTCTTAGCAAACACGGAGCAGAACTCTTGTAATTATGCAAATTCCTCGCCATTTTCCAGCTCGAGGTTCTCGGTAATCTCAACCCACTACCCTACTTCCAGTCGCACACTCAAACTTAATAAGATTATTGGCTCTCGCTCCCGACTCTTGTGGATTTATAAGCAAATAAAGCTATAAAGCAAATAAAATTATTAGGTGTCGCAAGGGATTTCAATCCCACATCGTCGCTGTGCGCCTTCGGTGCGCTGAAACTTTTCATACATTGAGTACATACATCACACAACAGTCACAATATACAATAGCGGATACCTATCTTTCTCTCTACCTATAACTTTTCTAATTGAACATTCTCAAATTTTCTTTCCACACGCTTTTTCAAGAAGACGCATGGAAATAGTAGACGAAGCGTAGGAGGAATTAGTACAACCTACCTTTCTGTTAACATACACAGGAAACCACCAAACATCAGACAAGGATTGAAACAAGATTGCCTGGCTGCTACGAGTGTACATTTTATATAAATAAACATTTGAATAAAGATTTAACCGCCCTTTTAAGGGATTTTGAGTGTGCGTGTGAGAGGGTGTGTGTGTTTGTTCCGTTTTGTTGTCTTTTGGGGGGGGGGGGGGTTGTTTTCCCTCCAATCACCCCGTCATCTCTTCCCCCGAAGGCAGACCAGATGGCCAAGGCTCGGCATCCACTCTCACTTAAAGTCAGATGGGTGACTCCCAGCTTTCAGAAACACACATTGGTGGATTTTTTTCCTTTTTGTAACCGTTAAGGATAATATGTTGGGGCTGCTCCCAAACCAGCGACTGTTTTGGTTTCTTTTTCTTTTTTTCTAAAATAACCACCAAACTGCGGTATCAGTATTACCATAAATATGCTCACTTCTCTAAGCAAACACGTAGCATAACTCTTGCTGTTATGTAAAATGCCTAGCCATCTTCCAGTTCGGAGGTCTTGGTCGACTTTAACCCATTACCCTACTGCAAACTTAATAGGATTATTGGCTCTCGCTTCCGACTCTCGTGGATTTACAAGTAAATAAAGTTATTCGGGTCGCAAGGGATTTCAATCCCACATTGTCCCTGCGAGCGCGTTCGGCGCGCTGAAACTTTTCATTTCATTCGGCCATTGGGTAGTGCATTATTATTCGTTTGTTGAGTTCATTTCAATTTGTATGGCTAGCATTAATATGGCAGATGATTTGACAGAAAGTAATTTTCATTAATAATTACTTAAAAGACGTGAGTCCGACAGTAAATCTTTATTGTTGAAAAAGTATGAATACTTGGACCTAATTGATGAACTCAATGAAGTTTATACAGCGACGACTAAGACCAACCGCCAATATTATATTCTAGGAAGATATAAAATGTCAGTCGACACGAGATTTCTATAGGACGTTTACTTATCGTCATAAAAAATCCTTGAAATGCACTTCAAGGAAATCGATCATGTAAAATCGCTATCCTGAGTTAATTCCATCATTCACAGTTACAAAAATGATGAAACATCGAAAATTGATCATTCCAGCATACGATCTGATTTAATGTTTGAAGGTGTGAATTGCTGAAAGTTCGCAGCTTGAGCATTTCTTTAGCACATATTCAATTCCCAGAATAATACCAAATAATAATAACAACCTGATAATTCTATAATAAAAGTGTTGACATTTTAGTTACTAGAATCAATTTTATACCCCCTTTCGTGGCTTCATTTTCAAACATTTTCTCAGTAATGAATTTGCAACTGGGGGAGGGACCGGCAGGGGTTTCCCCCTATCGGTCCCTTCCCCTAGTTGCAAATTCACTGCCCTACCCCCCCCCCCCCCCAATGGGAAACCTCTATCCACCCCCAGGATAAAGTCACAGATCGACGAAGATATGCGTTGCTTCAAGAAATTGAATGTTTATGGCATGTTTCAAATTCAGTCGCCTGGAATATTTCAGTTGGTAAGAAATGCGAACACGGATAACAAAACATTTAAAGTTTAGACTGGTTTCGGGTTATAACGGCATTGAATTTCTCATAGAATTAGACTGATGGCTGAAGATCTTGTCCTGATAAGGAGAAGAAAATAAAAAGAATATATGCGAAAAAATACCGATAACAGTAGGGTGACGAGCAATAGATGTTTACCTGTGATACATCGCTGTTCAACTGAAATCCAAATTCGCTCTCTTCGCCTCTACTTCCTGAGGGTTCAAAGTTCCCCCCTTCTCCACATTGTTCGAGATCATCAGCACGGTTGACAACACCAACACAGTGAGATATTGTATCGCTAATTTCTTTTATTTGGTCTTGTAAATGACTGACGGTGGATTCTAATTGACCTATGCGGTCATCAATTGCTGTATTTATCACGGAATTTAAAAAATTCTTCACCATCGGATGTTTCATCATTTCAATTAACTCAAAGTCCATCATGGTATTCATATTTGTCAACAAGTGTTACTTCGAGTACCAGAAGAAAGAGAATTAGCGTCCACACGCTTTAGGTTAGTTTCTAATAGTTTGAAAAGTCCATTTTCTCTCACCATTCTTCTATACCATTTATCTGTGATTATTTGGACAAGCAACCATCACTTCTGGAAACAATAAAAATATAAACTAGACTTTATGATTCTGGAGAATCATGCCTTTTCCCGATGAGATTGCATGATTTTGCATGACCCCACAGTGTCTGATGAATTGTTTTTAACTGTCTCACTGAAGTTCCTCCAATGATGTTATGAGAAAGGTGAGTACAGTAGTCTCAAATGACTCAGTTTGATAAAAAAAATTGTTTAGGTAAAAACCATCATTAACGGTGGAGTGGGTTAATATCAATATCGTCGTCCGAGAAGTTAATGACCGACAAAAGGAGTTATGTTTGTTTGACACATACCCACTGAGTGCTGTGTCTATTTGAAAATGGTCCATTTTATCTCAAATGTATCCAAAATATTGATGTCTGGCAGCTTGTAGAGTGTTAATAAGCGCTAACGGGAATATTTATTCATGCAACTTGTAATTTCACACCAAAAACTGCGAATGGCCATTTTTACTTAAAATCTACAAGATATTTTCAGAGAAATCCAGGGAGAACATGAATTTCAGGCTCTTGATGGGTATCATTGTTTGTCCAGCCCAAAACAGGTTAAGGTTTGATTTTTTTTCAAGCAGGAGTAGTATGTAATGTGGTTTTGAGTCCTCATTTGGGGGACCTCGGTGGGGGTCCTCGGAAGTGACGTCATGTCACGTGACCCAGTGGCACCATGTTGTGTTGTCATGGTAAACCGCGTGAGCGGCCATCTTGTGACGTCATCTCCATAGTGATACGTAATGTGAGTGCGCATGCGCAGCGCGTGTTGTTAGGGTGATACGTGTTTCCGTCGTCCATTTTGTGTACTGGAGGCCGCCATCTTGGTTTCTATGGTAGCACGTGATTGCTATGTTACCCAATTTATCTGCAATAACACGGGGTATGTTCGGAAGGTATGTTCGATTGAATCGGAATAAATCTAATTACCACAAACAACCCGACAATCCTTCCAAATCAGCAAAATCCACCCCAAATCACCGAAATTGACTTTATTTCCCCAATTTATCGGTTTAGCACGTGCTATAGTACTAAGGGGGTACCGGGGGTGCGTTCGATTGAACATGAGTAATGTTCTGGCTTAGAATTCTCCCAGAATCCCTTTTTGGATCCCTATCCCATGACGTTTTTCCCATTAAAAGACACGTTCCTTTGGTCATTACCCAGAATTCTCTGCTTCTATCTATATATGCAATAGTTTACGTCTATCTGGCCATGTTCCTTTGTTCTAGAGTATACTCCAGTAGCGTAGAAGAGCCGATTATTTGGAACAGTTTATCTTATTATTACTATATTTAGCAATTTCTGGTCTATTCTTGTTAGTTCTGACCCTATTCCGTGTACTCTTGTTGTTTCATTTATCTAGATAATAACTAAAATTACCCGTATGTGCCTATGTGATAGGGCATATTGTGTCACATTGTGCCTTTTCACATAAGCACATAAGCACATATCGGTACATAAAGCATGTACCTATGTCATAGGGCGTATTGTGTCACATTGTGCCTTTTCACATAAGCACATATGACAAAAAAGGGATTCTCTAGTAGGTTTCCTCAAATAATACAATATCAGACAATAGGTATCCTCAAATACTCGTATGTGCCTATGTGCTAGGGCACATTGTGTCACATTGTGCCTTTTCACATAAGCACATATTGGCACATAAATCATGTGCCTATGTGCTAGGGCACATTGTGTCACATTGTGCTTTTTCACATAAGCACATATGACAAAAAACGTGTGCCGTAGGTCATATGTTTTTCAAAAAAGGGGTGCCGAAATTGGTGTGCCCGGGGATATTGCCATTGGATATAGATGTGATGAGAATCTGATACAACTTCGTTGTAATAAGGGGAGATAACTCTGCATACAGGTTATGGGAAATCAAGCAATCTGATTGGTTAGTTATTATCTAGATAAATGAAACAACAAGAGTACACGGAATAGGGTCAGAACTAACAAGAATAGACCAGAAATTGCTAAATATAGTAATAATAAGATAAACTGTTCCAAATAATAGGCTCTTCTACGCTACTGGAGTATACTCTAGAACAAAAGAACATGGCCAGATAGACGTAAACTATTGCATATATAGATAGAAGCAGAGAATTCTGGGTAATGACCAAAGGAACGTGTCTTTTAATGGGAAAAACGTCATGGGATAGGGATCCAAAAAGGGATTCTGGGAGAATTCTAAGCCAGAACATTACTCCTGTTCAATCGAACGCACCCCCGGTACCCCCTTAGTACTATAGCACTACGTGCTAAACCGATAAATTGGGGAAATAAAGTCAATTTCGGTGATTTGGGGTGGATTTTGGTGATTTGGAAGGATTGTCGGGTTGTTTGTGGTAATTAGATTTACTCCGATTCAATCGAACATACCTTCCGAACATACCCCGTCTCATTGCAGAAAAATTGGGTAACAGAGCAATCACGTGCTACCATAGAAACCAAGATGGCGACCTCCAGTACACAAAATGGACGACGGAAACACGTATCACCCTAACAACACGCGCTGCGCATGCGCACTCACATCAAGTATCACTACGGAGATGACGTCACAAGATGGCTGCTCACGCGGTTACCATGACAACACAACATGGCGCCACTGCGTCACGTGACATGACGTCACTTCCGAGGTCCCCCAAATGAGGACTCAAAACCACATTACATACTACTAGCAGGTCTAAACGGGTTAATGCTTGGTTTTATGAATACCTTCATTATTTACAAAAATTATCATCGGGGAATTCCACTTCCAATGAAGGAGGTTATGTTTATCTCGCAGGTACACATTGGGTGCAATGGGTGCCTATGAACAACCCATTTTCTCAAAACTTCTATGCTTTGCAGCCTCTGGAGGGTTAACAAACGCTTACCGGAATATTTTGTCCATGCAACTTGTAATGTCACTCCAAGGCCTGCAAATGGCCAATTTTTCTTGAATACTTACTAGATTTTTGGGAGAAATCCAGAGAAAATGGGAACTTTAAGCTTTTAAGGGGTAGATCTCCTTAACCAGGCGAAAATGGGTTAAGACCTCGATTTTTGAATACCCTTACTACTTACTAAAACTTTTCTCTATCAGTTTTGCGTCCGGTAAAAGAAATTATGTTTCTCTGTGGCATTCCCATTTGTTGTTGCTGATGTCCAAAAACAGACTATTTTTTCAAAATGTTGACATTTAGCAGCCCATGGAGGGTTAACAAATGCTTACCAGAATATTTTATCCATGCAACCGTTAATGTGACACCAAGACCTATCAAGGGTCATTTTCTGTTGAAAATTTAAAAAATGTTTGTGAAGAAATCCAGGTAAAACATGATTTTTAAGCTTTTGATGGGTGTCGCTATTAACCACCACAAAAGGGGTTAACGCTTGGGGTTTTGAATTCCCTTATTACTTACAAAAATAGTACTCGGTGAATTCCACTTCCAACAAGGGAGATTATGTGTATCTCTCGGGTATACTTTGCGGGCTGTGCGTGTCCGAAAACAGCTCATTTCAACAAAATTATGATACTTGGCAGCCTGTAGAGGGTTAATAAACGCTGATCGGAATATTTTGTCCATGCAACTTGTAATGTCACACAAAGACCTGCGAAAAGACATTTTTTCTTGAAAACCTACAAGATGTTTTTTAGAGAAATCTACAGAAAATGGGACTTTTAAGTTTTTTAGGGGTGTCTCTCCTTATCCTGCCCAAATGGGTTAAGACTTCGGATATTCAATAATCGAGGTCTAAACCCATTTTCGAGTGGTTAAGGAGATATACCCCTTGAAGGCTTAAAATTCCCGTTTTCTGTGGATTTCTCAAAAACATCTGGTAAGTTTTCAAGAAAAATTGACCATTCGCAGGTCTTGGAGTGACATTACAAGTTGCATGGACAAAATATCCATGTAAGCATTTGTTAACCCTCCAGAGGCCGCCAAGCATGGACATTTTGAGAAAATGGGCTGGCCTTGGGCACCCATAACACACAATGTGTACCTGCGAGATAAACATGACCTCCTTCATTGGAAGTTGAAATCACCGAGGACCATTTTTGTAAGTAAGGAAGGTATTCACAAAACCGAGCATTAACCCATTTAGGTCTGGTTAGAGAGCGACACCCCTCAAAAGGGTAAAGCTTCATGTTATCCGAGGATTTCTCTAAAACCAGCTTGTAGATTTTCAAGACAAACTGGTCATTATCAGATCTTAGTGTGATATTATAAGTTGCGTGAACAAGGTATTCCGGTAAACATTTGTTAACCCCATGCAGGTTCTCAAACATCACAGTTTTGATAAAATGGTCTGCGTTTACATACCCACAGCACCCAAAGTTAAGAGGAGAGATCAACACAAGTGGAAGTAGAATTTACTGAGAATTATTTTTGAAAGTAATAAGGGCATTCAAAAAGGACCCTTAACCCGTTTTTGACTGGATAAGCAATGATACCCATCAAAAACGTAAAAATAATGTTCTCCTTGGTTTCTCTGATAACATCTTAGAGATTTTTTTTTAAAAAATGGCCATTCACAGTTCTTGGTGTGACATTAGAAGTTGCCTGGAAAATATTCCTGTTAGCAGTTGTTAACCTTCTACAAGGTGCCAGACATATATATTAAGGATATATTTGAGATAAAATGGACCATTTTCAAATAGCCACAGCACACGGTGTGTACGTGTCAAACAAACACTCTTTTTGTCGGTCATTAACTTGACGATATTGATATTAACCCTCTCCACATTAATGATGGTTTTTACCTAAACATTTTTTTTTATCAAACTGATTCATTTGAGAATACTATACCCACGTGTCTCATAATATCGATAAAGGAACTTCAGTGAGACAGTTAAAACAACTCACCATACACCCAGTGGGTGTGTGTCAAACAAACATAACTCCTTTTGTGGGTCATTAACTTGTCGGACGACGATATTGATATTAACCCACTCCACTGTTAATGATGGTTTTTACCTAAACAATTTTCTATCAAACTGAGTCATTTGAGACTACTATACTCACCTTTCTCATAACATCAATAAATTTAATAATAGATTCTCCAGAATCATAAAGTCTGGTTTGGGTTTTTTTGTTTTTGTTTTTGTTTTTGTTTTTTTTTGGGGGGGGGGGGTGGGGGGGGGGTGGTGGGTTCACACATTTTGTCCGTACGATTCAGAAGCCATTTTCGAACCGATTTTCACAAAATTTTGCACGCATAGCGGGTCACAACATCTAAAAATATGCGGAATTTTCGATTTAACCCTTAGTTTGCCAGAATTGGCAAAAAACTGCCAAAATTGGGGTTTATCGGAACTTTCTCGAAACACGTCTAGTTGATATTTTCAAAACATACATTCACCATTGCTAGACCTGCCTGTGATACGACCATTGATACACAAGGCATATTAGGCAATGCATATGGTAACCCTCCACAAATTGCCAAACATCTAAATTTTGATGGAATGTATTGTTTTCGGGTCCCCACAGGACCCAACCGATACACGAGAGATAAACATAACTTCCTTTATTGGAAGTGGAATTCACCGAGAATCATTTTTTTAAGTAATAACGGGGAAAAAAACTAAGCGTTAACCCGTATTGGGCTGGTTAAACAGCAATACCACCAAAAGCTGAAAAATCATGTTTTCCGTGAATTTCTCTAAACGCGCCTTGTAGATTTTCATGAAAATTGGTCATTCTCAGGTCTTGTTGTGACATTACAAGCTGCATAAACAAAGCATTAGTTAATCCTCCCCGGGTTGCAAAACGTAAACATTGTGATAAAATGGGCTGTTTTGGACACCAACAGCACTCAATGTGTATACCACAGAGAAAGGCACCTTCTTTTATCGGACGCAAAATTGATAGGGAAACATTATTGTAAGTGGTAAGGGTATTCACAAGCCGAAGTCTTAACCCACTGTGGGATGGTTAAAGAGAGATACACATTAAAATCTTAAAATACCTGTTTTCTGTAGATTTATCTAAAAACATTTTGTAGGTTTTCAAGAAAAATGGCTATTCGCAGGTCTTGGTGTGACATTACAAGTTGCATGGACAAAAAAATCCGGTGAGCATTTATTAACCCTCTACAGGCTGCCACGTATCGTAATTTTAAGAGAATTGGTCATTTTTGGGCACCCACAGCACCCTCTGTTGGCATGAGAGATAAACATAATTTCCTTTGTTGGAAGCGGAATTCACAGAGGACCATTTTTGCAAGTAATAACGTTATTTAAAAACCGGTTTGGACTGGTTTAAGAGTGATTCCTTCAAATGCTTAAATAATCATGTTTTATGTGGATTTCTCTAAAAATGTCGAGTAGATTTTCAAAAAAAAACTGGTCCTTCGCAGGTATTGGTGTGACATTACAAACGACAAGGACACAATATTCTAATAAGCGTTTGTTAACCCTCCACAGGCTCTCAAATATCAACACTTTGATAAAATAGGCTGTATTCAGCCCCCCCCCCCCCCCCCCCCCCCCAATGTACCCAACCTGTAACTGGGAAATAAACATAACTTCCTTTACTGGAAGAGGCATTCACCAAGAATAATTTTTGTAAGTAATAAAGGTATTCAAAAAACCAAGCCTTGACCCGTTTTGGGCTGGTTAAACGGCGATACCCATCAAAGGCTTAAAAATTCATGTTTTCCCTAGATTCCTTTCAAACAATCTTATAGATTTCCAGAAAAAATGGTCATTCACAGGTCTTAGTGTGCCATTACAAGATGCATGGACAAAATATTCAGGTGAGCATTCGTTAACTCTCCAGAACCTGCTAAATATCAAAAGTTTGATAAAATGTGTGGTTTTCAGACACCAGCAGCATCTAACGGATATGCAACAGAGAAACATAACTTCTTTTGCCAGACACAAAATTTATCGAGAAAATGTTTGTATGTGTTAAGGATATTCAAAAATGCAAGTCTTAACCCATTTTGAGTAGATTACCCCTTACCCCCTTAAAAGCTTAAAATTCCCATTTTCTGTAGATTTCTCCAAACACTTCCTGCAGACTTTGAAGAGAAAATGACTATTAGCAGGTCTTTGTCGGATCCTACATTTTGCATAGACAAAATATTCCATTAAGCATTTGTTAACCCTGCAGGAACTGCTAAACATTAACATTTTGATAAAATGTACTGTTTTCAGGCACCAACAGCACCCAATGGGTATGTGAACGCTAAACAAAACTTCTTTTACTGCGCGTAGAATTCACAGAGGATCAGTTTTGTAGGTAATAAGAGGATTTAATCAGTAATCACGAAATTATAAATATGTAGTTGTCAATAACAAAATTGAAAGCATGTCGGCCAAACTTGCATGACGTCAGAACTTGACTGGGATGAAATACTGCGGCGATGCAGTGAAAGGACGAGAGTAAGCAACGATGTTATGGAAACAGGCTTTAAACTGTCCATGGAATGGTCCTAAAATCAAGTTTATATTCGCAGCTTTACTCCAAATAGGTTTCCCGTTGTTTTGTTGTTGAAATGTTGTTTCCGTCAAGGCTAGGTACCATAGAAAATTCGGACACCTGCCCCCGCTGTTTGTTTTTACCAAGTACCCCTGTCCCCGTTTGTTTACTAACGGGGACCTTCATATCTTTAGAAGCACCCAGGCCGATGGGGAGAGGGCGCGGTTCGGAGCATAGCCAACATACTACCCTGGGGAAAAAACCCAGAAAATATGGATTGCCCTGCCCGCTGGTGCTCCCGGTGGCCCTCTGAAGCACCTCTTGTTGATTTTGGGTGAATAAAGTAAAAATAAGTTTTTAGCGAACCAAAATTCTGGCGGGGAATCATGGGGATGGGTGTTTTTGAGCAGTCTGAAGTGCAATTCATAGGATGGGGGCAAAGCAGAACTGAGAAGTATCGGTGGTCGATATACGATTTCCAGTGAATCCTCTCCAACATGAATTCAAAAGTAGGAGTATATTTATTATCAAGAATAATCGCCCATAAGTTCCACTCTCAATGTTTTATCGGTCAATTCCACGGTGTCCCACGCCAGCGGTCGATTTATCCCAACAAAATTACCGAGCTTACCACCCCTCCTTGCCTCTTTCTCCATACAAACTCACATTGAAAGGTACGCCTCACCTCGTATTACACACTGCATTGCATGATATTATTTATTATTTATTTATTGGTGTTTATGGTCATATACTTATGCACAATGGCTATTGACTTCCTATTTACATATGTAATTATTGTTGTCTATAACTTCATGTTTCTCGTTCTTGTCAATAACTTCATGATTCTCGTTGTATGTATGGATATCTTCATTGTTATAAATAAAACTAATCCTACTGGTAAACACCAATTGAAGAGAAATGTAGTTCTGCCATTAATAGACAGGGTGAGCTGTACAAGGTGTGAAGAGATGACATACTAATGCATAATAACTATGGTCTTATAGGAGATAATTGATACAGAGACAAAACATGACATGCTTAAGAATTTAAAGTTCACATTTTCTGTGGATATCTTCAAGTGATTCTTACAGATTTTCAAGAACAAATAAACCCCTAGAGAAGAATTATTCTCGCGAGCCTTCATTAACCCATACAAACCGTCCAATATCGAAATTTTAGATAAATTTGAGATATAATGGGCTATTTGCATTAGACGCTGATTCTCAGACGCTGATATTGATATTAACCCTCTCCACAAACAATGATGATTTAACCAAAACTTTCTTTTATCACACAGGGTCATTGGCGACTATTATACCCACTTTTCTCAAGACATCAATAAAAATACATTAATGATACAATTAAAAACAATTCTTCAGTCCCTCCAGGGTCATAAAAAAATCATGGAATCCTGTCAGGAAAAGCCATGATTCTCCAAAATCATAAAGTCGAGTAATCTCTGCATTTTTGTATCGATTGTTTGAACGTTCTGCAACCGCACTTGCTATGATGCCCCGTTTTCACACCGGTACTGAGGATGTTTAATTTAATAAAGATTTTATGAAAATAATGATAAAAACTAGACGAGTGATTTTGAAGAATCACAGGCTTTTCCTGCCGTACAAAAGTGTTAAGACCTTTGAAGGAATTGTACAAAATTTCAGCCCCATATCACTGAACCCTTTACCTAACATGAAAAGCAGACAACACTTGCAAAATAAATTCTTGAATAACTAATTTTTTTCATTTTTTGTCTCAAAAACATAGGTTATGACCCCTCGTTGGAACGAGCTCGACGAGCTCGTTCCAACGAGGGGTCATAACCTATGTTTTTGAGACAAAAAATGAAAATATTTTGAAAATTAATTGGCGATTTTTGAGAATAGCGCTGGCCGGTTTTGGCCGTTACGTTGGGTAAAGGGTTAACATGTATGTGTGCATACCAATGTTGTCCTGGAATGAGGGGTTAACACGACGTTAAATAAAGCATTCCATCCAACGCATGCATAAAATCACTTAAAATCCTTCAAAACTCATTTTAATGCATAAAAATAATTATGCCAACCCTAAAAGTGTTATTAGTAAAAGTCGCCCATTGTAACCCTAAATTTCCATCGGACTTCGACTGCGAATTTGAAACCGATTTTGGGAGATCAAGTTTACAAAATTACCTGTAGAAATAAATATATCAGACAATATATATTTTACATCTCTTGCATTATTTCTGTGTTAGGAGGCGGGACAAAATCGTTATCTCGGACAACATCCAGGGTACATGGAGATTTAATACCTGGATGTCTCCTTTTCAACCATTCGGCTTGCGCCTCATGGTTGAAAACCGACATCCAGGTATTAAATCTCCATGTACCCTGGATGTTGCCGGAGATAACTTATAATATACCCAGTACTTCAAATTTGACCGCCAACTTAGTCCTAATAAAAATCCCTCCTCCCCTAATCGGGTGGGGAGGGGGCGGAAAAACATGCGTGAAACTAGGTGGAAATTTTTATTTTGCAGATTTTTTTACCCACCCACCCTTTTCTGCATATTGTTTCCATGACTTTTTAGGGGACCCACCCCTTCTGATACATTTTATATACAAAACTTTGGCACTCGAACACAAACTAGAAATGCGTAATGCACACTAATTCATAGCATTTTTTTATATGTCCAAACATGTTTCCATTTACTCAATGAGATGCATTTTTGAAGACTTACCAGATTCATATCAGTTGACAACGATAAATTTCTGTATAGCTTTAGCCCCGTGTTAGCCCGGGTGTAATATACTATTTAAAAAAAAGTAGGGAACATACAAATTGATGTTGATATTTTCAGTAAATGGTATTGGACACATCAATATGTTACCAAGTTTTGTGTGGATCATGAATGTCACCGGCCCACGAAAACTCCGTGCAGGTTTTTCGAACGAGCACCGCTTTAACGTCTGTGGGGAAATTTTCATTTGTACTGGACAGGATTTTTCGGAGGTCTCATCGTTCGTTTCTTGGTATAAACTCGTTCATCAATAGTTTCTGGTCGAAACGTAACTTTTGAGGTATGCGAAGCCTGACACGTGACGAACGTTTACGTCTCGTTGGCTTGTTGGAAGCTGGGAACAGACAGACAGCAGTGGCTCAAATTCTCAACGTTACTCAATCGGTGATTAGCAGGTTGTGGTAACGCTACCCTCAGACAGGCAATGATGATGACAGACGTCGGTCAGGTCGTCCAAGGGCGACAATTGCTAACCAGGACCGTTTCGTCCGAACCACAGCATTACGTAACCTCTATGAAAGTGCCTCAGAAGGTGGACAGCAGCTGCAGCGAGCGACACCTACTCAGCTAGAATTTGAACGCTCGATGACCTCGAATAATTCCACGTTTGACTGAACGTCACATCGCAGCAAGTCGTAATTGACGCGGAGCACGACAGCGTTGGGATAATCGTCTGTGGAGCAACGTCATGTTTTCCTATCAATCGAGGTTAACTCTCAACTTCCACGACAGGCGAAACAGAGTGTGGTGGTGGCGGAACGAACGACACCATGACGTAACCGTTAGGCAGCACGATCGTTTCGGTGGTGGATCGGTTATGGTGTGGGGAGGCAAAACCGTGACAAGCAGAAAAGCATTACTTGTCATCTAAGGGCGTGTCACGGTACAGTACTACCGTGAGAACATGTCAGCAGCTTATGTGGTGCCATTGGCGCGACGTCACGACCGTCGATTCATTTTCCAAGATTACAATGCAAGTGAACACAGGGCCCGTGTCGCTAGAGAATTCCTCCGGGAGCAGAAGATCACTACACTACCTTGGCCAGCACTTCACCAATCGAGCAGGTCTGAGATATGCTTGGCAGGCGCCTACGAGAACGCCAACAGCCCCCTACCAATGTCCACGAACTCGCCGCTGCACTGCAGGAAGAATGGAATAAGATCAGTCAAGCTGATATTGGACTTTTGGTGAGGAGTATGCCACGTCGGATCCGCGCTTGTCTCGGGATGCGATGAGGAACCGTCCATGTCTTCTACAGCTCAGTGCGTGGAATGTGTGCTTGTCAGACGCCCAACTATCGCTGAAATCTTTCACCAGATGTCACAGTGCAATGTCTCAACTGTCTTTTTGATGGAAATATAAATATATTTCTTCATATATCTCACTTTATCAAATATCCCCTACTTGTTTTGAATAATATAGGTTCACATTTGGTAGTCAGGTTGCTAAAGCACAGCAGCGACGTTTTGGCTCTTCATACAGACATTTTTATACAATATTGATGTAGCAAATTCTAAGGAATTTGTTTTATCCTTATACTGGGGTATCTGCGTAGATGAGCTTGTGAGTTCCTCGAGTGGTTGGTGAATTCCTTAGGCCATCCGGTAGATCTGTTTGAATAATTCTATTTTCATCTTGGGAACTAACAACGTTGTGATATAGACATCATATAGCTATAGCTACAGCTTTTGAAAGCGATGTAAAACCCCAACAAAACCAGATCAGACAATTAAGACAAACTAAATGTGTAGATTAATATTCTTATAAATGTAGTTTCTCGGTGTTTACATTGCAAATGAAACTCAATTATTCTTTTTCTCAGAAACCTTTGATTTCAAACCAAATTCAAATAAGCTTTTCCTAATTTTATCTCTGATATGCAGTGATATGCACTTCGAGCAGTCCAGTTTATGTAAATCATGGCATACGCAGGCATATGTGAGCACTGTGCCTGCTGTACCCATAAGTAATTTACTGCTGCTTGTACTGTAACCGTGTGTATGTTACAACTATTGGTTGAGAAAATGCACGGGGGAGGAACTGTTCCATGAAAGAGACTCCTGTTCCGACTTTACGAACGGTTCGCTTGCGATTAAATCGCCAGTTCGTTACCGACTTTGGCCGTTTTTCATCGACAGATGAAGAAAATATGGTGAGTATTCTATAGATATAATGTTCCTTGAATGGAAGGTCGTTTCTCCGGCAGGTAAAAAGCTACACCATGTCACTTTGTCATAAGCTACAGATCATTATCTAAGTTTACACAGTAAAAATGTCCACGATCACTAGATTTTCACTGAAAAAAAATTAAAGACTGGTGATACGCCGACATTTTAGAGATCATTTGACATTACAGAGGTGAAAAGTTTTACCTAGCAGTACAAAAATACCGTGTTTTAATATTGTATGCAAATTTAGAATGAACAGTCGAAATGTAATCCTCTACAATGCTATCAAGTTGAACCTCGTGTAAGCTCCAGTTCGCTCAACAAGAAAAATCATAGGCTCCAGTTCACTTCACCGAAAATCGTCCATTTATTTTGGCAGCATAATTGGCGATTTTAACAACGATGTTGTGAGCAATATTGTGTTGATTCGCCCGAGCACTACCACATTTTGTTTAAAAATGTCATATAAGCAACCAGGACCGCTGTGGGTACGTTTTGCAATAATTTTGTGATATTAAACTACTGAGTGTAATTTTATATACACATCATAATTCACAATGTCGCAATGTGCCTGCTCAAACAATCATTTTCTCAACCCAATATTTATTACACTAGTCTTTGCTGGCCTGCTTACCAATTTTGCAACAAGCCGTGTGATACTATACATGTTACGTTGCATGGTTTTGAGTTTGAGTCGAAGATTCATCAACTTCTAAAGGTGGATAAATCCTCGTGTCAGTCTCAAAATTTAGCAGCAAACATTTTATGAATATGGCCTCGGCGGTACAGTTCACCTGATAGCCCCGCTAAAGTACTTTTGTAGAAACAAATTGGGGATTGGGCAGACAATTAGATTTTATGACCTTTTAGTTTCTACAGAATTTATTAGAATAAATTTAGAGTCAGATAATACAAGTTGCTATATATTTAGCTTTTATATATTATAATACATTGGATTTTTCTTTGGGTTACAGTATATATTAAGTGGGGGCAGGCAAAGGGCATATGAGATCCATTAAATCTCGGAAACTCTTGTGATACCGGTGACACCAATGTTCATTTAAACACATCAAAGCGAACCGATCTGATCAGTAGTGAACTGGCGCGTTTTGCATGAATGTTTGGAGCTCAAAATCGCGGTCGTCCGGATCCCTTGGGTTGCTGTCGAACTTAAAATATGCCGAGAGTGATTATATCTTGCCGGATACCTCAGGTTTCATTGAAGAAAATATTTATATGGAAGAAAACGAGGCTTACAAAATTACTGTATAGACAATGGGATTTCTGTACAAAATATAGCTTCTGTTAAAACGCATGGCAACTTTACAATTTGTCCCCTTTGTTATCCCCGCATTTTAAAAAATGCGGGGATATTGTCATGATCTCCGTCCGTACGTCCGTACGTCCGTACGTCCGGTTTTGTAATTCGAAACGCTGTAACTTTCTACAGTTGTTCGATAGGGTCTGTGTAACCCAAAAATACAACTTTTAAATTGTTGTGCCACCAGGTGGCTTCTGTGGAGCCACTTAAAAAAATGCGTTATTTTCTCACTTTTTTGCTGAATAGTCCCAACCTATGTAATTCGGAGTTCTAAAATTACACTAGGGTGTTGCTAAATGATCTGCAGATATGTAGGAAGGTTTCGGATTTTTCGGGTGCCACGTGGCTGTGCCACCGTAGCCACTTTTGTGTTTTCTTAGACCGTTTCCGGCAAAAGGCTCGTAGGATATGTAATTCGAAATGCTAAATCCATGCTCAGATGTTGCAGTAGGGTCTATAGATGCGCACGAAGGTTTCGGATTTTTCGGGTGCCACGTGGCTGTGCCACCGTAGCCACTTTCGTGTTTTCTTAGACCGTTTCCGGCAAAAGGCTCCTAGGGTATGTAATTCGAAACGCTAAAACCATGCTCAAATGTTGCAGTAGGGTCTGTAGATGTGCACGAAGGTTTCAGATTTTTCAGGTGCCACGTGGCTGTGCCACCATTGCCACTTTTGTGTTTTCTTAGACCGTTTCCGGCGAAAGGCTCCTAGGGTATGTAATTCGAAACGCTAAAACCATGCTCAAATGTTGCAGTGGGGTCTGTAGATGCGCACGAAGGTTTCGGATTTTTCAGGTGCCACGTGGCTGTGCCACCGTTGCCACTTTTGTGTTTTCTTAGACCGTTTCCGGCGATAAGCTCCTAGGGTATTTAATTCGAAACGCTAAAACCATGCTCAAATGTTGCAGTGGGGTCTGTAGATGTGCACGAAGGTTTCGGATTTTTCAGCTGCCACCTGGCTGCACCACCATTGCCACTTTCGTGTTTTCTTAGACCGTTTCCGGCGAAAGGCTCCTAGGGTATGTAATTCAAAACGCTAAAACCATGCTCAAATGCTGCAGTAGGGTCTGTAGATGTGCACAAAGGTTTCCGATTTTTCAGGTGCCACGTGGCTGTGCCACCATTGCCACTTTTGTGTTTTCTTAGCCCGTTTACGACAAAAGGCTCCTAGGGTATGTAATTCGAAATGCTAAAACCATGCTCAAATGTTGCAGTAGGGTATGTAGATGCGCACAAAGGTTTCCGATTTTTCAGGTACCACGTGGCTGTGCCACCGTTGCCACTTTTGTGTTTTCTTAGACCGTTTCCGACGAAAGGCCCCTAGGGTATGTAATTCGAAACGCTAAAACCATTCTAAAATGTTGCATTGGAGTCTGTAGATGCGCACGAAGGTTTCAGATTTTTCAGCTGCCATGTGGCTGCGCCACCATTGCCACTTTCGTGTTTTCTTAGACCGTTTCCGGCGAAAGGCTCCTAGGGTATGTAATTCGAAATGCTAAAATCACGCTCAGATGTTGCAGTAGGGTCTGTAGATGCGCACGAAGGTTTCGGATTTTTCACGTGCCACGTGGCTGTGCCACCGTTGCCACTTTTGTGTTTTCTTAGACCGTTTCCGGCGAAAGGCTCCTAGGGTATGTAATTCGAAACGCTAAAACCATGCTCAAATGTTGCAGTGGGGTCTGTAGATGCGCACGAAGGTTTTGGATTTTTCAGGTGCCACGTGGCTGTGCCACCGTTGCCACTTTTGTGCCACTTTCGGATTTTTCAGCTGCCACCTGGCTGCGACACCATTGCCACTTTCGTGTTTTCTTAGACCGTTTCCGGCGAAAGGCTGCAAGGGTATGTAATTCGAAATGCTAAAACCATGCTCAAATGTTGCAGTAGGGTCTGTAGATGTGCACGAAGGTTTTCGATTTTTCAGGTGCCACATGGCTGTGCCACCATTGCCACTTTTGTGTTTTCTTAGACCGTTTCCGGCGAAAGGCTCCTAGGGTATGTAATTCGAAACGCTAAAACCATGCTCAAATGTTGCAGTGGGGTCTGTAGATGCGCACGAAGGTTTCGGATTTTTCAGGTGCCACGTGGCTGTGCCACCGTTGCCACTTTTGTGTTTTCCTAGACTGTTTCCGGCGAAAGGCTCCTAGGGTATGTAATTCGAAACGCTAAAACCATGCTCAAATGTTTCAGTGGGGTCTGTAGATGTGCACGAAGGTTTCAGATTTTTCAGCTGCCTAGTGGCTGTGCTGTTGCCACTTTCACATTTTCTTAGACCGTTTCCGGTGAAAGGCTCCTAGGGTATGTAATTCGAAATCCTAAAACCATGCTCAAATGTTGCAGTAGGGTCTGTAGATGCGCACAAAGGTTTTGGATTTTTGGGGTGCCACGTGGCTGTGCTACCGTTGCCTCTTTCATGTTCTCTTAGACCATTTCCGGCGAAAGGCTCCTACAGTATGTATTTCAAAATGGTAAAACCATGCTCAAATGTTGCAGTAGGGTCTGTAGATGTGCACAAAGATTTCGGATTGTTCAGGTGCCACGTGGCTGTGCCACCATTGCCACTTTCGTGTTTTCTTAGACCGTTTCCGGCGAAAGTCTCCTAGAGTATGTAATTCGAAACGCTAAAACCATGCTGAGATGTTGCAGTAGAGTCTGTAAATGCGTAGGAAGGTTTTGGATTTTTTGGGTGCTAAGTGGCTGTGTCACCGTTGCCACTTTTGTGTTTTCTTAGACCGTTTCCAGCGAAAGGCTCCTAGGGTAAGTAATTCGAAATGCTTAACACATGCTCAAATGTTGCAGTAAGGTCTGTAGATGCGTACAAAGGTTTCAGATTTTTCAGATGCCACGTGGCGGTGCCACCGTTTTTCTTTCGTGTTTTCTTAGATCATTTCCGGCGAAAAGCTCCCAGAGTATGTAATTTGAAATGCTAAAACTATGCTCAAAAGTTGCAGTAGGGTCTGTAGATGTGCACGAAGGTTTCGGATTTTTGGGGTGCCACCGTTGCCACTTTCATGTTTTCTTAGACCGTTTCCGGCGAAAGGCTCCCAGGGTACATGTATGTAATTCGAAACGCTAAAACCATGCCCAAATGTTGCAGTGGAGTCTGTAGGTGCGCACGAAGCTGTGTCACCTGTGCCACTCAATATGATTTTAGTGTGTCATATAATACATTTCTTCTTTGTATCAAGCATTCATACAAAGTCAAGGATGCAAATGCGGGGATACACTATAGTGTGCTTTGCACACAAGTGACACCATCTAGTTTCATCTTGTCCTTCAAATGGACAGCGGAGATACAGTTTTATATGAAACGAAACTTATTTGACTCAATTGATGTTAATATGTACCTGCAATCTTCCATTTTTCAACTTTCTGTCAGAAATTCATTCGCTAGCGAACTGTAACAGATCGGTAAAGAACTGGTTAAAAAGTCGGAACAGGAGTCTTTTCATGGAACAGTTCCTCCCCCGTGAAATGGGAACACTGTTTTGTTCTGGCTCAAGAAGACAAACCTAGCGTTTTTGTTCTTCCTATCGCATCTGCATACCAGGATAGCGATCACAAAGACTTCTGTTTTTGTTAAATCAGACTTTTCTGTTTTTGTTGAAATACAAATTAATATTTTCAGTTTTTTCATTTTGAAAAATCAGTCCCGGCAAGCTATTATGACTCATTAGACAATATTATATACTACTCAAAGTTTGCTAAGTATATCCAACTACCTCTTTTACGTTTTAGTTGAAACACTGTAATGAAAGGTATATATTTTTTATTTAATGATATCTTTTATGATTTAAGTACAGAAATTAAGATTTTGTTTGTGTTTGACATTATTTTTTAGCTTTTGAATACGATAACCGTGGAAAATGGATATTATTGGTAAAAGAGGAATTTTTTCAATGTTCCAAAAAATTGACGGAGTGAACTGGTATGGGTTCAATATCGAGTATGAGACCTATTACTGTTAATTACAGCTTGACAAGGCCTTCTCATGCTCCCAATCAGATTCCTGGTGGTCATTTGTGGGATGTTGTTGGGAGGGGGGGGGGGGGGGGCGGTGGCTCAGTTGGTAGAGGTGCAGGCTGCAAGCCGATAGGGCCTCGTTTCGAATCCCACCTGCGGCAACAGCGTTATGTCCTTGGGCAAGCCACTTCACCCCATTGCACACGTGGGGGCACGGTGACGCTGTGTACTAAGGCGTACTGCACGTCGATGGTGCACCTGTCTTCAACCAATGCTAACCCTGCTTGTGTGGAGTTGAAATGTTGGGGAGCTGACAGTTGCTCGCCGTTGCTTGGTGGTTCTCTCCGGGTACTCCGGCTTCCTCCACCCGTAAAACTGTCACGGTCATGGTTAGTCATTGTGCAGAAATGTGTGACCTTAAACATCAATAAATGAATGAATAAATGAATGTGGGATGTTGTTCCATTCTTGGACCAGCATGGCACCAAGCTCCTGAACACTTCTTGGCTGGATAGGACGGACTGAAATTGCAAGCTGCAACTCATTCCAGACATTTTTGATTGGATTGACGTCAGGGGATCTTGCTGGCCAGCCCATACGACGCACTCCCCTCCCTCTGTCGGTACTCCCCGACATCGTGGGCAACATTATCGTCCATCAGAATGAATCTATCACCCACTGCACATGCATACAATCTGACGTGGAAATCCAGGATCTCATCAATATACCGCTGTGCTGTCAATGTACCACGTTCAAGGACACAGAGCTCTGTACGTCCATCCCTGCTGATGCTGCCTAGACCATGATAGACCCTCCAGCATAGCGGTTATGCACAGCAATGTTGGCAGCTTGGAATCGCTCTCCTGGTCTTCTCCATACCCCAGAACGCCCCATTTGTATTGTCTAGGCAGTACCTTGACTTATCTGTAAAAGGACAGGCCCATTCATATCGTGCCTGGCGGTGGTTCTGGGACAGCGGAGTGCAAATACATGGTCTTCGCGATCAGAGTCCACCTTCGTGCAACCTTGCCCAGATAGTCGCGTCGAAACATTTACCCCGGATGCATTCTGAAGGTCACTGCAAAGCTGGGTTGCTGTGGCAAAGCGGTTCCCACGGGCCTGAATGATCAAAAACCGGTCTTCGGCTGCAGAAGTCGCCCTGTCTCTGCCACTACCATGCCGTCTTACTGGTGTGCCATACTGCTGAAATCTTGCCCAGGCTCTGGTGATCACCGTATGGTGCACACCAAGGGCTTCATCAACCTGACGATGGGTAGCCCCTTGCTCCACCATCCCTATAGCACGCCACATTTTTGCTTCAGACAAATGTCTTCTTGCATTTGCATTTGTCATATTCAATCATTAAATCACAAGGGTTTGTGTTGAAATGAAGATTGAATACCTTACACATGTCATGCACATGTAGACAGTACACGAAAACATCATGAAAATCAAGAGGTACATGCTTTCCATGACCGACTGTCACGAAAAGTCTGTCTGTCAAAAGAGCTAAAGTAAACACTGGGTCCATCTCAATTCATTCCTCAATCATATCCACCAAAAATATCGTAAATATGTCACAAGCAAATTTCAGAATTATGTGTCAAATATTTGGTGCTCAGCAAACTTTGAGTAGTAAAAAAATATGCTTTATTTTAAAGAATGTTCCATTAGAAAAAAAAAAACTTGATATGAATGAATTATGTTGTGAATGGATTTTTTTAGGACTTTAGGAGAAAATTGTCGGACAATTTTTTCCAGCTCAATATTGGGCACCCACCCCATCCATAAGTCAGTTTTTGAGTGAAATTCTCCAATATTTTTATATTAAGGAGGTTATTTTTGTTAATAATGCTTCTAAATGGGTTTGTATGGTTAATGTGAAGTTTGTGTGTGCGTGTGTGTGTGTGGGGGGGGGGGGGGGGGGGGGGGGGGGGCAGGCATCAAAGAGCTGCCGGTAGCAGCCGTGGAGTCTTTGCATTACGTACGGGTTATTCTGTGACAGTTAAGTGTGTTCCGCAAAGGACTAGTTCTCGTACTCATTCCAGATAACGATACTTTTAAAAGACTAGAGCCAGACGGGTGGCACACACATTGTGTTAAGGTTAATTAAAAGCCACCGCGTCCATGAGTAGGTAAACATACACGATAGATCAGTGGTTGGTTAAAGACCAAAGAAGCAGTCGTGGCTGCTGCTGATATATCGGGCGCAAATGCCTACTCAGTCTGATGATTAGGCATTCATGATATTGTAATAATACGTATCATTATTTCAAAGTGGTTTAGTAATGTGATATATGTAACAATGGAGTATTGTGTACTATTTCCCTCTTACAGTACGTGGAAAGTGTATTATCACTAAATCACCCGCAGAGTGGAGATTCCACCCAATCAATAATTGCAAACTTGTTGCAAAGCATAACCAGCACAATCAAAGTTTCAGCCAATGGACCTCCGGGTTAAACCCGGAGGTCCATTGGCTGAAACATTGCTTGTGTTTTTTGTCGATGTGTGCAAAATTTGAAAGTTATAGCTTGGGTGATAACTCCACTCCGCGGGTGATTTAGTTACAATCCACTCTCCACGTACTGTATATACAGGAGTTAAAGGGTTCAGGTAATTGCCCTCTCCGATGGGGCGGAGATTAACGCCCCTTGGGGAGGAAAGTTGTGGTTTTGTCTATCTTTAGCGCCGCCTATATTGTGTAATCAGACTTAGGCGCAATTAGTATTATATTGTATTTGAACAAAACTCACAAGGGCATCGTGAGTGCCCTGATTGGGGTATGCAAGTAGCATACTCACACCCATTTTAGACACCTATATAAGAACACATAGTCACCTTATGGGGTGAACCGAAGGAGTCATCCTTCGGGTGATGTCCAATATGGAGCATAGCACAGTGTGTTTGTGATAAGTTACTCTTATAGCAATTTGGTGGCCCTGAAAAGGGCCGTTGATGCTATTGTCGTGCTTCTAAACATTAGTGGCTGTTGAAGAGGTTGCCCGAGGTTGTGCCTGCTGCAGGAGAGACTGTGCAACCATGATGAAGATTTTGGTGGCCATAGCCACAATTCTCTCATCTTCTGTAAGGGATGAAGACGGCGCTTCTTTTGCCCAATCATCAAGGTGAGACAATATGCACTCTTGGATTAGGTTGGCGGCCTCATTTGCCTTATCTTGCAATTTGGGTAGCAGATCCTCCTCACCAGGAAAACCCTTGACAGTGGGTGGGTGTACTGTATACGTCCATTCTGAAGACTGGAGGTATTTCTTCCAAGATTCCGGCAACAAATACCCTATGTTACTCCTCAAGAGAGCAGTCCACACCTTGCTGTCTGTGTTCGCGAGAGTGAGATTAACAACACTGTTAATGATGATGATGTACAAAATGATTATTTGCGAAAAATAATTGATCTCGCCCCTCAGAATTCTTTTTCCAAACAGAGGCCAAGATCCGTTCAATCCTTCTTCCATTTTGGAGAAACCTCGGAGGTTCACATCCTTTTATAGGTGGGCCTACTCTGCTTGATCCACGAATTGAACGAAGCCGGGTATCCTGACCATTTTACGAACAGTTCTTTGTTTTTACCACAACAATGTCTCATGAGTACGTGTTAGATTTTGTAAATAGTTTTATGTGCAACTCGCTGAAGCTCTTCAGTGTAGAACGACCCTTTCAGTATTTCCCCATTATCATCTTGTAAGACATATGTGACTGGATGGACTTTCTTAATGGTTACCACTGTGAAGAACTCTTCGGTCCAATTGGGCAAATAACCTTTCTCAAAAGTTTTCTTAACTTACTGATTCTCACTCTGTCTCCCACTTTGAACTTTTGGTTCTTGTGTTTTATGGGTTTGCCATAAGGTTTTTGCCAAACCTCTTCTTGATTTTCAAAGTTCACGGCAATTTGGGCCATACCGATACTACAATGATGAGAATGATTATAAGATTTCACCAAGTTTTGAAGTGAAAAACTTGGTAAAATATTTCCACGTTTTGGTTTTCAAAGTTCTATTGTATCTGTCTACTACGGATCATTTTGTTTCCACATTTTGAGAAGTGAAAAATTCTACTTCGTGTTGTTTGAGAAAATTCTGAAATTTTCTGTTTAGAAATTCTTTGCCTTGACCAGTTTGTAATTTTATTGGTTTACGACCTTGTTTAAAAGTTTTAGTAAAAGCTTTAACGATGGAATCACCAAGTTTGTTTTTGAGAGGTATGACCCAAGCATATTTACTAAACACATCTGTACACGTCAACAGAAATTTGGTGTCTTTATTATATTTGATGATATTTGCTAAATCTACCAAGTCAACTTGCCATTGTCAATCGATGCCACTAACGATCACCTTCCTTCTAGGAAATTTACGACGAACAGGTTTGTGAAGAGTGTATGTGTCTTGAGTCTCTAACCATTTCGCAACTTGTTTAGTCTTTTGTTTTGGACGCTCAACGAAGAGCGTCTATACCACCAAAACTTCCAGTAGCTTCAGAATCAAGCATAGTATAATGCTTCCATGACTGCCTTTTTTCAAGTGTCAACTCTATGTATACTCTTCTTCATTCCACGTTGGCGTTTTTAGTTCCTTTCGTTGTTTTGATTCCGACTTTTTCCGTGTCTGTTTCATAAAATCCCAACGTTCTTTTTGACTAATCAATTCTTGGGGTGTGTTACTATCTCTCAAGGCTTCGGCCATCACTTCCCATTCCTTAGGTTGGAAAGATTCTCGTCTTCTAAGTAAATCGTTTTGAAGATCTGTAACAGTCGACCCTACCACTGTTTGATCTCTGTGGACTAGTTCACCCTTCTCATTTCAAGATATATTTGGGTCATTTCTAAGACGATTCAGCAACAACTTCGCGTTTCTCTTCATAGTCATACGTACAGAATCGAGAATGTCTTGGTCTTTATCATCTTTCTCAAGTCCGACTTTAATGGGACGGGAAGCCACTGCTTTTTGTTGAAATGTCAAGTATCTTTGTTAGACTTGATTATAGTGTGTCATCTTTTCATCAGCTGAAAGAAAGGGGGCATCGATCCAATGATGACACAGCCAGTTCATTCGGTTGTCTTGGAGTCTTTTGAAGACGCTCCAATAATCTTGGTTCTACTAAAGCCATCTTTGCATATTCCATCATCATCCAAAAATACATTTAACAGCGCCCAATAGTACATGAGGTGGAAATGCACCCAAGAATCCCCCTTTCTGCAAGATTGGTATCTTCCTTTTGTCAGAGGTACCTTTATTTGCCACTGCCCTCGCTAGTTGTTTCTGACGAACGAGTTTGGTTCTCTGAGCTTTGGTCAGAGGTACTGCCCCCATCACGATATTCAAGGCACAGTAACACAGACAAGTAAACAAATCTTTGTTTGCGTGTTTTAGTATTAATTTGACAGGTGTGGGTTTC
Organism: Pictodentalium vernedei; assembly: GCA_031216915.1. Lineage (NCBI taxonomy): Eukaryota > Metazoa > Mollusca > Scaphopoda > Dentaliida > Dentaliidae > Pictodentalium > Pictodentalium vernedei. Next base: position 800,506,197 of record CM062296.1, read on the forward strand.
GATTTAATAAGAAGCTTGAGGAGAGCGATGTTGCGCTTGAGGCGGTCAGACATAATTCTGACTTGAGGCGGACTTGTTGCTCCCCTTTTATACTTTTCGGAGGTATACGTACTGGGGTTCCCCTGGAACAAAATGACTCCTCAGTCTCATATGTTCAAGAGAATCTTGTTTGAGATCGATTAAAAGGTAACCATATGGGGTCAAAGTGGCATCTTTAAAAACTCCTGTCAGAAACTTGGAATGACCAGGATATATCTTTGCTGCCAAGTGTGTGATCTGAGAACGACCCCTAGGTTTTTTAAACAAGATCATGTAATGACTATTGAGAGTTATAGTCCTGTGGACTTTATTTTTGTCGAATAAATTTTGAACAATGTATATCACACTAATCTTACGGTGATGACTACCTTCAGGAAATAATTTAGACACTCGAACATCAGCATCGAGCATCAGATCGTCCAATATGACTAAACTATCAGATTTTAATTCTTGGGAGAGATTCTCTACAAATTCTACTTGGGCCAAAGTATTGTATAATGGTTGCCATTCACTATAACACCAAATGATGTGACAGGTGAGATAATATCTTCATTGTTTTGAATAAATCGATTTACAAAGGATGATTTACCACTACCCGTGAGACAACACAATGAACAAGTGAATGGATGCTTCCAACGAGGATCCATATTTGTTGTTCTATGTGGGTAGTGCTCCCCCTTTATACCTTTTGGGGAGGTGGCCAGAATGGCCACTAAACGTGGGTACTTCTCCCCTTTTATACCTTTTGGGGAAGTGGTCTTTTTTGACCGTCCTCCAGAAAAATTTAGCTTTGGTGGCCCTCTGACTTACTGAATGGGGACAGGTCAAGTTTGTTTGAGATTTGTCAAGAAGATAAACATCAAAAACCTTAAGCGCCACTACCACCTTTTTTCATTTTTCTTTTTTCCAACATCTATTTACAACATCTATTTACATCTTAAGACTGAGTGGTTTCCTGAAGGTCAAGAAGTCAATCACCAAATCCATAATACAACATCTCTGTTCATTTGTGAGAGGTTTCTCAAACATATCTTCATACTCTTTCTGTGCTGGGGTGGACACATTCCAGAAGCATTATGGTGCCACACTGTAGATGGACGTCATTCCTGTTAACTCTGTCAAGTGCTTCATTAAAACATGTTATAATCCTCTCTTCTTGTGACATCATGAGGCATATATTATGTTGAACCTAACTTGAATGATCGACTGTAAATCCACAGCATTTTTCTTTCGCTACAGCGTCAATGTTATCTTCGAGCATATGCCAAAAAGAATTCATGTTGCAGGCGAACTTGCCTGAGATCACTATCAATTTCATCAACGATCAATGGTCGTAGTTGGGTTATTCTCACTGTGATCTTCTTCTTCAATGGTGGTTCTTGAAGTTTTTTTAAGTCTTCGTGCTTAGTAGGTCTAGTGTCTTCATGTTTGGCAGGGTCAATGTCTTCAGTTAAAGCTGTTTGTTGGGTGTTGACGGCTGCATCTACTTCTTCTATTTGGGACTTCAAGGCATTCCATTCTTCTAAAGATAGAGCAATACCAGTCTTCGAAGGATAAGGTTTCTGGTCTTTTCCCTCAAAGTAACTTCTGGGATGAAGCGTCGGTTCACCCTGGTACTGGGTGACGTTAGCATAAGTCTGCATTTTGCCAAGTCGGAACATCTTCTCTTCTCAATGGTTCGGTCGTGAATGATGCCAAGTCCATGCTTTGCCTAATCTTATATATCTTTGACGGACGAGTTTGTAAATATTACCCCAGTTCAACAAATTTTGATCGGCCTTTTTATTCTTGGCCGGGGTTTGTCTCCTATAGGATTATAGGCTGAAGTTGGGAAATTTAGTAAATTAGTATAGAAGTCAATGGAAAAGAAACACAATGGGAACACACAAATTTGATTGGTTGATTAACTTCGATCTGATTGGTCTGTGTGGCGACCAAACTGCAATCTTGATCCTTAAACTGTAGGATATGTCCCTCTGCATTTTATACAGGCTTGGGACAGGTCAAGCTACAAACCTCTGTCCAATGGAGATAAGTCAAATAGCTCGAGTGCATTCCCACCCCCTTTGACTTTAAAGATTGTGAGCTTTATACTTGTAAAAGTTGAAATTTCAAAAATGTAAACATACTCTCGAGAACTTTCGTGAAGCCGGGTTGGCCACGGGAACTGCACGATTTAATTACATCGACATCATCGAATGCATCTACCACGTCAGTTCGTTTAACATAAAAAAAGCTTTGCATGGTTCAAATCGTCCATTATTATAAGTGTATTCCGTCCTATTCTTTTCATCCATTACGAATGATGGCAATGAAAACAAAGCGCCAGACTGGTGTTTGTCTTGCGATATTCGCCACAACACGTTGAATACACCGCATTAACGCTATAGAAATATCGTCATAATAAGGCTCTAATATGGCGTCATTAACCAGAAATATCGCCTAACGGTATATTTTGTAACAGACATGTAGGTTGCACTGTATATCATTCCGCTATGATCACGGAGTACAGTGATGTAACATATGTTAACGCATAATTTGTCAGTTATGAGATCCAGGATTTTAATCAAGATCGCGCTTGGAGGCCATTTTGGACTCACTGAGGATAAAATAGAAATTTCTTTTGTAGTTATGATAATGATACATTATGTTCTTATTATTCAATCCACTAAAGGTGTTCTCCTAATTCACAATGCTGAGATTTAGGCCAAAATGTCCGATTTTCAAGCTTATTTTTTGATGTTTTGGAAATTTTTGGAAGAAAAATAATTTTGGTAAACATTTGTTATTAGTTGGTTATAGAAAAGAGTATTTACGACAAACCTGTGAAAATGTTAGGTCATTAGCGCATGTGGACCAGGAGATATTGGTCAATAAAAATTGAGGCGTTTTGGGGCATTTAGAGCCCTTAGTTGGAGGTGCCAATGCGAACAGACGAACAACTCATATCTGTCATTGTCTGAGCAAAATGTCAGAAAAATCTGTATAAAAGCCTTTGAGAAATCGTCTTCCCCAAAGTGTTGGGTAAAAAAAAACAAATAATATTTTTCGAGAAGAATAACAAATGTATTTTCCTTTCAGGAAAAGCCAACTTACAGGATGTTATACACTGATCCATCACCAATACCAAGTTAATGTTGAAAATGGTTTGAAGATCAGAACCATTCATTCATACCTCTCAAAAAATGAGAATATGCAGTCAATCGATCAATCAATTAAACAAATAGAGAAAGCAACTTAATGACACTGATAGTGTCAAATTGCAGACTTCTTGAGTAACCTGGTTAGGGAAAACTTTCAGTTTAAAAGAATGGCCAAACTCAGGCCAGCGACACGCGGACGAAAACCATATATGCCACTTTATTTTCAGGAAAATCGCACCCAGGCCGAATGAATGTCTCCGGTCGAGTGGCTCATCTACACAAAACCCAAGTAATTTTTGATGCCGCAAGGTAAACAATGGTAAACTTAGAGCTTGTCTACGTCACAGGTTTACACCCATAAATCTCAAACAGCAACTTGTATTAGATCAATGACATAACCCTGTGTAGACAATCTGAGACAAAAGTTTTGAATTTCAACATAAGCTGATTCACGCCATCTTGACTACAAGAAAGGGAAGACTTGCCTGCATGGCCCACTCGAATACTAATTTGCAAAATATTTTACTCACATCATGTTCCTTCTCAGTTTTGTCAGCACTACAATTGAGCATGACATATTGACACAAACTCTCACACCACCAGTAATCAATTCAACGTTATTGTGGCCTTGATCCAGTTCAACCCCGAAACAAGTCACCGCCTACGTTTAGATCTGAAATATTACAGTTGGTTGCAAAAAGCGAACCTATGATTCACTTTCCCAACTAGCTGATATATTCGAAATGATTAAATCGAAAACATACCTTAACCCTAAGGGCCTATTTCTAAGTTTTATGACCTCAGAACAGGTGCCTTTAACTGATGGAGTGCTAAGATATTTTTGGCTGTCAAAATTTGTTCACATGTCTTTGCCTTGTTACAATTTATGGGAGAGTGCCAAAGGGCACTCTCCCAAAAATTGTAACAAGGAAAATCCACACAGACTAAATAATTTCACTTTTGAGATAATATGAAGCACGTTCACCGAATATGAAGCTTTTATGTTACAGTACCTGCCCTTTAGAATAAAGCCCAAATATGGGCTTTCAGCACTCTACCAGTTAACATGTGATATTGAGGTCCTGTTGGCAAAGGACAAATTATGTGGGCATTGGTTTCTAGTCAAGTCTTGGCCGACTGTTAAGGCAGCCAGGACTTTACTAGAAATCACTGCTAAGCCACTGGATATACAGCGGCTGTGGGCTGGTGGGAATTCAGGACACTTATCCAGACCCTTAAGGGCTTAAGCTTCATTTTATTTGAGTCAAAGTAAAAAAAAATGTTGCTCAATCAACCCTTGTTTTAACACAGATCGTTAGATTAGATTACCATTAGAAAGAAGACAAAGCAAAGCCATAGTTTTACGATTATGCAGCATAATGTATTAATATCTACTCTTTCAAAGCAAATTAAATACTTAATGATTGGAATAACTGCAGCACGGAAGAAAATGTGTACATGTTTGGAGTAAAAGCACAACATATTACATCAATGGTAGTCTGAGCACATATTTCCATGAAAAAAACCTTATTTTTGTTAATTTACTGATATTTTCAAGAAAAATTAAATACCTTTTTGATTGGAATATCTATAACTCGAGCAAGAAAAAGTACCTGCATATCTTTGTAGGAAAGTCACATCACATTACATCAACGTTCGTCTGAGCACAATGTTTCACAAAAAATGGGTACACTTACAGCCCATAACTGCGTCGAATTCCAATCAGAACTGGTTTTGAAATCACAAAGCGAATTTCAAGAAGTCATCCAAAGAGTCACGGTCAATATCGATAGGCAGTCAAAGGTGCGTTGACGGCAGCCGCCGTTTTGGTGGCGAAGTCTGGCGAGTATTATCATTTTATTGTAAATGTTTCGAAAGGCAAATCCTGAAAAAAGAGGTTGAAAAGAGAATGTGAACACAAAAACGTAATAGTGGTACCATCGATGTTGTTTAACTCTTTGCATGCTGCTGGTGTATATTCTTGCCCTAGAACAGGGTTTCTCTTGTCACTGATATAAGTATAATTTTGGCATATTTGAACATATTTTCCCCTGTAAATTGAGTGGATTTTTCGACCAATGATTTATTTCTTGTTATATTGAGATTAAGTTTTCCTCTACTCGAGTCATGGCTTTACGGCAGCCATGAGTAGATTTGATGACAAAATATCTTGAAAATACTCAGCGGGTTCAGGGTTAAGTTGTAGTTTCGGTACCTGACGTCTGAGTTTCAAAACGTTTTCAAGTTTCTATTTGGGACCATGAGTACAAAAGTGTCCTAAGATTACGTCTTTGTGCAGTGAAATTTAATTTTAACGTTTTCCGGCCCCGATAGGTTGTCACATCATAGCAGCGACACTTTTCGGACAATGATGATAAAAACTGGCAAGGCTGAACTTCAATTATTTCTTTAGCTGACTATCAGTTTGTGGTTTATGGGGTTGGTCTAAGAGAAAATGGGAGGGATGTACCCCCGACGTTGCTTATCTCCGGTATCAGACGTCGGATTTTCAAAATTCTTTCAACTTTGTATTTGGGACTACGATCACTAAACGGTTCTAAGATTTCAGCCCGTGTATTGGAAGTTAATTTTGACGTTTTACGGTCGGTTTGGGAAATTTTGTAGTAGGGGTTGTGCTACAATGTGAATACAAATACCCAGAGCCGTCATTTCAACTATTCCTTTGGGAGCATGTGAAAATAGTATAGGGCTATATATTGTAGTTTTGAGGAGTGGGGTGCTCAAAATATGAGAAGGGGTGTAAAAACGGGAATCGACGTAAAAACGTCAAAAATACGTGAACTGAAAAAATAAAAAAACACATATATTTTTTATTTTCCGAGATCTAAGCCATTCTAAACTTTCATAAAAATCGGACGGGATCTAATTTTTTGTGACGTGGGCGTTATGTTACCCGAAAATTCGGATAAAATCGTTGTGATTAAGCAACGTCGAGCCCGGTTATTCCTCGGACCATCTGAGCGATTGATTCGGGCTCCCGCGTTGTGTCCTTGGGCAAGGCATTGAACCCCGATTGTCCACATGGGGGCACGATGACGCCGTGTACTAAGGATGGGATTTACAAAAGTTCAAAGTTAGGGGCTTGATATGAATAGATCAAGAAAAGGGCGCAAATTGCGTATCGTTTTTTGCATAAAGATGGAAAATGTAAAATCGGTACCCACCATTGGAAAGCGACTTTGACGGTTAAAAATTGTGCCATATTTCGTGAGTGTAATTTTAAAATGTTAGCCGTGATTTGTCTGGAGAAGAGAAAAATAGAAATAAACAAGAGGCCCCAAGGGGCCTTAACCGCTCACCTTCCAAAGTGGTTCAAACAAGTTTTTGGGGTCACATTCAGTTAGACATGTTTCATCAACACTACAAAGAACTGAAGTCATGAGAGGCAAATTTTATGGCAAAACACGAAGGAATGGATTTGAACAAACCTGAACCTAACATGTCCCTCTGCCACCCCCAAATTGAACAAACTTGAATCTGACCCCCTTTGAGATGTCATATACCAAATATGAAAGAATTCTGTCTGGTTGATCTGAAAAACAAAATTTTTAATGAAATTTTCTCATATTGCCTAAAGATGCTGTATACCAAACATGAAAGGATTCTGATTGGTGGATCTGAAGAAGAAGAATTTAAAAGAAATTTCCTTATATTTCCTTATATATATATATTTCCTTATATTTCAAAAAGTTAAAATTTGGGCTCCTACAGGGAGTCTACTTATTAACCCAGGCACTCGATTTGACCACACTGGAAATCTGACTCCCCTACAGATGGTGTATACCAAACATGAAATTATTCTGACTGGTGGATCTAAAGAAGATGATTTTTAAAGAAATTCCCTCAAATTGCACCAAGTTAAACTTTGGGCTACAATAGAGAGCCCAAGTTCTAACTCATGGACGCTGTTTTAAAAAAAACTTGAATAAGTTCACGACGGTCGACGACAAACGAAAACGGACGACGGACGGCAAGTGATAAGTTGAGCTACCATCGGTGAGTTAAAAAGGCTTACGATCGCAATAAGGCATTCTAACTTCGTTGGGTGACTTAACTGGATGATTTGAAACCACAAAGCGAATTTCCAGAAGTTATCGAACGAAGCACGGCCAACGCCAAAGTGCTCAACGAGGAGGGAAGGTATATATAGTCCTTTTAAGTGCTTAGCCGCTCCATAAAGCGCATTCCATCGCCCGTTTTAATGAAATATCGTCGCCTGAGTGCTAGAATGTTCTATGTCCCATAGGGGAGATAATATATAGTCCCATAGGGGACATAGAACATTCTAGAACTCAGGCGACGATATGTCAAAGATAGGTTAAACTTTGAAGTGACGTCAAAACGTCAAAATGACCGCAAACTTAAAAAGAAAATGACAGTTATCTCTTAATTTTTTTAGCTCTATAATACTAAAATTTCAAAACAACCCGACGTACTTTACCTTTTGGCCACATGATCCTCTGCGACGCCACCTAAGCGTTTGGGTATAGCGGCTGGGAATTTCATAGGACAACACTACATTTCAGATATGTTTTTTGCGGATTTTATATTTCCGAAAATTCGAAAGGCTAAGCTCAACATGAGGTTGAAAATAAAATGTATAGAAGAATTTGACCCATCGCTGGCATCGGATGTGTCAAATTCAAATAACAAAAATGAGGTTTAAGAACTTAATATGATCACAAATAGGTATGGTAAGTTTCGTAAGTGTATTCTGTATTTATACGGCGCGATTGGATTCAAGAACGTAGGTTTTTTAATTACCCCTTTACCCAACGAATCGCACGCAATCCGCCCGCGTAATATGCAAATTCAGCAGTTGAAAAAATATTATATTTCAAAAAATTTCAACAAAACCATATCATGTGACCCCCTCGTTGGAACGATTTAAAATAATAAATTTTGTATCGTCTGCGTTGGGTAAAGGGTTAACACGCTGGTCATCCGATTACCACATTTGCGGTGCAGTACCTCGTTTGCGGTTTAAAAAAGACGGAAACGGTTGAAGGAAGGTGTCATAAAATATTGTATAACTGCTATTAACTTGCGTATATCACTAAAAAAGTAATCTGCCGATCTATGGAATATTATTGCATTCGTGTACATAGTGTTGGTGTGTTTTGTGAAGTAATTGAGCTGTGTTATTGAAAATACATTAGCGTTCATCCTCATTCTTTCGGAAATTTTCGAAAAAATTCGTTCTCTCCGTGAATATCAAGGACATAGAAGGTCAAACCTTCGCTCCATTGTTGCTTCAGACTTTTGTCTTTGAGTTTAGGTCATCTTCAGCTTTCATAAAAAGTACAGCATTTGCCTTATTGGGCAGCATCTACGAGAGGTGTTGAACTTATAGAATACCTGATTTGCGGTCTTGTCCTTTTAATGAGTACCTTCATTTGCGGTTCACAGTACCTCATTTTGCGGTGTCATTTTTTCGAGATTACTAACGAAACATGACCCTGGTCCTTCAGTTTTATATGTCCCGACGTCTTGAATTATTTCGACGTGCGTAGTATAAACACCCTCACTAATCAATCAAAACCAGTGATCTAATGAGCATTCTGTCAAGTCGAAAGGGTTTGTCAACCGTGCCTGGTGAGAGCTGGAGGGAATAACCCGTGTTTCATTTATTGAATCGCCGTGTGTTGATTGAAAACAGTATTACCTTTGGGGGCTGGGTGGACTGTTGTTTGGACCAAGTTTAGTACTCTTTTTTATAATAGTACATAGATACAAACAACATTGTGTGCTGCGAACTAATTTTAGTTTATGCAATCAAATTAATGAAAGGTTCGAGGAATTTGAAACAGTTGTGACGTATTGAGTTGACAAGAATGGTTTATGCGCAGGATGTATTTTACACATTTTATATAAGGTGCTATATATAAGTAATGGAAGTAGTGGAAATCGGTTTACTCTGAGTCTGATATTCCGTTAATATATGAATGACATATACACAAATAATGAACGAAAATAAAGGTTATGATGCATAGAGCACGAAAAATATATTCGTCCAACATACAACAATGATAGCAGGCATCGGTGATTTCTGGAAGTCTGCGATCCTATTCGTACAAGAACTGACTATCAAATAAAATTTCGTGAGAACAACTCGTGGCCAAATATGCTTCAAATATTCAAGAACGAATCTGGGAAATCGAAATACTTCAGGTCAACGGGACCAAAATACACCGATAAAGAATATCGTTCAAAATGAAATTAGTATTTATTTATTGGGGTTTAAGGTCACATACTTATGCACAATGGCTAATCATGACCGTGACAGTTGTACGGGTGGAGGAAGCCGGAGTACCCGGAGAGAACCACCGAGAAACTACGAGCAGCTGTCAGCTCCTCAACACACTAACTCTGTTCAAGCTCCGCTCAAGCAGGGTTACAGCGGTTGAAGACACGTGCACCATCGACGTGCAGTACGCCTTAGTACACGGCGCCATCGTGCCCCCATGTAGGCAACCGGGATAAAGTGCCTTGCCCAAGGACACAACGCGGATCGTCCCGGACGAGGATCGAACTCGGGACCTCTAGCATAGAAGTCCAGCAGTCTACCACTGAGCCACCGCGCTCCCTCAAAATGAAATAATGGGACTGATCGTCCTCGCCCTATCTACTGTCATGATGTGGAGATTGCACAGTTACCACATATAAAATACTTCCGTTACCCGTGGACAAGGTCTTCAAAAAAATGCAGGCAGTGTTGGCATTTTTGCAGTCTAAGTTCTGTCGCTGCATTGTGAGGTGGTTTGATTGCCTAGCGTTGTTCATGGATGTATGAAGCATATGTAGCCCCGAGATATTCTCGTGAAATATTGTTTGGTTGTCGGTTTTCATACGAATACGATCACAGCATGAACCACAGGTGTCCACAATCAGCACGTCTGGGGTAATCGAATCAGTTTCCCGTGTTCTATCCACCATAACCTCCATTTTGATGTATATTTTTAATACAAATTTATATTTTGTAATATATATGGAATATTAGGCCTCGCAGATTCGGAGTAACCTGATTTCCATAACTGATATCGCACCTAAAGTAAATCCGCGCAAAACTGTCGAGATGGGGGTGGTGTAGTAACACCGGAGTCCGGCGTTATGGGGGCCCACCGATTTTCCATAATTGCTTTAGAGCAGGATTCCCTTACGGTCTTACCTGTGAGGACAGCGAGGCCTTCACTGCAAGTCAAATCCTGCCTAAGAGAATCCTGGCTTGAGGTAATTAGCCGAAATGAGAAAAAAATCGGCGGGGCTCCTATAATGCCGGGCAAGGTTTCCAAAACTAACACAATGTTTGTGCATTCACAAAACCGAAATGTTTTGCTTGCGCTCTAGAGTTACAAACTTTCACTTTCAGAAGCCTTTCCTAGAATTTTAGTCGAACTTCGACTAAGATTCTAGGAAAGGCTTCGACAGTAACCCGTCCCCCAGGTTATTCTCTCTGTTCCCTCATTACAGCAACATTGTCGATTTTGGAATATCAAGGGTCAAAATGCTGTTTTTGATGCAAAGTGTTATTTTTTTTAATTGTTAAGGATGAAAATTTTAATATGTGTTCACTTGTTTGTTTGGGAAAATTGGCTTTTTGAACGCAAGTAGTGAGTAAATATTGGTTACACACTGAATTAATAAAAGTAATTGCTCCTGAAAATTTTCTTTAAGACATCAAGTCGAATTATTGATGATAATCGCCAGCGGCAATTCTGTACATGTGGGGTGAATTACTACCAAATCGTGGGAAGGTGGATTTTCCACCCGACAATAGTGTTTTATTACAGGTGACCTTATATCGCATTATTTGTGATTTGTAGGGCTGATTGATTGAATAAATAAATAAATTCCCATTGCCCTTTATTCGAAAACATTGTCTCTGAAATTTATTTTGAATATGTATGTTCCATTAAAACTTTAACCATCCAGAATTCACAATTTTGAGATGGCATCCTGTAAATATCTGTGTTGCAAATGACATTTTTCTTTCTTAACCCTTTACCTAACATGAAAAGCAGACGACACTTGCAAAAAAAATTCTTGAATAACTAATTTTTTTCATTTTTTGTCTCAAAAACATAGGTTATGACCCCTCGTTGGAACGAGCTCGTCGAGCTCGTTCCAACGAGGGGTCATAACCTATGTTTTTGAGACAAAAAATGAAAAAATAATGAAAATTAATTGGCGATTTTTGAGAATAGCGCTGGCCGGTTTTGGCCGTTACGTTGGGTAAAGGGTTAATCGTTGCTATTTACAATTCATAGAAAAGCTCTCAGATAGAGTCTCTCGGTGATTTGTAAGTTACGATGATTATGTGATAAAACGTACCATAATTTGAAAAATGTCAGTTTTGTAAGTGATCAATTATCAAAGGGTTTTTTCTAAAAAAAAACAAGATTAGTACCAGTCTGAAACTGCGACCCTGTACAAGGGTGGGGGGGGGGCACTAAAAATTTGCAAAACGTGACGTCCTATTTTTTATTCGGCTCCTTTTCACATCCACCCACCCACTACGTGCAAATTTTCTACTACCGTTCTCAGACACCCACCCCCACTCTCCCATTAAAATCCAAAATAAGCTTATAAACTTAGTAGGCACAGCTGTCTTTAGGGGGTTTTCATAATGTTCTTAACCCTTTACCCAACGTAGCGGCCAAAACCGGCCAGCGCTATTCTCAAAAATCGTCAATTAATTTTATTATTTTTTCATTTTTGTCTCAAAAAGCATAGGATATGACCCCTCATTGGAACGAGCTCGTTCCAATGAGGGGTCATAATCTATGTTTTTGAGTCAAAAAATGAAAAAAATTAGTTATTCAATCATTTTTTGGCAAGTGTCGTCTGCTTTTCATGTTAGGTAAAGGGTTAAACTGGTACCACCAGTTTAAACCTCTGTGGGCTGCTGTGGGCCCCAATCTACAAATGACAAGCTGTTCATTATCAGACTTGGCCAGAGCAGGTGTACAAAAACGGGAACAAATTTTCATTTGAATCGTTCCCAAAATATTGTCTGCACATTTTATACATTTCGAACAAGACACCCACCCCCTACTAACGTGTGACATTTTCCCAGTTTGAGCCCAATATTCTCACATATAAAGCCTCATGTTGTTGTATTAATGTTAAGAGTGTGATGTACAACATCATCTTTAAGGTTTCAAACACAAATGATGGTATATATTAGCTGATAAATTGATATATTTTTAAAAAATTCAAAAAATTGCACAAGTTGGAAAAACACACTTTTGGCGCACTCAAGAGACCCACCCACCCCCACGTCACGTCTTGCAAATTTTCGGTGGCCTCCCCCTGCTCTGTATGCAATTTTTCAGTGGGTATAGTACAATTTCAAATTTTCGGCAAACAGGAACCGCCTGTGCGGCAGATCTGGAAATTGCTTCCACGGTACAACTCAAAATACCAAGCGCCAAACCAAATATAAAATCAATCCCTTTCATACAAGCCAAGAAAACTTCAACTGAATTTTTTATATTCAGTGGGTGCAGTACAATTTCAAACAATTGGCAAGAAGGAAGTGGCTACACGGAAGATCTGAAAACTGCTTACACGGTACAATGAAACATGAAACATTATCAAGCCCCAGGCCAAATATAAAATCATTCCCTTGTTACCAGCCAAGAAAACTTTGACTAGAAATTTCAACCCTAAGTATTTCGGACTGACTGACGGTCTGACTGACGGACGGACACATTTGAGCGCTTACTAGACCTGCTTGCCACTGGAGATGCACGCGAAAAACAACAACGTGCCTTATCGATGGACCCATTCACACACTCCTCTCATTCTGTGTATGTCTTTTCGGAGGATTGTGAATCATAAGCAAGCATATATTTCCAGAAATGAACTTTTCAAATGACGAAAAAACGTCAAAAAATGACGTTCACCCTTTACCCAACGTAACGGCCCAAACCGGACAGCGCTATTCTCAAAAATCGCCAATTAATTTTCAAAATATTTTCATTTTTTGTCTCAAAAACATAGGTTATGACCCCTCGTTGGAACGAGCTCGTCGAGCTCGTTCCAACGAGGGTTCATAGCCTATGTTTTTGAGACAAAAAATGAAAAAAATTAGTTATTCAAGAATTTTTTTTGCAAGTGTCGTCTGCTTTTCATGTTAGGTAAAGGGTTAAATCAAAACGTTGAAAGACAGCCGTCTTTTTACTTTGCGAGCTCCACATCATACTAATTTTCACGTAAATCAGACAAACTTTAATTTTTGCGACGTTGACGTTTGCGACGGTAGCCCAGACATATTGTTCGTCGGCTAAAAACTGACTGCACTTTTAAATATGGCTTCTATTGGAGAGTATATTTCCAAACTTTCGGGAGTAAACGTTCAACAAACATACCGTTCATAAAAAAAAAACTCACACTGACGTTATTACTGATAAAAGTTTACTTTTGAAATTGTAGAAAATGCATTTACTAGAGCCATCCTACAGGCAGCTGTGTGTGCGACCTACTGATACAGAGCAGTGCGTTATTGAAAATCAGCGTTTTTCAAAGAACAATGTGTAAAATAATCAAAAAATTTGAAATTACGTAAAACGGTAACAAAATGGCGATACATCAAAATAACAGCTATCTCCTTTTTTAGCTCTACGAAATACTAAAATTTCAAAAACAAATCCGACGCACTTTCATTTTTGATCCTTGGTCCCCACTCTCCCGACCCATGACGTCGCCTCCGAGTTCGACCATAATAGTTCAGAATTTCAAAGGACGGCCCGGCATTTTAAGATAGGCATTTTGGGGAGATTTGCAAACATTTAGAAAGCCTGAAGCAGAAAATGCTGCTGAAACTAAAAGATAAAGAAAACGCGGAAAGTTTAATTATTGAAGATTAGGAAAAATTGTGGAGTTGCTTGTGATAATTAGATTTTCGCCAGGTGAATCTTATAAAGTCGTTTCGGTGGTTTGGGGATAATTTTTGGTGATTTGCAGTTCCATTTCGGTACTTAGGTATACTCCAGTTCAATCGAACAAAACATCAGAACACCCCTTCTATTGTAGAACTTTTAGTATCATATCGGCCACGTGAGTATAATTGTAATCTGAACCACTAAACCGAGTTTTTTTACTTTGGTAATTTCTCGCAATTTTCTAGTTTATTTTCTCGTGAAATAGACTAAGCGCGATACTGGGCCACTTTAGACTGGCTGAGCTTCCCACGAGTCGATATGCGACGTTTTGGAGTCCGAATTCGTCTCGGAAATTGACTCGCTGATGGAGAGATTACGGGGATCTGTCCCGTGCTGTCGATCGAACCTCGGAGATCGATCAGAACTAAAATCTTAGATAATTCCAACGTTGACCGGTTCTGACATAGTCGGGGAATTCGTCACATTTTTCACAAGATGGGAGTGAAGAATCGCGAGTCCGAGATGAAATATCCTAAGTTGATGAAAAAAACCAAACCATTTTTTTATCCGGTTTTTACATGTTTCATCAATCGATTTCATCGCTTTCGCCGAGATATCTCAGATGTGAAATTACAAATCGCAAGTTAAAATGTTAAAACGGGTATTTTTTTTATTTTTTTTTCGTCTGTTAAGTGTCCCATCGAGGGATTTCGTCGATTCGGTGTTAATATCTCGTATTTGAAAGATTTTCGTCAAAAGTACAAAAACATGTAATTTTCCGTCGGTGTGTTTGAGATCGATTCGGCCGAGATCTCTCGGATGAGAGGGAAGATTTCCATTCCCCTCCCAGTTCGATCGATCGCAGTTCTGTCTGTCTGTTTTGTAGTGTCTCATCGACGGATTGGTCTTTTCGATAGTGTTCTCTCGGATGAGAGAGATTTTCAACCTCAAGCAACGATCCGACTATCACATGACAACCAACTGGACTGTGATCGTACTGGATATTTACGTTTCTGAAGGGGATGATATACATTTCAGTCAAGATTTTCGTGTCAATGTACTATGACAGAGATCCGAGTATTACCACTTATTATTCAGGGGAGTGAAACATGAAAAACTTTCGACAAGAGATTCGTAATCTTACTGAGATAGATATCCGACTACTACCACATTTCTGGAGAGTGAAACGTGACAAACTTTTCGACAAAAGATACGTGAACGTACTATGACATAGTCGAGATCTGACTACTACTATTACCACAGAGAGTGAAACGTGGCTAACGTTTGACAAGAGATTCATGAAGTTACTGTGACAGAGCACAGATATGACTACCACAACTACCATATTTTGAGACAGTGAAACAAATATTCGGCAAGAGATTATTGATCACACTCAGACAGAGAACTGACTACAACTACTACCACATTTTGGGACAGTGAAACACGACAAACGTTTGACAAGAGATTCGCGAACACAACGTGACAGACCAGGGATCCGACTACCACTACAGCCATATTTAGGGACAGTGAAGCATGACAAACATTCGGCAAGAGATTATTGTGGCAGTATTGGGGTTAATTTTATTCCAGGTTGGGAAATGGTTACTGAGTTTATTTCAGGTTACAGGTAGATTTATTTCAGGTTTTCAGGTATTTCCTTGTGAAATATATATCCCACTTTATTTCAGGCATTATTGTTTAGGAGAAAGGGTTAAACTTTATTCCCATATATTTATTGGACATAACTACTTTTATTTCAGCTCAGTTACAGATGATTAAAATAATTCTTTCAGCCAAAGTATTAACATGATTATACAGCAGGTTGATATGCTTCCTCAATCAGCAGGTAGTGAGTTGTAATTAACTCATGCTTCATTGGTCAGTTGATTGTATTGTCAGCTATAAAGTCTCTGTTCTGATGAATTGAATTATTGATTTTCCAGTTGTTACCTGTGCCTTTCTGATTGTTCCAAATATTTAGTGGTGTATTATATTGTGTGTAATATTTGAAGTTCAATTTATTTTGTATAAATATATTTCTTGGATACTTGGATATTTGGATATTTCTGGGAGGATATTGGATAGCATGGAACACCAGGTACAGTGGAGGTTTATTTATTATAAATACCCTTCGCATAGCAAATATTTTGAGATTGTGCTTTGCTATTGTGTTAGTTGAACTTGAGTGGCCTGCACAGTGTTCCATGACTATGGCACACTGGTCATGCCACTGCAACTATCCAGGATTCTGTCTAACAGGATTGTATTTATTTATTTACTTCTGTAATCACGTATGTTGATGATTATTTTGCGTGGATTGCTCCAGTTATGTTTTATTTGATTAAATGGTTAATTCATTAACCCTTTGAGTGCAGCAACTTGTAGCGTGTTTCATACTGGAGTATTTAGGAGCTAAGTTGTATCCGATATTTTTATATTTGTTCACGTGGGCGCACGCCCCAGCCCATTCTGCACGCCTGCAGAATGGGCTTGGTCGAGTGCCGCCGAGAACAGTGATATGGATACAATATTTTTCGCTATTTTCTGCATATTTCTTACTTGGTGTTTTATTCCATGCAGGTCCAAGATCCACCTACTCCCTGAAATTTACCACAGGAACTCGTCACACTGAGGGTATGACTGTATTATAGTTATTGCAGATTTTAACTACTTTTTGCTATGCCACATTATCTGTAGTCAATGATCTGACAGTTTTCCTGTGTAGTTACTCAGTCTAGATTCAGATAAATCTATATGATAATAATGAGTAACTGGTCTTTTTAATTTGCTGGAACCTAAGTAACTGATGCATGTATTATATGAGCTGCTTCCTAAATTTACTCAATCCATATCCAGTGTAAATAATTTTATCCATGTAAAACTCTAGGCTATGCTACCATAGCAACATGTAATAATAGTAGTAGCTGAATCATATGAATTGTTGGAAAGTGCTATGTATAGATCCTAATAATGGCAAGACATGTCTTAGTAATGATAGTGACCACTTTACCGAAATAGCTATTATTAGCGCGTCCAGTTTTCCCATGCTACTACAGGTTCTTATTATTTTATTGTATTTTATTTTCAGGGTTCCTTGTTGTTTTGTTATTCTTGATGTTGAAATGTGCAGAGTAATATTCTGCAATGATGTAATAAGACAGTTCGACCATATATAGAATAAACGAACCCAATTATTGAACTTTAAACCGCATCCGAGTTGTTTATTGGATGTCGCGGCTACATTATTAATCATACTCATACAGAGAACTGACTACAACTACTACCACATTTTGTGATAGTGAAACATGACAACCTTTTGACAAAAGATTCGTGAGAGACATTTGACTGCTAGTACTACCACATTTTTGGAGAGTGGAACATGACAAACATTCGGCAAGAGATTCGCGAACATGCTGAGAGAGAGATCTGACTACCGCCATGACATTTCGGGAGAGTGGAATATGACAAACGTTCGATAAGAGATTCATGAACGCATTGCGACAAAGCAGAGCTCTTACCACTATTACTACAATATTTCAGTAGAGTGAAACATAACAAACCTTCAGGCTAAAGATTCAAGAAGGTAGACAAGATTCCAGGCAAGAGATTCGTGAACGTACTGTGGCATAGTAGAGATCTGACTCTATTACTTCCCGATTCAGGTCAGTGGAACACGACAAACTTTTGGCAAGGGATTTGTAAACATACTGAGACAAGGATTCGACTACTACCCTATTTTTGTAGATCGAAACATGACAAATGTTCGGCAAGAGATTCGTGAACGTACTGAGACAGAGATCCGACTACCGCCACAGAGTGCCAATCATCTGACACACCTTCAAATGTTAATACCGAAGATGAAATGCCGCTTTGAATATGCCTTTTGATGTACAACTTTTTATATAAGTCACAAGAGTGAATGTTTTTAAAATTCAATTTAGCGTGTTTTAACCGTTGATGAAACGTGGTGGAAGCGTCCTTAACCGGTAGAGTGCTAAGTTATTTTTGGTCCTCGGAATTTGTTCACATGTCTTTGCTTTGCTACAATTTATGGGAGAGTGCCATTAGGCACTCTCCCATAAATTGTAACAAGGCAAATCTTAACAGACTAAATTATTTCAGTTCAAAGATAAAGCGAAGCACATCCACTGAATTTGAGGCCTTTAAGTTGTGGTAACTGTACTTCAGAGTAAAGTCCAAATATGGGCTTCCAGCATTCTACCAGTTGAAGGTTGTTACCAACTTTTATTTCGATCTTTCCACCACAGCCTGAGCCAACAATCTCAGACATATATGGTGTTGAAACCTAGTTCGCTAAGTGGAGCCTCTTAGCCACACTTTTCCTAAGCGGTCATGAGACAACGAGCGCGAAGCATCCAAATACTAGTATATGTCTCTATCGAAGGCCATTTAGTCCTGAAAATTCACTTGAGCTCCGAGCGTGGCAAAACAAAAACTTTTCAATCAATATGAGCCAAACATTCACACAGTAGTTATTCACTATAATGATTAAAAAAAATTCATTTTTAAAACAATTTTCTACTGGTGTACAATATAATATAGAGGAATCGTTGTTTTTTGAGTAAGATCACTTTAATGAGAAAAACCCCGAGAAAGTAATACTTTGAAATGTTGTTTGTTTAATTCTATTCATTTTTCATTATTATTGTTTTTTATTATTATAAGTTTTTCATATATTCTGTATAAAATGTAGGTATTAGGAAGGTAGTTATGTAATACATCAAATGGAAGGTTTCAGTACGTAGAGCTGAAAAATGAGGGGGTGGGAGTGGGGGCAGGGGCAGGGGCAGGGGCATCAGAAACTTAAGTTTTAGGAAGGTAGGCACGTGATACATCAAATGAAAGGTCTCTGTACGTAGAGTTAAAACAATGAGGTAACCTACCCTTCCCGAGGGTAATGGTGGGGATGGCGTGGGAGTCAAGAACTTACGTTTCAGAAAGGTAGGCATGTGATACAAAATCTCTACGGAGATACATGTACATCGAATGACGTAAATAGACTGCATATACAGAATGAAGAGAATGGATTACTACTTAATCGCAGCGCCATGTATTCCCCACTTGAAAAATATTGATAATTGTTCACAACAGCACAAGAAACACTTGCAAACTTTCATGACATGTACCATCGGGTTCAACCTGATGGTACATGTGATGAAGGTTTGCAAGTGATTCTTGTGTTTTGTCCCCAGAAGTTGTAAATGATTACTAAGTGAAAAATCCACCCCACAGCGATTTAGTTGTAACCCACTCTCGACACACTGTAGTCTCAATATCTTCTTTCTGTTTGATCGGTTTATATCGTGATTCATTATCCACCTCACTAATAACACATTTTATTTTGCATTGTTCAGCGCAAACGCTCTTGTGTATGTCAGACTACTTCATTCTTCTGCAGTAAGGAGCAGATTAACTAACGAGCATTTTGTATGCTAATTGTGACAGGACTTCTACTTTCAACTGTACGCAGGGAAAACAAAAATTGGGGGTGGCAGCCTGTAAAAAATGAACAGTGGTTTCCACTTTCATAATTCTGGTCAAATGACTGTAGACTAAATGCTGAATCGTTTTTTGTTGATGTCAACTTTTACCTTTCGATTCAACGAAAGCGTCTGAATGACGCCTGCCCGTGTGGAGTTTCGTTTGCAGAAAATAAATTTTTCAATGCCCTGGAGCATCGCGTGGGAGAGTATATAATAATGGCGTGATTACCCGCTGTCTTTCCTATTTACATTACTGATAAATAGATACATACGGGTTGGTAGCGAAGAGGCAAGGAAAGTGTCCTTCACATGAGAAATTTATTGACCAATATGCTCCCTGAAAAATAATTACCTTGCATCTAAACATAAAATGTTGCATTTCATTGGCACTAACCACCCACACCAGCACTTATACAAGTTGTTGAAGGTTGATTGTATTGTTATATGGAGAGAGTATCCAAACCGGTCATCCGTTGAACCATCATAATGCAATAATTAGAGTATTTAGTTATAAAACGACAATAATATGTGTAGCGCCGATTTGCTGTTCATTGAAAAGGCCGCATTATGTTATGACGCATCGTGAAATAAATAGATAGTAATCGCTTGACTGGACTGGTTACGTGAAATAATTCATGAGAGGTGAGGGACGTTGTACAAACACGAGTGCGCGAATGCGCACGAGTGTTTTACAATATAGTGCCTCGCCTCGAATGAATTATTTCACGTAACCAGTCCAGTCACGTGATTACTCTGTTTATTACTTTTCATTATTAACGATAATTGTATTATTCAACCCTTTACCTAACGTAATGACCAAAACCGGCTTGCGGTATTCTCAAAAATCGCCAATTAATTTTCATTATTTTTTTCATTTTCTGTCTCTAAAACAGGTTATGACCCCTCATTGGAACGAGCTCGTCGAGCTCGTTCCAATGAGGGGTCATAACCTATGTTTTTGCGACAAAAATGAAAATAATAGTTATTCAATAATTTTTGTTGCAAGTGTCGTCTGCTTTTAATGTTAGGTAAAGGGTTAAAAAACAAAAAACAATGAAGTCCCCATTACACCCATGGCAAAGCGTCTTCGTTTGCGCGCATGGATACATGGCCCAATTGTTGCTTGCATAATTCACTGGTGAAGTTATCGTTTAAAATCAAACCCGGAAATCCCAATAAATCACACTTTGAAAAGTAATAAAAGAAAAAAAACACATCGTGTAATAACTGGCTTTTCTTGGAAGAGAAAAAAATTCGCCTTTCCTCATTACTGTCCGGTAGATGACGGTTTCGACCCAGAAAATAATAATAAAATTTGGTAACACGCTACTGTTGATGTCACTCGAAACGGAATTACACCTGGAACAACGTGTATAAAATCTGCTTAATCCGGTCAAATGTTTTTAAAGCTCTTTGAATTTGGGTGATGTGTGATATATACAGTACACCTCTCACGCTTCAAACAAATTCCTCGGGATCTCCTGAGGTCATGTCACAGTGAATTATGGGTGTGACATGTATTGTAATGGTAGGCTACCTGAGCAAACATGCTATGACGTCATTACTTGATACGTTATTTCAGTTCGCAACGCGTCTTGTCAGGGTTATACCTGTTATTGTCTCTCTTTCTGTATGACGTTTCCTATGGTGACACCTGATTAGTATCATCCTGGAAGGGCTAGGATGGAGTGTAGGTAGGTTGGGTTGGTATGTTTGAATCAATGCAATTATATCTAAAATACTAAAAACGACCTGCTAACTACCATATTGAACTATTTCTACAACTTTAGTAAGGGCGAGAATTTCGAGTTATCTCCCGTCATTTTTCAATCACGAACGCGCAATCGGTCTTATTTCACATGTAATATTATTGTCTCCACGTAGTAGAGGTACTATTTGGCCATAAATAGAGAAAAAAAGATCATTTTTCAAAGTTAAATGGAGCCATTAAAACAATAACATATCCAAAATATGTTTACAGAACAAAGAAAATTGCTTTTCGCTTTCTGTCCAAATTTTCTCATAAGGATATAGTACATGTTTAGGATTTTGAAGTTACCCCCATCAACCTTTTCTAATAAATTAATAAGGTGATGTATTGGAATAAAAAGTGAAATTTTTAAACAAAAATGGAACCATTAAAATTTGATTTAAAGAAACAGATTTGGTATCATTTTAAAAAATATGTTATAAAATATTTGCTCACATGTTCGTCCATTATGTGAAAAAATGAAATAATTTATCCAATGATAAACTGTATTGTCGCCCAAAATATTCATCTGTCTTTAGTCAAAATAATTATTTAGACACATTTTGTTATTGGCGTTCTCTCGTATCTTACTGGCACGATACATTTTAAGGCGCTGGGGAATAACACAAGCTTGCCCACTGAAACTCATTTTTTACTTCACGTCATGTCAATGTTTTACTGCAAGTTGGTTGCATTGGACTGTCTGTTGGCATCAGAGTCTGATATTTGAGAAATAAGCTGGTAGCACCATTGAGACAAAACTGAATGTTTATTTTTCTGGAAAATTCTCACTCATTTTTCGAAACTAGATCAACTTGTGGAGACTATTGTTTTTTGTAAGGCCTCATTTCAATTGTGTCCGCACAATTCAGACGTTTTACAGTTATGCCTAACCCAATTTCTTTTCTCTTGTGTTGATAGGAACATTTCAAATGTGTTCACTGTGGTGATAAATATAGGACGTTGACAACACAAGGAACCAAACGGAGAGTGAACTGCTCATGCCGTACGTCGGTGTTCAGCCGTTAACCCAATATCCCAATATGTCCGAGGCAGGCAAACTGACGTATGTCTTCGAAAGTCATTATCACATGTTGTCTTTCGTAGTTATTATCAGAGTTCAAGCGGACAAAGCTGACGTAAATCGTCGCCAATCACTCACTAGTCTCGGTCTTGAAATTATTTCAATATTTCAACTCACTGTATGTAGTTATGACACTATTAACGAGCAGTGGCGGCGCCAGAGTTACTAAAGTGAAGGGGTACAGTTGGGGATTGTGCAGCGCCGAGCTGGGGTGGGTTTCGGGGGGGGGGGGGGGCTCCTCTCCCAAAGTTGAGAATTTTTTTTAACTGTTTTGCAACAAAATCATGCGAATATGGATATCATTGGAACCGGCTGAACAAGCCGGTTCCAATGATATTCATATTTGCATGATTTCACTGAGTTAAACCTTCGAGAATTTTTCTAAAATATTAAATTTTATTTATTTTTTAAAATTGCTGTAGGCTGAATTCCAAAAGGATGCCTTGCGCGCTCTCGATTCTAGCATTCGTCGAATACTCTTAAGTACTATGTTTCAGTCCGTTTAAACGCGGCATGCCTTGTTGCAATTTGGACCCTCGATTCTTGTTTGTTGTTTGCAGCTAGCGTGTGTGTGGGGGAGTGGGGGGGGGGGGGGGCGGGGGGCAAATATAATTTCAAAACTTCTCTGCTTTAGTGCACTTGGGAATATGGGATTAAGCATACCTACCATTACCCTGCAACGTTCAAAACAACAAAAATTAAAATGATAGTATTGTTTTACTACGCTTGGCGAAAAAAGTAGAGGGGTAAGTACCCCCACACACCCCTCTGTGGCGCCGCCACTGTTAACGAGGTGTTCGTAATTAAGAGAGTGACAAAAAAAACGCAGTCTCGGTATAAATTTATCGAAACAGAGTTCTCTTAATAATAATTTAATGAATGACATTTGGGGGCGCGGTGGTTCAGTTGGTAGAGGTGCAGGCTGCAAGCCGAGAGGTCCTCGGTTCGAATCCCACCTGCGGCAACCGCGTTGTGTCCTTGGGCAAGACACTTCACCCCCATTGCCCACATGGGGGCACGGTGGCGTTGTGTACTAAGGCGTACTGCACGTCGATTGTGCACCTGTCTTCAACCAATGCTAACCCTGCTTGTGTGGAGTCAGTATGTTGGGGAGCTGACAGTTGCTCGCCGTTGCTCGGTGGTTCTCTCCGGGTACTCCGGCTTCCTCCATCCATAAAACTGTCACGGTCATGATTAGCCATTGCGCAGAAATATGTGACCTTAAACACCAATAAATAAATAAATATAAATAATGAACGGCATTTTCGTTTGAGTTACATATACTCATGCGACAACCACGGTGAGCCCCAGCGGATTTAAAAGCACAACTAAAGCTCAGCTTAACACTTCGAAACTTGTCACAATTAGTCCATCGCACTTTTTGTTATTGCGCGGATGTGCTGCGTAAATGTGAAACTACTGGGCTGCGGCTCTGGCTCGAGAAATATTATCTGTACCCACACGGACCCCAAAACGTATTCAACTAGCTTCTTCTTGAGACTAATTCAAGAAACTAAGCCTAAACTTGCGAATATTTGTCGCTTTACTATACTGTTAAAACAAAAGTAGGGGATATCCAAACTAATGTTGATATTTTCGAAAAATGGTATTGGATACGCGTGATTGGACACATCAATATGTTACCAAATTTAGAGTGGATCATCAATGTCACCAGCCCACGAAAACTTCGAGCAGGTTTCACACAAAAGCGCCGCGTTAATGTATGTAGGGTACGTTTTGAAATATTCATTTGCACTGGACGGGCTTTTTCAGAGGTCTCATCGTTCTTTTCTTGGTATAAACTATAAACTCGTTCATCAATAGTTTCTGGTCGAAACGTAACTTTTGAGATATGCGAAAACTGACACGTGACGAACGTTCACATGCCGTTGACATATTGGAAGCTGGCAACAGACAAACTGTAGTGGCTCGAATTCTCAACGTTACCCGATCGGTGATTATAGGTTGTGGTCACACTACCGTCAGACGAGCAATGTTGATGACAGACGTGGATCAGGTCGTCCAAGGGCGACAACTGCTAACCAGGACCGTTTCATCCGAACCAAAGCATTACGTAACCGCCACCAAAGTGCCTCAGAAATTGGACAGCAGCTGGACCGAGCGACAGATGTGCGAGTCCGTGGTCAGACTATCCGAAATCGCCTTCACAGCTGGAATTTGTACTGACTGAACGTCACATCGCAGCAAGGGGTAATTGGTGTGAAGGTCGATAGCGCTGGGACAATCGTCAGTGTAGCGACGTCATGTTTTCCGATGAATCGAGGTTCACTTTCGACTTCCACGACAGGTGAAACAGAGTGTGGTGGCGGTGGAACTAACGATACCATGACGTAACCGTTACGCAGTACGGTCGTTTGGGTAGTGGATCAGTTTTGGTGGCATAACCACGACAAGCAGAACAACATTACATGTCGTCCAAGGGCGTATCACAGGGAAGTACTACCGATGGCAACATGTTCGCAGCCCATGTGGTGCCATTTGCGCGACGTAACGGGCGTCGATTCATTTTCCGTGATGAGAATGCAAGTGGACACAGGGTCCGTGTCGCTACAGAGTTCGTCCAGGAGCAGAACATCACTACACTGCCGTGGGCAGCACTAAGTCCAGACATTTCACCAATCGAGCACGTCCTGGATATGCTTGGCTGGTGCCTATGGCATTGCCAGCAGCCCCCCCCCCCCCTCCCCCTCCTCCACCAATGTCCACGAACTCGCCGCTGCATTGCAGGAAGAATGGAATAACATCAATCACGCTGATATTAGACGTTTCGTGAGGTTGGACGTCTGGTGGGGAGCATGCCATGTGGGATCCGCGCTTGTCTCGCGAACTGAGGAGGATTTACAAGGTATTGAGGTCTTGGACTGGATGTGGTAAATTCTCTGACTGGCCGTCCATGTCTTCTACAGCTCAGTGCGTGGAATGTGTGCTTGTCAGACAACTATCGCTGAAATCATTCACCAGATGTCACAGTACAATGCCTCAGCTGTCTTTTTGATGAAAATATAAATATATTTCTTCTTGTATCTCACTTTTATCAAATATTCCCATATTTATTATATAAAAGTCAATATGGAAACCAAATCTGAAGCTTACCAATATCACTTTTCTCGTTGATATGATACTAAACACTGTATGTGAAAAACATCACTTTTTACAAGTTTATGTCGATTTAGTACAGTTTTTGACAGACAGACAAAAATGCGTTTTCTTATATTGCTACAGCCTCATAGACAGTTACTACCAGCTTCTACTCCATTTGGCCCAACTGCTATATGCTTATTCGAAAATATGATGGGTGTGTCATTAATAATGGGTGCCAAACTAGAATGTTTGTATTTATCTTGAAACCGACTGTGGGTATGGGTTGAAGAATCATTGTAGCTACATTGAAGTTACTATTTTGTTACAATGGAGATATGTTGTTGATATGATTAGGGTTTGAATCAAATTCTCATGAATTATTCAAACAAAACCTGCAGATAAAATATTATAAAATGGGTATTCTGGTAATTGGTGGAAAGAACTTATCGTAGGTATTTGATTTCCACATCAGTAGAAACTAACTGCTGATTACGGAGAGGACCAAACTTATAACATCTAACCTCCAATTGACGCCTTGTATCATCTGCTACAACCACATTTCGCAACAATGAGTTTATACCGTAGACGGGGGTGTGGGGAGGTGGGGAGGGGGAGGGTGGGTTCTCTCAACTGTGTCCAACATATAGAACGTGAGTACATACAACTATGTGTAGACTTTGTACACTGCGGGCTGATGGTGAGTAAACTAGTACTTAAAGACTGGGGAATAATATGGTGTGATTGCGGATTATGGGGGACTAGCGCATAGCTCCTAGACGATCCCATAGCTCCATCGTAAAAGATAGCCGGTGGACCCATGTGTCCAACATATAGAACGTGAGTACAAACAACTATTTGTATACTTTGTGCACTGCGGGCTGATGGTGAGTAAACTAGTACTTAAGGACTGCGGGGAATAATATGGAGTGACTGGGTATTATGGGGGTCTAGCGCATAGCTCCCAGACGATCCCATAGCTCCATCCTAAAAGATAGCCGGTAGACCCATGGCATCTAGGATCTTGCCACTGTAAAGTATCCCAGTTATTTTCTCCTAGTTGCACCAATGCTCTTTACCAATGCTATAACATTCTACCCTCACTAAACTATCTTTTACACCATGATTACCTATTCTACTATATATAAAAAGCCTATGACATAAATTGTAACTTTATACACTAACCGTGGGGAACACGCCAGCTATAGTCAACATTTACACCTACGGTTGAACTACATCTAAGCTAATCTTTGGTGACCTCGCCTTGAATGCAAACTGGTTTAAATTTATCATTTGTCACCTCTTGGGGAGTGAAATGAAACCTGTAATTATTTATTACGTTTTTAAATAAGTACACCTCATAAGATACCAAAAATTAACAAATATACGTTGTCTTATGTTAATAAAGCATCCATAACTGGATATAGTATGTTATATTATTAAAATAATGAAATAGGCCCCGTAACTTGCGCGTTTTGTTTTCTATTTCATTTCTGCGATAAAATAGCCAGCGAAATCACCGCCCACCGGAGCTCATGTGAGCAAAAACAGAATCGCACGTGGGAATATTGATTTATTTAACAATCAAACTCTTATTAATCTGACGATCATGGTATATATAAAACGTACCCAAAGTAGCTTGGTGTACCAAATGTTCACCACTTGTGGTGAAGTGGTGTTAACCGCGCGCCAAAGGCTCGCGGTTAACACCACTTCACCGCTCGTGGTGAACATCTGGAAAACTAAGCTACTATGGGTATATTCTGTATGTCATATTGAACTATTTCTACTCCTTTAGTTAGTGCGAGAACTTCGAGTTATCTCCCGTCATTTTTCACACACGAAAGCACGCGCGGTCTTATTTCACATGCGTTTGTCTCCAAGGAGGAGAGGCTGTATTTGTCGCAAGATCAAAAATAGAAGAAACAGATCACTTTTGAAAGTTAAATGGAATCATTAAAATAATAACATATCCAAAATATATTTATAGAACAAAGAAAATCTATGTTTGCTTTAATCAAATCTGTGTCCATCCAAATTATCTCATGGATATGGATTTAGTTCATGTTGAGGACTTTGAAGTTACCCCCTCAGTCTTTTCTAACAAATTAAAAAGGTGATGTACTAGAATCAAAAGTGAAAATTTTAAACAAAAATGGAACCATTAACTTGAGGCTCTAAAGAGCATGCAATCGATAACCTGACATATAAAATGTGATTTTCCATCGGCTTTCCATGGTAACCATGAGCTGCAATTGTGGCCATGTCTGCAACTTTACACCAACATTACATGAGAATCATTGGTAGAAGGTGACCCAGTCCCCAATCATGTGAAGCTTCAAACATTTGATTTTGTAGTTTCAGAGGAGTTGAGTTTTCAAAATTGTCCAATCAGAATCAGAAAATGCGTCCGGCGGCCACGTTTTTCATCCAACAGGATTAACATGAGTAACAGTTGTAGACAACCTCTCATAGACCATACCTGTCAAGTTTGGTACACACTGGCTCAGTAGTTCCAGAGAGGAAGTTTCTATAGTAACCATAAGTCGCAATTATAGCCATAATTGCAAACTGATGAAGATTAAATGAGGATCATTGGTAGAGGGTGTCCCAGTCATCAGTCGTATAAAGTTTCAAAACATTTTGCCTTGCAGTTTCAAAGAAGATTTTTTGAAAATTCACACATTTTTAAAATTATAATTTTTTTCGGAAAGTATTCTCTTTCAAAAAGCTTTGGACGTGTAAAGGGTCACAGGAAACACAATATTTTAGTCAAATAATTTTCATATCTTAGATGAGATCATAACTGACTGGTCAGCTCTACATGACGGGAAAACAAAATAAACAAAACTTCCATGCTTTCCAAACACCTGTCATCAATCATTATTTCTGATAAGTAATCTGGGAGTAATACATGTATTAACATAATTACAGCTGCACTTGTTTACAGTACAAGTCAAAATAAGTTGTAGGATAACCACTATAAACTATATATCTTTATCTTCCTACACTGATAAGACCAGAAGCTGGCAGCATTTCCTAGAAAGCCCTCTTTCCAGAAAATTATGTCAGATTCTGGACTTATCAGAGCAGGGGCAGCAATTTACTTAGTTTATTGTGGTTCTACTACAACTTATTTTGACCTGTACTGTATACACAATATTTTGGGGCTCTTCTCCCAGTTCTTGGTGGAGAAAATTGGAACAATCCCTTACCAGATTCTCAAAACAAGTATTTTGCTGACAGTACAGATCCTCATGAAGACAGGAGAGGCATTGGGATAAACATTAGAATATAATATAGCCTCATTTCTCCATCCTTTCATAAACTATTCCTGACAGGTTTTGGTTCATATCGGCTCAGTATTTCCAGAGAAGAAGATGAAAATGTGATTTCTCATAGGGTTTCTGGGGTAACTATAAGCCTCAACTGCGGTGCAACCCGATCAACATTAAATAAGGATCATTGTAGGGTGTGCGTGGGGCGGGGGGGGGGGGGTCACTGACCATGTGAAGTTTCAAAACATTTGGCCTTGTGATTTCAAAGGGGAAGATTTTTTCAAAATCCATCAATCAGAATCAGAGAATGTCTCTGGTGGCCATACTTTAGAACCAACGGGAACAAAAAGAGGATCCTTGGTGGAGGACCTGTCATAGAACATTCCTGCGAAGTTTGGTTCACGCCGGCGTAGTATAGTTCAAGAGAAAAAGATTAAAATGCGATTTCCCATAGGGTTTCTATAGTAACTATAAGGCGCAATTGGGGCGATGCTTGAAACACGATCGACTTTAAATGAGCATCGTTATCGTTAGTAGAGGGTGGCCCAGTCATCACCTATGCAAAGTCTCAAAGCATTTGGCGCTTTGGTTTCAGAGGAGAAGATTTTTCAAAATCCACCAATCAGAATCAAAAAATGCTTCTGGCGGTCATGTTTTTCGATGCACGGTAACAAAATGAGGAGTTTTGTAGAGGACCTGCCATAGACTATCTCTGCCAGGTTTTGTTCACGTCGGCTTAGTAGTTCAAGAGAAGAAGATGAAAATGTGATTTACCACAGGACTTCTATAGTAACTATGAGCCGCAATAGCGGCCATGTTTACAATCCGATCAACATTAAATGAGGCTCGTTGGTAGAGGGAATCCCAGGTATTAGTTATGTGAAGTATCAAAACATTTGGCCCAGCAGTTTCTGAGGAGAAGATTTTTGAAAATCCATCAACCAGAATCAAAGAATGCCTTTGGTGGCCATGCTTTTCAATCCACGGGAATAAAATGATGATCGTTTGTGGAGAACCTCCCATAGACCATTTTTGCCAAGTTTTGTTCACGTCGGCTCAGTGGTTCAAGAGAAGAAGATAAAAATGTGACTTCCCATACGGTTTCTATAGTAACTATAAGACGCAACTGAAGCCATGTTTGCAAATCGATCAATATTAAATGAAGATTGTTGGTAGAGGGTGTGCAGTCATCAACTATGCATGGTTTCAAAGCATTTGGACCTGTGGTTTCAGAGGAGAAGATTTTTCAAAATCCACCAATCAGAATCAATGAATGCATCAGACGGCTGTGTTTTCAAACCCATGGGAACAAAACGAGGATCGTGTGTAGAGGACCTCCCACAGACTATCCCTGCCAGGTTTGGTACACGCCGGCTGAGTAGTTCCAGAGAAGATGAAAATGTGATTTCCCATAGGGTTTCCAATAGTAACTATAAGTTGCAATTGCGGCCATCTTTGTAACCCGATCAACATGAAATGAGAAAATCGTTGGTAGAGGAGGTCCCAGTCATCATTTATGTGAAGTTTCAAAACATTTGGCCTTGCGGTTTCAGAGGAGTAGATTTTTGAAAATCCATCCACCAGAATCAAAGAATGCCACTGGAAGCCTTGTTTTTCGTCCGACGGGAACAAAATGAGCATCGTTTGTAGAGGACCTCCCATAGAAAATTCCTGCTAAGTTTGGTTCACATCGGTTTAGCTGTTATAGAGGAGAAGATAAAAATGTGAAAAGTTTACGGACGACGGATGGCAGAGGACGGACGACGGAGGCCAAGTAATGAGAAAAGCTCACCTGGCCATTTAGGCTAGGTGAGCTAAAAACTAATTTTAACCCTTTACCCAACGTAACGGCCAAAACCGGCCAGCGCTATTCTCAAAAATCGCCAATTAATTTTCAAAATATTTTCATTTTTTGTCTCAAAAACATAGGTTATGACCCCTCGTTGGAACGAGCTCGTCGAGCTCGTTCCAACGAGGGGTCATAACCTATGTTTTTGAGACAAAAAATGAAAAAATTTAGTTATTCAAGAATTTTTTTTGCAAGTGTCGTCTGCTTTTCATGTTAGGTAAAGGGTTAACAAAACGTATTTGATACCATTTTAAAAGGTATGTTACAAAAATATTTTATTACATGTCCGTCCATTGTGTAAAAAAATGAAATTTGTGGTAAATGAAAGTTTTTCATTTTTCTTACATAGCTCGCTATATTAATTAAGATTGGCATCTTTACCACTGTTTACTCGCATGCGCATTCAATGGAGTAAAATTAGTTCCCGATGTACAGGTCATATACCTCCACAAACTGTCATATGAAAACGTTTTCTGATATGACTAATGATTTGTAGCTTGACTACAAGCTCGCCGACCAACACTGAACTGTTTGAATCTCTATCTTAGCCCAATTCCCGAACGTATGCTGGGGGGCAGTAGTGAAGCCAGGACTTCCCTTCAAGGGGGAGGTGGGGGTTAAACCCCTTTTAGAAAGTTATTTTTGGAGAAAAAAATATCCCATGAATAATATTTCCTCAAGAATTTATCTCTCACGAGTAGCGGATATTTCTTATATTTCTCTCAAAGGACAACTTCCCCAAGTGCAAGGCAATATGGTAGACAGGGACGTAGCTAGAGGCCTTTTAATGGGGGGGGGGGGGGGGCGGGGGGCAGGGGTGAGACCCTTTGAAATTCTAACTGGGAATCCCGACACACGAGCGCCGTAGGATGGTAGGCGCGAAACTGCGAGCGCCAAAGGCGCGAATCTTTGGCAAGGGGTCTGGGGTCCTTCCCTAGAAAATTTTGAAAAATTGCTGTGCTCAGATGCGTTTTCATGGGTTCTGGTAATAGTTATAAGGCTAATTTTCAGTTCCAAATTCAGTGATTTTTTTGTAGGGAAACATTTTTACTTCGAGTTGGATACAAATTTTCAATATTTTCTTGCTTTGCCCGAATTGTCCCCAGTGGCTCGTACGGCTCCTGTCTGACGGACAAATTTGAAACATCGCCTTTGGGAAAGTGGGAGTTTTGTGTTTCTAGAGCATTTCACAGGCACTTGACATGACAACAAGTACTTTTTTTATCAAACCTTTGAACTCGTAAGACTGCTTTTCCGGTCCAGGATCATGACACACCGTACATTTAAAATGTAGAATGGCTGCTCAGTGAATTTGTAGGGTAGACCAATCGATATTTTCAACGTGCAGCCCAAAGGCTGCACTTTGAGAATATGGATTGGTCTACCCCAAATGATGATTATGAACTCTTCTAATTGATGTCTTTCAACTGACATGGAAGGAACCATCAGGGTTCAAAGTCTTAACATTTTGCATTTTACCCACAGATAATCGAAACAGGTGAGACTTTTTACTCGAATTGCGATATTGAAAATATTTCAGCTTACCATATTAAATCTAAGAATAACGAGAGTGACACCAGTGTCAATATTTGTGCTCAACAACCCTGTCACGGGGGTGTGAGGAGTGGGTTACCGTAAGTAAAAAACAACTCCAGTCAACACGAACAAATCGGTACGAAACAGATAGTCTCACATCAATACTTTGAGGTGCCATCCAACAAAACAATTTGCACTCTGGCACACCAATTTTTTAAAAAAAAATCCGAATCTTCAATTTTTCTCTCTCACTTTTCCACTTTCCAGACCTTTGGAAGGAGAAACTTTTAAAATAAATTCGGTTTTAAATAAAATTGTCGATTTTCTCACCTAATATATAAAACAAGTTGGGTCCACGGTCAGCGCAATTTGAATCCTGGATGGAGGGATGCGGGCGGTCACAAAGGGGAAGCCACACACTGTTATATATCAGCGGGGGCTCATGTAGATAACTGCCTTAGTGACAATTGCCTGAGTGACATGGTAGGAATGCAATACATAGGGCTATTTTGGAGCCAGAGGCGGAGAAAGCTCGATAAAAGTGTGAGGGGGAGGTGCACAAATTTGCAAGGCTATTAACCTTGTGGGAAAAGTTACCATCGTATACCGGTAACTGCACCGTACTAGAATATCTCGTATGTTTCACCCTCCACCCCCTCATTTGGGCGCTCTCAACGAGGATCTCATGTGATGCCATAGTACGTGACCCAGTTGAAGTCATGTTGAGTTGCCCATGGTAGTACGCGTTAGTGTGCATGTTGTGACGTCATTACCATAGTTATTCGTGGCGCATGTGCAGCTCGTGTTGTTAGGGGGATACATGTTGACGTCGTCCATTTTGAATACTGAAGGCCGCCATCCTGGTTTTTATCGTATCACGTGGTTGCTATGTGGCGCAAAACTCTCACGTAGGACAGGGGTGTGGTGTTCGGGGGGTGTTCCTTAGTAGGGGAAAATGGGGGAACTTTTTTTTCTTGTACGTGTACACGTACATGTACTCATAGAGTTCAGTGTTAAAATGTACACGAAATGTACAAAAACATGTTTTGTACATTTGGCCTGGGATCCGCACTAGTTGGTTATCGTGGTCTAGATGGTTCAATCAAACGTTGGCGAACGAGTGCGGATTCCAGACCAGTCCGCATGGAAGAAAATCGACCTAAAATTTTTTCAACATTCACCATCGTGAGTTAGACATTTCGATCGGTCGTTGGCGAACGCTGTGTGGATTCCAGACCAGCATTAAAATGTCGAAAAAAATTAGAATCGACGAAAATTTTCCCCGACGTTCGCGATCGCGTTCTAGACGGCGGTGGGTGCGATCTGGTCGCTGACGAACGATTGAGAGTTCCAGGACAGGATGCACGGAAGAAAATCGATCCTAAAATTTTTTCCCAACATTCGCCAATGACCGATCGCACCATCTAGACCACGATAACCAACTAGTGCGGATTCCAGACCAGGCAAAATATAAAAAAAAATTAAGAAATGTCGAAAAAATTAGAACTGACGAAAATTTTCTCTCTACGTTTGTCATCGAGGTCTAGACGGCGCGATCGATCATGGACGAACGGGGACGATTTCTAGTGGAGGGAACAGATGAACAAAAATAAATAAATCGTATGAAATTTGAGATAAATTGTAACAGAATCACGAGATCTGCGAGAGGAAATAAAAAGTGATTGATATAATATATAGGAGAAAAAAAATTATATAAATAAATAGTTATTTAAAAAATAAATAAAATATCGAATCGAATAGATAATAAAATATATGTAAATCATGAACGATTCTCAGATTATGAGAGCATCAATTCTTATAAAGGCACTCATGAGAGCCTACGCATTCTGCGTGAACGAATTACTAGCTCGCGTCTTGTTAGAACGATGCATCGGGTGTCGTGATCATCTAAACTTCGATCACGAGGATCATTTGTGTTTGACGATGGAAAGGGAAGATATGGTCATCAAGTATTTCGAACCGGCGTTCGAGTACGTTCAAATCGACGACGTGATCAAGTTTTGGATGAGATTAGTCTTCTGTAGCGGGTGAGACAAGCTCACCGGTTCGGAAGAAATGAAATTGGCGCGTAGAAGACTGACGTTAGAAGACAAGGGATACGTCTTGAAATTATTGCTGAAGGGAGCATACGACATAACTAAGTCTTCTTGTTGATATAAATAAGGGGGAGAATAAAAAAAAATAAAAATAAATACACGAGTAAATAATATAGATAAAAATTAGAAAGAAAAAAAAACACAAAAAATGAAAACCAGAAATAAGTTGTATCCATTGTTATATAACGATGAGGATGAGAAGCCGAACGGCGTTTTTCCAACGGCACCGTCGCTAGAAGAAAAAGAAAGAGGAGAGAGCTATCACATCGATCAAATCAGTAGAATCCAATTGTATCGGGCTCGAGAGAGAGACTCTCATCATTCTCTCAAGAAGAAGTATTCGCGCCTCGTGAAATTTGTCAATGCGGTCGATGGGACACCCATCATGATTTCCATGGGTTTACACGTGGCCAACATCAGATTGTTGTCGACTGCAGCTGGTCTTCCGATTGTGTTGACCACAGAACGAGTGGCTCTCGCCGCCGGATTGTTTAGTACGGTCAGAAACTTTTTGAGTGGGAAATTATATCTGAAGGCTAGGAAACATGAAAAGATTTGTGTCTTGGCCAACTCCAAGATCGACACGATATCCGGAATAATATCAATGGCATTGAAAGACGGTAGGATATCGGACGGAGAATACTTCACGATATTGAGCGAGAAAACGAAATACGACGCCATGAAAGAAGCTGTGAGAATCAAGACTTGTCAGATCATCAAGGAAGAGACGAAGGATTCTTTCATAGAAAGGGGGAGCAAAGAGGCCAGGGAGGAATTCAGTAAGTTGATAGAACTCAAGAGCAACGATTGAAATAATATATATAATAAGAATGGAATTTTTTAAAGAAAAAAAAAATATTAAATTTATATATATAAAATTAAAAGAAAAATAAATATGAAATTATTTAAATAACCCTAAAAAAAAATGTATTGCGTAAAGTGTAAGAGAGTTCCTGAGACGGGTAATTCTCGAGAAGTACAAACTAAAAATGACAGACCGATGCTTCGCGGAATTTGCAAGTTGTGTGGTTCGATCAAGACTCAATTCGTCAAAAAAAAATGACGAGAGACGAAGGCGTCATGAATAAAATGATCAATAATCTACCTTTCGAAATGCATCTGCCAGGTCACAGTTTCACAGGACCTGGAATGAAATTGAACAAGAGACTCAACCCTGATCTGACTCCTAAATCTTGGAGCAAACCTGTGAATAGGGTGGACGCAGCCCGCATATGTTCACGATCGGTGTTACGCCGGACATCCCAACACCAAGACTCGCAATGACATCTGTGATAAAAACATGTTGACGAAATTGAGAGACATATTGAATCCGACTAGGAGAGAGAAGTTTGAACGTTCGCTGGTCAGCAAAGTGATCGGTATAAATGGCGATTCGGACGGGGCGTTAAAAAAAAGGATCTCGGAAAAGAAGAAGAAGCGATTATTGATCGTACGGGGCGTTAAAAAAAAAAGGATCTCGGAAAAGAAGAAGAAGCGATTATTGATGAGTGAATTGGCCGAGAAGCTACACAAGCCCATCATGCATAAATTTTGAAAGATAAGGGTGTTCGTGAAGGGTCTGGACAACATTTGGTCCCCCAACTGGGTCGACATGAGATTGTTTTTGAGGTGGAACGAGGGTGTCAAATATCTATTGACAGTCATCGACAAGTTTTCCAAATACGGTTGGATCAGATCCTTGAAGAATAAATTGGGGCCTTGCATTTCCGAGGCTCTGAAGAGCGTGTTCGACTTCTCAAAAACTGAATAAATTGTGGGTGGACAAGGGGAAGGAATTCTACAACAAGGACGTTCGTCAGTTGGTCGACCTCTATTTGATCGAAAACAAAGAGAAAGCCAGCGTCATGTAACGTTTTGGAATCGAACGATGAAGGAAAAGATGCTTAGGTACTTCACAGCGAATTCGACCAAGAAATACATATACACTCTGAACAGTCTGGTCGAAGATTACAACAACACGCGACACAGATCGATCATGATGACCCCTGCGGAAGCTAGTGATCGTCGAAACGAAAAACGGGTCTACGCGAATCAATATCCCGAGAGATCTAAGATCAGGAAGGAGTCTACACCGCCGAAATTTGCGGTCGGCGATCGAGTGAGAATCTGCGCTTATAAGAAGCACTTCAAAAATGGTTACACACCTCGATGGACCACAGAAATCTTCGTGATAATCAGAATATTTCACACTGATCCGGTGACTTATGAAATCGAAGCTTTGGATGGCAAAGAGATCATCAGAAAGTTTTACGAACATCAATTGCAGAAGATGAAGTTTTAATAAATAAAAAAAAATATATACATTTACTCTCTTTATCATTTTCTTGTTTACACACATATATATAAAGAAAAAAAAATAATAATAAAAATAATTAAAAACTATTTTTAGAAAAAAGCAAACAAATTAATAAACAAAAAAAAACCTTCAAAAATGGTAAATATACTAGATATCGCACAAGGCATGCCGAAAGATGAAAGCATTGAGGAATACTAGTTTCACGAATACGAACCAATAACCAGAACGAGTTTGAACAATGCAAGAGAGATAAGAATCAACTTCAAAACCCAAGATCTATTCGTTCATCCTAGCGAGAGTTACATAGTGGTGCAGGGACGTCTCACCAAGGAAGATGGGAGCGAATACGCCGACAACGACACGGTCACTCTAGCCAATAATGGCATCATGCATCTATTCAGTAATATAAAATACTTGCTATCTGGACAAGAGATAGAATCTGTGTTTCATCCCAGTCAGGCCACTACGATGTTCGGACTCTTGATGTATCTGGATGATTTTTCGATATTCAAGGGACTTAATCAGTTGTGGGTGAAAGACATCGTCGCGGGTATCGGCCCCACCAACGCCGGCGCTGCCACGATATTCGACTATGTCGGTAAGACGTCCGAACCCAAAGGAACCTTTTCATTCAGGATACCTTTGAAACACATCTTTGGATTCGCAGACGATTACAACAAGATCATGTACAGATTCAAACACAATCTGACGTTGATTTGAAAGGGAGATGATGACACAATAGTGAGACTCTCCACGACCGCTGCGGCTAAGTTAACTCTACACAAGATATCATGGTTCGTTCTGCACATGCAGCCTTCGACCATGGAAAATATGCATCTCTACAAGATCATAGAATCCAAGAGTAAATTAACTGTATGCAAGTGTTGCTGAATGCCATGAGATATCCCACAATTGATTACAATGCATCATTCGAGAAGAATGATTTCTGCAGACTGTATGGCGATGCCACAGATTTTGGAAAGAAGTATCATGGTCTGGACGAATTGATGAGCAACCTTAATATATCTCCCGCCGAA
Source organism: Pictodentalium vernedei (assembly GCA_031216915.1). Lineage (NCBI taxonomy): Eukaryota > Metazoa > Mollusca > Scaphopoda > Dentaliida > Dentaliidae > Pictodentalium > Pictodentalium vernedei. Next base: position 800,543,857 of record CM062296.1, read on the forward strand.
TACAATGCGATGTGTCCCATGTTCGTATTCGATGTCAGTAAACAGAGCGAATGACTCAAGAGTAGCATCTTAGACATTCAGATCAAGATGCAGTTCGACAAAAACGTGCCGAAAAAAAATGAAGCCTTTGCCCTGGTCCTGTCGGATAGAGAATTACAATTCAAATCGGATGGAAATAAGATGTTGATCATTCGATGAGAGACATGTGTGTGTGAAGAAAAGAAAGAAAAAAAAATATATAATTAAAAATAAAAAAAAATAAATAATAATTACAAAAAAATGAATGATAAAGAAAGAGAATACTTGAGAAGAAACAGACATGGTTTGATTAAAAATATTTTGCAAGATTCGCTAGCAATAATTCTAGACACTTTAGTCGGATCAGAACCTTTGATATTGACCAATTATATGAGACGCAAAATCGAAAGTAAAATCTTGATAGAAGATAAGACCAGAAAACTTTTAGACACGTTGATGTATAGAGGACCAACTGCTTTTCGAGAATTTATAAAAGCTTGCCGAAATGCCAAAATAGATGTTGACTTGTGTTTCGAGATAGGCGATCCAATTTCATGAGATGAAACATTATAAAAAATAACGTATTAAAAACAAAAAAAAAACAAACAAAAAAAAATTAAAAGTAATGAGATCTAGAGAGATTGAACATCTTTCTATATCTCATTACTTTTTAGTTTTTTTTTTTTTTGTTTTTTTTTATTTTTAGTTTTTTTGTTTTTAATAATTACTCATTATTTGTAATTAATTATTTCCACACATTCACTGTTTGTTCAGAGGATCTAGTTTGATCAGTAGGCTCACCACAGAAGTGGCGGCTTCAGAATTATTGGTTTTCATAATGAAATTAATCCTGTCTCCGGTGTTCACTTTGAGAGGAGTGCCGAACGTGCTGACATTCATGTGTTGATTCTCGGTCTTTTCAACACTGTATCTCCTATCGCTCTCTACTCCATTCACCATGAGATTGACGACCACTCTGTTATTCAAATCCGTGGAAGCCAGAACCACTTGAATAATTTTACCTCCCAACAGCATGGGATATCCCACCTGACCATGTTACAATCCACTACCTTCATTTCCAAAAGACCATTCAGCTTTTCCCTCGTCTATCACGTCGCTCTCCTCGGCCCACAAGGTGATCAATTGTCTGGCGTATTTGACTTTCTCCACCACCGAAATCAGGGTGCAGGCGTCCGACGTGTGCATCGGATCCGGCAGATTCGTGAGCACGCGTCCGCCCATGTCTAGTTTACCTTCCATGATGTCGCCCTTTCTCCAGCCTGAGTTGTCGTCCACGTACTGCCTGCTGACTGTGCTAGAATCGAATTCGGGATCGTGACCGAGACAGAATAAATTCTGACCGTTCATGTTGATGCCGACCTTTATGGTTCCGCCAGATTGTTTGTTCAGGTAGAGATTGTCCACTTGCGATTCTATGTATTCTTGAGATCACATCACGGCAGAATCCACATAGCCCTTGTTGACCGCAGTGGAGTCCTCGTCTGCATCGTCGATCTTCGACAGATTCAATATCTTGTTGAATACTGCATTCTGATCCGATTTCATTTCTCGTCTGGCAGACTTTCTCTGTTCCAGGTCTATGTAGTGTTTGGTCGCCACATCCTTGGGATTCGTGGGAGTGGCCACGTTTGTTATTTTGTTAGAATTGGCATTCAATTCCGATTGCATTGTTTTCTGAATGTATCTACCGCTCAGGTGTTCGCTGAATTGCACGTGAGAGTCGTCCACGTATTTCTTAGTCATGGCATCGGTGGAATCTATAGGATTTGTGACGTTCACCAAATGTTTGGATTTCAGATCGAGATCGTCGGTCATTGCTTTATCCACGTAATTATCTCTCATGATTCATTCGAAATCTGCATTCCCCCTGTCAATGTATGTTTTAGTTGCCGCATCTGCAAGATGTACTGGCTCGGGAAGAATGTAGAGCCTGTTATCATTCATGTTCAAAGGTTCCTCTCGTGGTTCGTATCTCCAAACATAACGTTCGTCCAAGTTGACGACATCATAACCATCGCCAACTCCGGGCGTCTTCCTCTTCTTTTTAGGTCGACTTTCGTCGTCACTCCTACCAAATTTATCAACTGGCATGTTTTTGGGGGGTTTTGTTTTAAAAATATATTTCAACGCAGTTTTTTTTAAAATGAATTGTTTTTCACTTATTTTATTCTTATTCTATTTCGATTAAGTTTTTTTTTAAAATAATTTTACTATAAAAAAACTCTCTAATGTAAATCGTTGAGAATGTCTTGAAACCAATCTCCTTCCAACCATCTCTTAAGAATGTAGACACACAGGTGACCGCAAAACACTTGATCCAGCGATTGCACTCGTTCTGTGTTGTAACGAACCACCGATTCATCAAAATAGTTCTTTATTTCTTTCGGCGACGAAATTCCGTAGCTGTCAAAATAATAATTCTTTTTCCCATTCTTGAACCACGCCACCCAGTGAGTGCCTTCACCCTACAAACCGTCCAGATTTAAAATTCCACATTCCGATTGTCGGGGTCTTCTCGTTGGCAAGGCATCTCTCGAAAACACGCCTCAAAAATCTTTGATTTTCAAGGCCTTTGCTGCATTCGACAGATCGATGTTGGATAGGGGTTCGTTAGGTAAGATGACACCTTCTAAGGATATCCATATTTTCTTATTCATAAAAGTGTATTTTTTTTTTTTTTATTTATTTTATTATATTTCATTAAATGGTGTAATTTTTATTTCTTTTTTTTTTTCTTTTTCTTTTAAACGAAATCTTTCGATGTCTCTATCGATTTCCATAGTCTTGTATTCGTCTAATTCCTCTTGATTTTCTGGAATCCTCTCGTCCTTAATCATATCCAAAACCCAATGTCCGAGCACCAAAGTACTTATTTTATCATCTAACATGATTCTCTTATCATCGTTGACTGTCAACAAAATCTTGTTGATTATTTCAGTATACAAGTCGTGATTGTCACTTCGAATCAATTTCATAGTCTTGTACACTGGCCCACTTCCAAACAGACAATCTTTATACTCTCGGAAAGAGATGTTTTTCTTCATCACGCACACTTGAACCCCTTTGCACTTCTTGATCTCTTCGCCCTCCAAGCGTTAAGCGTACAGTTTGGGTCTCAAACCCACGAATTCGGCGATTTGTTTACCGCTTCTCTCGTCCTTAAATTTACCCAACACCTTGTTGTCGTTTGATTGAATGTTGGACGGGTGATCAATGGGATAATTGCTCGTGTCAATCCACGTGGCCACATCCGGAGATATATCTCGGTAGATGTCTTTCGTTTCTATCTCACAAACGAAACTGTCTGTGTCAGTGAACAGTAGTTTGGCTTTGTCGCTGAATTTCCATTTGACGTAATCGTAGTGAAACTCATACATCACTTGCTTGCTGATATCTAAGATGTTCGGTCAGAGATAATAGGGTTTGTCAAACTTCAGGTGCGTCTTTTGCATGTGAACGGCCACTAGATTTTCGTTGAATATCGTACGGTGTCTGTAATTGGGTTTCGCTATTAATTTTTTAACTTTTTTCTCGGACGTGACGAGTCGAATGTCGGTTCTCTTCCTGATGTTTCCATCGATTTACTGTACACGCAGTTGTTCATGAGTTTGAAGAAATCTTTTTCGAAATCGTTCTCGGCTCGAATTCTGAGATTCGTGTGGAGATCGATGTATTTTTTCATCCAAGGCTCTTCGGCGAATCGAATGACGCGATGTATGTCGAGTAATTTCATCCCATGGTCAATGTATTGTTTCCAATTCTCGCTGTAGACGACGTACTTACATTTGTTAAATAAATTGGCAATGAGTTTTTCGTTGTCTCCTTCAACCGGTTCCATTCATTCGAGAGCCAGTGGATAACCATTGTGCAGGTGGTGTAACTCTTCCGGATAGTTCAAATCAACTTCTAAAATGCAAGGATAGTCTCTCCATTTTTGCATCTCTTCTGGTTCCGTCACCCATTTGAAATTTTCAATTGGTAAAGGACGACTCATAGCACAACCGTACAGATTATTAGCATCCCAATACTGTATGTATTTATTCGGTCATTCTGAATCGAAACCTTCTTTCATGTAGGGATTGTTGACTTCAGAATATTTGTGGGAGATCATCAAGACACCACCTCTTGCAACCGTTTCAAACATGAGCAACATGTCCACGTCGGATAATAATTCCAATTGTACTTTGGTGGTCTTCAACAGAGCGTCCCACGCCAGGCCTGCTGCGGTGAAATACCACGCCGCATCCAGATCATAATTTCGATGACAGACATCTCGAAAATTTTTCGAACACGTCTGCCTGTAGCAGAACGTCGGTCTTCAGATAGAGATCATGATAATCTCTCATTGTTTTCATATCGAACAATTTCCACATGTTTTCAGTGCGTTCATAATCCTCGTCAGAAATGTCGGATTTGTACAATTTCGAATAAAAATCTTCTTTCGAAAGTAGCACGGTGTCGTTGAATCTCTTTAGATCGTTCATGTAATCATAAGGGTAGACTCCTTTCCTCAACATGACATCTACTCATTCTCCAAAGTGTTCGCTCATGATTTTAAATTTATCCTTGCTCATGTTATCGACTATTTTTTCCAGAGCGGTCGACATGAATTTAAAACTGTCAATGAAACGTACGGCTCTATGAATGGATTTCGCTTCTTCTTCCAATGTCTCTCCATTGATTACTCTTTTCTTCTCCACGACCTACCATTTCATGAAGGAAATGAATCTTTCTTCATTGTCCATGATGCAGCTTAATTTTTGGTGGGAGGTGCCGAGATTTTTCACGAACAGATGTCTGTCGTAACCCGAGAGATTGTGAAATATCACCGGATAGAAAGCGGCATCTCGATATCTTAAATTACACTTGCTGTGGGCCGGACTGAGATACAGACCCATGTAATGGTCATGGTCTTTGACCTTCTTATTTTCCTGCGAAATCTCATCAAACGATTGTTTGCATATGTGACATTCGATGGCTCTGTTATTTTCGTCCTGCTGCTCTTGTGTGATGATCATTTTCGCCTGAGTTTTGAATTTGTCATATAAAATTTGAATTTTCGATTCTATCTCTTCCACGAATCTTTGAGCCACGTCGTCGTCTTCACACCGTTTTGTGTAGGTGAAGGGACCCATGTCGCATTGTGAGTCGAAAGCACATTTCACGTAAATGCAATAGCCTGAAGGCATGTGTTTTTGATATCTTTCAACGTAACTTCGAAGAGCGTTGGGTTGGCAGGAACTCATTTTCACGGTGAAGCACTCGAAATCGGCGTACACGATGAATGGTACTTTTAAACTTCTATTGTGATCGCGCAAGTTCACGATGGTGTTGTGTTTGGGCATTTCGATGGTGACACCTTGATTTTCGTTGCAATATTCCTGATGTTTCGCTGACGATTTTTCGTTGTGAAATGCGTTCATGCAGTTGCAACATAAACATATCTTTTCTTTATGTTTACTACTCTGGTTCGACAGTAATTGGCTTGGATTTTTAACCCAACAATAATGACGATTGTCACCGTTCAAAATCAATAATAAAATAATTGTCTTTTCTCTTCCGAGATACGAAGTCTGTCTGAGAGGATAGATCATTCATTTTTCCTCGTTGTATCCCAAGACGTTCACCACTATGACGGGATTTTGAGCTTCGAAACGTCTGATGTCTTTTAATGACGTTGGAAAAGTCACTCCAGTCCTATCGATATTTTCACAAGCCTCCTCGTAATGAGAAACTCTCTCGGAGTTGATTGTGGCAGGGTATAAAGCGGAGGTAACTGCCCATTTAAAACACTGATCATCTTTATTTCTCACGTTGACCACGGCGTGTTTTTTAGCTAAGAAATACGGTAATTCCACGTAGGAAGATGCTTTTAACGAATCGTTTTTGGTCACGTGAATTTCGAGATTCAACACCTCATCAAACATTCAATTACTACTTCTATATTGATAATTCACGAGAGACGTCAACATCTTATCCTTCATTGTTTCGAAAATGTCCGATAATTCTGAACCTCTAAATACGGGTTGGACACCAGATCAGAAATATGCATCTCTCATGATGCTCTCGTCGGAGTTCGCTGCGATTTTATTCATCACGCAATGGAGTATCACCACAATTTTTAGTCCCACATCCATGTGTTCACAAAACAAATCCAATATTTTTTTCTTCACCCGTTCCATGAACAATTTTGGATCAACTTTCTTGAACGAGGGAACCAAGTTTTAAAAATGCCTTTGATTGCACTCTCCTGTTCTACGGGTTTCGATTGGAATGCTTTCATGATGATTCATCCTACATATTCTTCTCCTTTCCCTTCGTCAATTGCTCATCGAATTTCGTTCAATATATATCGTTCGTCTCGATTCTGAACCGCATCACTCGTTTTCGTTTTTTTTTATTTATTTATTTTTTAAACTGGCAGCTCTTTGACGGCTTTTCGTTTGATTGTCTTCTTATTTTTCACAACCGGAATGTGTTTTTTTCGACGTCGGCATTTCGATTCCCTTTGCCACCTTTTTCTTCTCACTTTTTGCAATTGGAACGTTTTTTTTACGTCATTGCTATCGACATTTTGTTTGCCTTTTCATCGAGCAAACTACGTAACTCCTCGTGAATGATCTCTCTAAGTTTTTCATCACGCTCCATGTTTTGTTTTCTATCATCAGGTGTTACTGCCATCGGCTTATTTTTTTTTTGCAATTCGAATCTGTTTAAGTTTGTTCACTTTCAATCTTTGGATTTTTTTCTTTCCATCGTCTCGTGAATGATACTCTTGTATGGCTTTAATTTTTTTTGATTTGGTTCTTTGATTTCTGAAATTTGGAATTTTTAATTCTTTACAAATCTTGTTTAACCGAGGTATGGTGTACTTATCTAAATTTTCCATTTTTTTTATTTATTTGCTTTATTTGTAAGAATATATTTTGAATTTTTTGTTTAAATAATAATTTTTTGTAAAAAGTTTTTAAAATAGTCTTTATATATATGTTTTTAATTCCCCTCAAAATTTTTTTTTTGTGAGATTAATCGATTTTTCATTTTCCTTAACATGGAAAAAAATTGAATTAAAAAATAAAGGAAATTAAAATTTTAACTTTTTTGTATATATATATAGAGAGAAAAAAACTTTGACATTAAAAAATTAAATTTAAAAAACTTTCTGTATATATATAGAGAGAAAAAACTTTTTTACAAAAGTTATTATTTAACACAAAAACACAAAATTCAAAAATATATATTATTATTTGCAATAATTCATAAAACAAAACAAAAATCAATCATGACAACAACACCTAAAAGATGTGAATTGAAATTGAAATGAGTCGAAACGTGCAAGAAACTCGGTTGTAAAATTTACAGATTACAATGACACGACGCCATCGAACTAAACGAGGTCAAGACGAAGGGCTTACAGCACAAATATAGCATGCCTTTGAAACTGGATGAAGCCTCGCTCGGTTTGTTTTACGAGTGCGAAAGCGATCTACAGAATACTGTCGTCGCCAAAGACAGAGAATTTGACAAGAGTCATTTGTCGTTGCCCTACGGAAGTTACATATATCCAAAAAATCTCGAACTCGTGAACAAATCGGGTGGTGAGAGCGCGTTGACCGAAGTAGAAAAACTCGCAAAAGTACAGATAAACATTCAACACATATGCGAAAAAGGAGAAGACACGACCGTCAACATGCTAATAACGGACTTGGAAATATTAAAAAAACAATAGAGAGACTGATTTAGTGAAGAAGAAGGGAAAAAAGAAAAAAAAGTAATGAGATCTAGAGAGATTGAACATCTCCAGATCTCATTACTTTTTTGGGGGGTTTCCTCCTTCGTCTTCACTATCGCTCATATATATTGTAATAACTTTTCCATTTTTCTCCACTTTCATCATTGATTCTTCTTTTCTTTTTTTGTGATATATTACGTTTTATATATAATAACACATTCAATTCCCACTACCATAGTTATTAACGAATGTGGTGCATCTCTTAGCAACACTCACATCGTTATCATTCTCTTCAGAAGGTGATGGTGGTGGTGGAAAACAACTCACTCTTCTTCCTCTATTTTTTTCAGTTCTTTTTGCAGTTCTTTCCTGAAATATCCATCATTATCATTCAAAAAGGTCTTGTAATCCTTTTTATCCATTTTTTATATTATTTTTTTATACTTTGTATAATTTATATTTTTATACTTTATATAATTATATGACTTTTTTACTTTATAATAACATACACAAAAGTGGTATATTCTTAAACGGCAAATTCTCACCAAACAGCAAACTTCACTTCACGTTCTTTCCTTCCTTCAGATAGAGACCGTTTCCAGTGAAAAGGTTGCCACCTCTCACGGGGTCCCTTAGATACAATTCTCCACCGTCGTCTATGTCGATGCGACACACAACTCCTCCCTTCTTAAAAAACAGTCTGCTGCCACCCATTAATTTCTCAACTGCCGAACTCGCAAGTCCCGAGAGAGTTCCGAATCCGAGAGTCTTCCCGAGAAAGGGCAATGCTTTTGTGGCAAAGGGCAATGCTTTTGTGGTGAGCATCCCCAACAGCGGAAGGAAACTGCCTTCCATTCTCAAAGTGTATTTCAATCGAGCGGGACTCAATCCCACCGTCAACCCTCTTCTATCTCAAATCGCTTTCTCCATCCTTTTGAATTGAGTTCTGGTCCAGGCGATCGAATCCCGACCGCCACTCGTCAGATCTTTGTGAGTGAATTTGAATCTCACCGTCTCACCTCGAGTTAATGCTCTCTCAAGTTTCTCCCTCTGTCCTTCGGATATGTTCACGTTTTTAACCACGTATTCAGTCATATTTCTTTTTCTTTTAAAAATATATTTTGTTCAATTGTTTTTTTGTTTTAATGATAATTATATATATTAAATCATTTTTGTATATTAATATTGCGTTTATTTTATTTTCTTATTTATATATATATACGCAATATTTTTTTTTTGTTGTTGCTTTTTTATATTTCTCTTATGTGAAATCATATCGTCACCCTCTCTCCACGAAGATCCAACAGTTCACCATTTTGATCTGTCAACGTGGTTTTGAGACTATACAACGTGTCTAAAATTACGGGTAGATAAGCTAAATTTCGAGGTCGTTCCATGATCTTATAACCCGGCAACACGTTTGGAAAGAAGGAATAGATCATCGGTTGCACGCTACCATTCACGTAGCTTCCAGCAATCACGTCCACATTCACACGAGAATACTATTGACGGCGAGAATGTCAACCGTGTTTTCGGACGCCGCGTGGCCTCGATACATCTTTCTGTCAAATCCCAGCATCTTGCCAATCGAATCGTTCGTGTTGAAATCCACTCGAAAATTATCTTTCAAATCCAACATCGTCTGTAGGGTATTAGGGTTGGGAGCAAGTCTGCTCTTGTTGCTTCCCTTTCCATCTGTCTTCATTCGCGTCTGAATGTAATTGTTCAAATCGTCTATGTCGTAACTTCCTTTGGGAATTCGAATCTCCAACCAATCCACTCCATCAGAATACTTGAACGAGTTATTCTTTTCGGTGACGTTGGGAAAGGAATAATAAGTCTCCCGATTCACCAACGCCATCTCGTATCTTTTCTCCCTATTCAATTCGATGGAAGGTTCGAATTTCGTCGCGAATGGAGTCGAATTACCACTCACCATGATTTGAATGGACTGTTTTGCAGCCGTGTTCTCGGCTATCCGTTCTAACAATTCTCCTTGTTCGAACCTTATTTTTTTTATTTTTATTTATTTTTAAAACAAAATTATTGATGATTTATTATTATTTTCTAATTTTTTTTTGTTTTCGCTCTCTATTTTATTATCATCAGAAACATAAAACTCATCAAATCCGCTCCGATATTTTCTGCGATTAAATTCGCTAGTCAAATCGATCACGACGAAATTGTGAAGTCCTCCATCCCAAACCCTCTTGCAGAATCTCCTGAATTCTTCTCTGCTCATGTCGTTTGTGACATGATCTCCGTAGATGTGATTGAGATTCTTGAGATCCTGGTGAAAGAGACACAGGAAATTAGCGTTCTCCCTTATCGTCGGTCTGGGCAGTAGAAAATAATTCTGAGACAGGTAGAAACAGTCCACGTTGCTGTGACAACCCCTAACGTAATACGATTCGCATCGGTTCTGTCTCTCCAACAGCAGATCATCGAAAATCATGAGATTCTTATTTTCCGATTTCAATTCTCTAGGATCCGGAACATCGCTAGCGTTCTCATAAAATCGACACTCGACGTTCGAAGACGCATTTCTCTTCATCAATTCCATCGCCGCACCGTCCAAAATGGTCGAAAGAGAAGCTTCGCTTTTGTCGAATTCCTCCCTGCTGTCGAAAATTCTGGCTATGACGTCCTTGGTCAATCTACTATCCATGCACTCTCGAAGCAATCTGTATTCGGGTTGAAACAGACTCTTGCCAAACACGAATAATCTGTCGTAATCCAACCAGCCGGGTTGCGACAACAGGTTCATCAATAGCTTGGTCTTTCTACAATTCGATTTTCCCACTATCAAGCCTCTTATGCTCTTGGGAAAGAACTCGTTATTCGACCTCTTGGTCGCGGCGTCGTTCCAAGACATATCTTTGATGTTCATCTTTTTTTCTTTTTTCTTTTTTTTTTTTAGTTTTTCAAACTCAATTTTTTTTTAATGTTTTTTCAGGCTCGGTTTATAAATATTTATTATTATTTATTTAGATCCACTCGTCGTTTTGGCTAAATCTTGTATGGGTACCATAACATCCTTAAAATCTTTCCAACTTTTTGGCGATAGCTCTAACGTAGCTCGCTTCGCCGGTGGACTGATCAACTTGTCGATCAATGCGTCCGCCACCCTCTTGCCAGCCACCGAAGCGATCCTACCACTAGCTTCGGGAGCGGCTTTCTTACCAGCATCCAAAGCCGTCTTCTTACCGACCTCAATCGCGGTTGATGAGAGTTTTCTACCTGCATCGCTCGTGAACGCTCGCATTATAGAATCAACGATGCTAGAACCGCCTTGATCGTAAGTTCTGACGTATACCCTGTTCTTTATCACCAACATATTTTTATTTTATAATATATTTTGTTTTTTCGCTCGTAAATCGTTTTTGTTTTAATATTTTTATTATTTTTAATGTAGATTTACTTTTTTTATTTATCTATTTTTTTGTTTTTTCTCTCTACTTATTATATATATCAATCCTTCAATTCGTTCATCAACCTTTTATAATCTCGTCTATCCAAGACCTTCTGCCTCAACAATTCGTCGCATATGCTGACTATCTGATTATCCACCTCAGTATTACCGGCGCGCCGACTAGTCATCAAGAATTTCAATTTCTCGAACAGAGCGTCGGAATCGCTCGGAAGAAAGGTGGTTATCACTCCCTTTCCCGTCACCGATTCGACGAATTTCTCGTTCATATCCCATATGGGTTTCACCACCTTCGTCCACTTGTATCTTCTGTTAGCCTTGGGTCTCGCCTCTCTGGAGTCGTTATTCCTCTTCATGGCGTGGGTCTGAACCAGAATGTCACCGTAATTGTCGAAATCCTCATCCGTGTAATCTCCAGGCGTGTCGAAAAGGAGCAATTTGCGCAGTCTAGGAGTTAATTTATACTCATTCGAACCGACGATGAAATGCTTATCATCCTCTCGCACTTCAGTGTCGCCTACGAAAGTCTTACGCCACCCGACCCAACCTATCAATTCCAAACAAACGAGAAGGAGATCTGCAAAATGAGGTTCCGAGAGGGTGAATTTAGTGATGCTACCCTGCACACAGCAGGGTAGCATCACTAAATCCACCCTCTGTGAACCTCAGTCTGAATCAGGGTCTCAAAACTAAACAGAAAGGTACCCAGAGGATAAATTGGCCCACTCTATGGGATAGCATCATCAAATTCGCCCTCTGTGTACCTCATTCTGCAAATGTCAGATTGCTTATTTTCAGGCCTGGCAACCGCGTTGTGTCCTTCACCCCCTCCCCTTGCCCTCATGGGGGCACGGTCACGTTGTGAAATAGGGCGTACTGCACGTCGATGGTGCACACGTCTTCAATCAATGTTAACCCTGTTTGTGTGGAGCATATTGGGGAGCCGATAGTTGCTTGCCATTGCTAGGTGGTTCTCTTCGGGTAGGCCGTCATCCTCCACCCATAAAATCTTTGTGATCATGATTAGCCACTGCACTGTGCAGATATATGTGACCTTATAGTTATACACCAATAAATAAATTAGTGCAATGTGGGGAGATGGCATTGTAAATCTTTACACACCACTTCAAATGCTTTCTTTCATATTTTGGTGTACAACCGCTTCAGGGGTGGAGGTGATCTTATGGTGTGTGTGTGTCAGATTGCAGTTTCTTTCAATCGGGTCTCTGGGTTAATATTTGGAATCTGTTTGATGGGGGGGGGGGGGCGGGGTGGGCAAGTGACATAAGAACCCTTGGAAGTTTGTCTACAGCTGATACAGTTGGAAGCACTCAGGAAGACCTGTGATAAAATAGTTGTTTGAACAACTTTGTCAAGCGGCAATTAAGACCCTTGGGACCACTTGTTTTTTTTCTTTTCAGCTCAAGTCTGACGTAGTCAAATTTGAGGTTTTGTCATGGCCCGTCTGTGCATCCGTCCATCTGTCAACAATTCAATACGACTCAGGCAAGAGACCATATTTATGAACCGATCTTTGCGAAACTGCTTGGGTACTTTTGTCATCACTGTGGGATGAGAACAAGTGCGGTCTGGAATTCAAGATGGCCGCCGGCAGCCATTTTGTACTGAAATTCGTGCAATCTGTTTTTTGTACAGAGCTTCTGACTGAAATTTGATTACTTTTTGTATGATATGTATATTCAAATGTGTTATAGCCGAGTTCCTGTGTTAATATTTGGTGTTGTTTGGGGAGGGTAAACATCAGTACAACCCGTTTTTATATTCCAATGAGAAAAATAAAACTTCCTCACCTCATGGGAAACCTATGAGCAGGGACGTAGATCCCCCCCCCCCCCCCCCCACCCACAATATTTGTCAAACCTCAATAGTTGGAAATTCGGAGGGCAAAAATATCAACAGTTAGAAATTTATAAACTACTGAATATACAGTATAATTCACTAACAAACCTATTTTTCCGACCGGAGGACCATAATAAGGAAATATTCCGACTACCGAGACCTTCGGATGAAAATCGGGTCAAAGAATTCCGACTCCACGCGACCTGCAGACTGATGCCGTATCAACTGCACATACCCGCTTTGCGTTACATGTTTTGTTAGCAGCCGCTGATAGTCTAGGGGAGATAATTTGTAAATCAATGTGGAATTTAGAGTTTCTGCAAATATCCACAATAGATTGGGCGCATTTCACAGAATTCTAAACAATTGAAAAATACTTCATTTATATATCACATCAAACTGAAAGGTTAGGTGCATGGTCTATGTACCGAACCTTTCAGGTTGATGTTATAAATAACATGGTGTGATTGGTGCCACATGCACCAAGCCGAGTCGCATGTAACGGCATGTTAAGCCTTTAAACCCTGATGGTTCCTTCCATGTAAGTTGAATGACATCAATTAGAAGAGTCCAAAATCATCATTTGGGGTAGACCAATCCATATTCTCAACGTGCAGCCCAAAAATATCGATCGGTCTACCCTACAAATTCAATGAGCAGCCATTCTACATTTTACATGTACGGTGTGTCATGATCCTGGACCGGAAAAGCGGTCTTACGGGATCAAAAGGTTAATAAAAAAGTACTTGTTATCATGTCAAGTGCCTGTGAAATGCTCTAGAAACACAAAACTCCTACTTTCCCAAAGGCGATGTTTCAAATTTGTCCGTCAGACAGGAGGCGTACGAGCTACTGGGGACAATGCGGGCAAAGCAAGAAGATACTGAAAATTTGTATCCAACTCGAATTAAAAATGTTTCCCAACAAAAAAATCACTGAATTTGGAACTGAAAATTAGCCTTATAACTATTACCAGAACCCATGAAAACACATCTGAGCACATCAATTTTTCAAAATTTTTTATGGAAGGACCCCGACCCCCTGCCAAAGATTCGCGCATTTGGCGCTCGCAGTTTCGCGTCTACCATCCTAGGGCGCTCGTGTGTCGGGATTCCCAGTTAGAATTTCAAAGGGTCTCACCACCCCCCCCCCCCCCCCCCACATTAAAAGGCCCCTCTAGCTACGTCCCTGCCTATGAGCTAAAGACAAAGAATTCAAATACCTATATTTTAAGAAGGACTGGACAAATATTTATTAATTAGTATGAATCAACCTTAGAAGGGTTTGAATTAAACAGGCAAAAACAATTGCTAACATTTGGCTTATGGTGCACGATACAAGGGTCCCATGGAGATTTTTTTTCTTGTTTATCATCTAACTTTCACCCACCTTTACAATACGTTACATGTACGTTTGTTATCAGATCATTACCTAGATGTGTGTCATTGCTGTATCACATGCTATACATGTACATGTCCTACACAAGTTGTGAGCTACAGTGTCATTGACACTTTCATTAGTTTTTTTTTCGCTCCAATATGTGTTTGGCTTGATTTTGTGTGATTTTATGTGTGGAAAAAAGAAATGCCTATGTGTGCAAAAAGATACCTACAGTACGTGGAGAGTGTATTATCACTAAATCACCAGCAAAGTATAACAATCACAAGTAAAGTTTCAGCCAGTGGACCTCCGGGTTAACCCGGAGGTCCATTGGCTGAAGCATTGCTAATGTTTGTGTTTTCTGTCCATATGTTCAGAATTTGAAAATGATACTTTGGGTGATAACTCCACTCCACAGGTGATTTAGTTACAATCCACTCTCCACATTCTGTTTGCTCCCCTCCCTCAATTTGTGTGTAGGGGGATTAGCTGCACTTGGCTTTACGATGCAGGCCTCTTGTTGACCTTGTGTTCTTGGATTTGCTTCACAATCCTTAAAATGCAAAGGATTTTCTTTTTCAGTGATATGGTGAAAATATAACTCCTTAGTCTCAGCACAAGATTGCAGCTGTATGTACCTTTTGGCTTTTAATCACCTACTGTCGTATGCTAGCCTGCTCATGTAACATAACTACAAGGTGAGTGCTGCATCACAGTTTATTTATAGATTGTGTACCGTGCATTAGCATATAAGCCACTCAACCAGGCAACCTTAGTACAGCAGGACCTGGGGGCTCAGGTTAGATGACTGTAATATGATTAATCACCAAGTTCAGAGAGAGAGAGAGAGAGCGCGCAGAGGTTCTGAAATGTTTTTAATTATATATCTTGTTTTGTAAGGCCTAATAATGTTAAAAATCTGTTTCTCATGCACTCCCGCATGGTCCTTTTGGCTGCTGCATGCTCTCTGTTTATAATCAATGCAAACTTGAACAAGTAAAAATATTAAACCCAACTTAATAAAATTGATAAATTTGTTCCTGACGTGCAAGAAGGCTTTGCAGTGCTCAAGCACTGCAAAGCCTTCTTGCAGTCAGGGGATGAAATACTCCACTACCCATGCTAATCTGTTGATTATGGCATAAAACAAATCAAGAATATGAAGTTTTGATGGCAAAGATTTCATTACCGAAAAAAACAAGGAAAAAAACAAACACCTGCCTGCAATTGTACAAAATGGCCTGAGAAACAGAAGATTTACTTATTTGGATTTTTTATCTCGTCACAATGTGTACCAAAGAATAACCCAGGAGTGGAGTTTCCCAGCATTGAATACATTTATTTCTGTGAAATAGCATCCTTGCTGATTGAAAGTTTGAGCTGGTGAAATCAGAGTTCCATAAATTCGAAAGACATGTTCTTAGTGGAAATTCCACTTCATGAGTGTTTCTTTTCAACATGGCTGTCCATCTGAACGATATTAAGTCCCAAGTTACCATTGTAAAATTTCTTAACCTCTTTTTTTAGTACTGGTTAGTTTGGCAAGTTTGAGCTGAGAGAATTAATTTTTTCGATAGGGTAAAAGTTTTTTTCTAATTTGCAATGAAAAAGAAGGAGGACACATTTAATTTTAAGAAATGTCTTAGGGTTGTTCAGTTTAATTTATCTACATCATTACTTGTTGGGAATTTGTTTTGTTGGTTTTTTTTCAGTAAGCTATAATGTCACCACAGCAAGCTTCCATACCTGAACTTTTTATTCTTAACTTTTTGAACTCTGTTGACCCCAAGCAACAAGACAAACAATAACAAAGATGGCTTTCTCTTTGGAGGGAATGTATAGGGTTGCAATTATTTCTTTCAGTATCCCTACTAATGCATTTGGAACTGTTTTAACCCCTTAGCTTTGTTCTTTGATGTTTGCAGCAGGTTTAGCCATAAATGTTTTTCACGATAAATTGTTTTGTTTTCAGTTCCAGTGCTAATGCCATAGCAGAATTTCAGGAACCATTCATGCCTCACAAATATTAGGTGAGTAAGTAGCATGTATTTATTCAGGCTCTATACCTCACAATCGTCATTTTGATGTATAATATGTGTATATTTATTTGAAATTTATGGAATTTCAGACTTGGTATTGTCACAGTAAATTTTGTTTGCTGTTTTTATTTCATTACTTTTATCGGGCCTTAATGTTAGGACAGTGTGAATTGCTCAAAGTTCTCAGCTTGAGCACTCCCAGCATAAAACCAAATAATAATAACCTGATAGTTCTATCATAAATGTGTTGGCATTTCAGTTATTAGAATCAATTTTATGCCCTCTGTCATGGCTTCATATTCTAATTTTTTCTCCGTAGTGAATTTCTAACTAGGGGTGGGGAGGAGGGACCGGGAGGAGGTTTTCCCCTGCTGACCTCTCCCGCTAGTTGGAAATTCACTACCCTACCCCACACACCCACCCCACCCCACCCCACACACAATCGGAAACCTCTAGTCACGTTCCTGTGGCCACTTCGACTTCGTTGAATGATTCAATCAGCAAAACTCTTCCGTAATTATGGAACTCCGCGGTTGTGCCCATTTATCTCTTTTACGCACTTTGCATTATAGTTACGAATGTGGAAAAAGACGACTCGATAAGAATCACAAAGTATAAAATATTTCTTCTTACCTTATAGTGAAGCTGGGAAGATTAAGAATACAACATATAAATTATGGCAGTTTCGATATAAATATGCAAACTGTACAGCCATTAAAGGGAATGTTCTGTTCCAAGTAAACAAGTCGACAACCTGTTTTACTTTGTTAGCTTTGGTGTTATTTGAATTTAATATATTCATCTGGAAAAAAAACATTTGACATGGCAATCTTCATGTATCTGAAATGGAATAGTTCCACTTTTTGAAGGGATTTATGTTTTCAACGTCACGCCCATATTGAAAAGAATAGTTCATTTGTGAGAGGGGACTCAAGATTTTGCCATTGGTAACATGTTTTGATTCTCTCGGTACGTGCACACGAATTAACTTTCCACATTCATTGAAACATGTATGCGTCTTTGCACCAGTTTAATGTTTTCTGTTTGCTTTTCTTCACAAAGATTTTTCTGTTTTTTTAAGAAGTTAAGTTTTTAATACACATTCACTCTAAAGGAAAACAAGTTTTAACAGGAATACACTAGTGTCTACTTCGGGTTTCCAATAAAATAAGAGTGTGAGTTAAAAGGGTGGGAGGGGGGAACTTCAAAACAGGGACGTAACCGGCATAGAAGAATTTGGGGCGGAGGACAAATTGTTTTCTCCATTAAAACATTTTGCTTCACTTCATTACATCTCATTGCGGGGTGAGAAAGTTTATCTCTAATAGATGAAAGTTCGGGGTCTTTCCCGGGGACCACAATTAACGTTTTATGCTAATTGGTGTTAGCTGGAGCACCCGAAATACATTCTGGAGGCTGAAGCTCCCGGGAACTGAAGGAATAACTATAGAGAAATGACCCAATAAACACCGGGATGAGAGTACATGAACCAATTTTAGAGAGTGCAGGCTTGCATTTAACCCTTTGAACACGAAAGACCGCTTTACTGTCCAGGGTTGTGATGCAACCTGAAGTCGTAAAGTAGTTAGTTGCTCAGCGAATTTGTATGGTAGACCAATCAAGATTTTCAACGTGCAGTCTCAGGGCAGCACGATGAAATATTGATTGGCCTTCCCCCAAGTAACCAAGATAGACTGTACTAGTTAATGGCTCTGAGCAAACATGGACTATAACATCGGCATTCAAAGAGTTAAATATTGTTGACCTTCTTTAGAAAAGGGGCGGGGCGTATCCACCCCTCCCCCAGGCGTCTCGTGCCTACGCCGAATCTTTAAAACAATTCGTGTCACGCTGACGAAACCAACAAACTAAATGTACTCAGTTTGTGGATCAATAACCCGCGTGAGACTGAAAAATACTGACATTCACTGAAAGTGGCGTGGCCAGACCAGGCCAAATAAAGTGGGGAGATTTAAAGCGTATATGCTTAACGGCGACTAAAGGGCTCATATATTACTTTCTGATTTTTAAAAACAGTTAATTTTGTAAAACACATTCATTCTAAAGAAAATATTTTCAGTAATACAGAAGTGCTCACTTCGATTTTCTAAAGAAATAAGCATGAGTGTTTATAGGGTGGGAGTGAGACGAATGGCAGCAGGCAAATTTTTTGCTTCACTCCCTCCTCCAGAACTTCGATTCTCCCTGTTCTGGTGTAACATTTTGTTTTCCCCGTAGGTCTTCCCCGGCGAAGACAATAAACTGATTAAACTCCCCATGCCTATTGGGTCATCTTGGGTAATTATTGAAGGCTTTAGAACCTAGAAAGTCGAGGGATAACAATAGGAAAATGACTCAAGAAACATCTTATCGATTTTACATGATTTAGTTTTCGGAATTGCGGGCATGGGTGTATAATTAAACTTTTTTCGGTTCATGCGTTTTCAGATAAAACGATTGGTTCACACGATTCTGTTTTTTCTTTTCATAACTCAATGAACCAAAAAAACACAATTAGATCCGCCCCCAGCCACGCCCCTAAAATACCAGTCTTCGGAGTTGCAACATGGTGTCAAATCAATAGAAGTTAGAACACTGGCACGTTCTAAATCTGAAAAAGAAAAATAAATTTATATTACCAATTTATCACCATGAAATTATTTATAAAATATTTAAATGACCGTGGTGGGTAAATTTTTCTTTTTCTTCACAACTGTATTTATTTGCCATTTCAATTTTTACGTACACTGGGTGATCGTCTGCGTTCATCGTTTTACCCAAATCGATTGTAAACAATGGCTGGCCACGACGAATACGGCAATTTTGACATTGAATTCAACTAATTTCATGTCATCTGGCTTTATATCTAACTCCACTTTTACAAACTGTGTTTTTCAGTTCTCGGGAAACGGGCAAAACCAAAATACAATGTAATACTGATGGCCTACTTCCACCTACCACGGAACGTAACTTTTACGTGAAGTGAACAGTTGAATGAAATTTGAGGCAGGCGTGGCTTATGACGTTTTCTTTGCATTATGTAATTCACTGGTCAATAAAAAATTTAATGACATAAGTGCATTTGACTTGGAAAGTGTGTCAATTGCTACCTGCATTTCAATAATATGCGCCCTCTTTTATGCCAGAAAAATAATATGTCTACTAGTTTTAGTTTTTAAGTCTTTGTTCGCTGAAGTAGAGGACGACTGACACTATTTATTTATTTGGGTCGCGAACGTTTAATTATAAGGAATGATCGTTTCTTTTTGTCTACTTCTTGAGTTATGAACCCCCAAAAACAGAGTCCAAACATCGCGTAAACACAGTTTGGACTTTGTTTTTTGGGGTTCATAACTCAAGAAATAGACAAAAAGAAACGATCATTCCTTAAATAAAAGGTTGACATTTGTCAGGAAAAGTGGGGATCGGCGAATTACTTTTAATACCTCTGTGACTATGCCATTGAAAGGAGTTTCATGCAAGATTCCGTTTTTTCATATTTACCAAACTATGGCAGTCATCCCAAAATATGTTTCACATTTAATCTAAGTATTTTGGTAGTAGTGTAACTAGTATTTGATAAATTCTATTTTGAAGATGTTGTATACGACGTCAGAAGTTCCATGACCAATGCTGTCATGTGGCTTGCCTTGACAGCTCGCCCATGCGCCATTGCGGCGGCCATGTTGTGACATACATACAGCGGTAATGCGTCGTTTTTAGATTCCGATTCGGATTGATTTTATTCAGAAGTGCAACATGTATACAGTAGAATCCTCTTAATTGAATATCCATTTTGCCAGTGAAAATTATTCAATTAGCAGGAGTAATCAATTAACAGGGATTTGGTCAGTTTCCTGTGTTCTGAAGGTAAACTGAGCATTTATTCTATTATATCTTGTTTGACAGAGCTCATAGAGCTCTGTCAAACAAGATATAATAGAATAAATGCCTGTATTGGATGTGGTGAGGCCAAAAAGGTTGACAAATAAGGGGAATTTGGTGCGTGTCACAGTAATTTTTTCGACATATTACAAACATTTATGTACAATTAATAGGAGTTTACTCTACAACCCATATGCAATTAACAGATCAAATATGTACTGAAGATATGGTAAATGGTTTTGTGTTTGAAAATTATATTCAATTAACAGGGATATACAATTAAGAGATATCCAATTAAGTGGGCTCCATTGTACAATCAAAACCAGAAATATACATACATGTTACATTATTTACAGCTACATGATTGCACCACAGGGAGATGGCGTAGCCACTTGTGGCTGTCTTCCCGTCATTCCCGTTTAAAAAAAATGAATAAGAAAAAAGAGAGAATAAAAATCAGAAAAGAAAAGAAGAGAAAAAATGAAAAAAGAGAAATAAGAACGAGAAGCAGATATGAGAATCAAGGCAATCCTGACAACAGCGTATTCTCCAATGGGGGGGCATTTTATAGCCCTACTTCATATGAGAAACATATTCTATGTTTTCTAACATGTGATGGAGATTGAGTTAATAGAGAGGTAGCGATGAGATAAACAGAGCTACGGCCTACAGTCGGGACATACTGGATTGTTACAGTTGACATGTAGCGAGTATGAGCTTAGAAACTGTTCAGTTATATTCTTTTTGAATCGTGATCTTTTTCAATATTATTCCACGTCCTGGGGAAAGTATGTATGGGAGGTTACTGAGAACTGAGTACACGGTTTATCTGTGCGTTTATACAAGTCTGTGAATTTTAAAATGCGTTGGATTCTAAATAGTGGGTCGGTGAGTGTATTAAATTATTTGTTCGATATAATACGGATGGCTTTCTTTTGCAGTTTTGTAAGCGCTCTAGTGGAGGACAAGTGTCCCCAAATTTGAATACCATACATCATGTGACTCTGGATAAGAGAGTAATATAATGTTCTCAAGAATTTTTGTGGCAAAATCCTTTTCACTCTATTTATAGCATAAATAGTCCTAGAAATTTTAAGACAACCGAAAGATGAGAATACGGCAGAGCGTCTTGTTAGAGTCGCACGTGGTTTCGTCGTCTACTTTGATGGTGGTTTAATGCGAGGTTTCTGTGAGGCGCAGGGTGTACTGTAGACAGAGTAAAGTGCTTTAGGTTGTTGTTGGGTTCTTTTGGAGTGTTGTTATCGTACTGGATGTTATTTGGCAACAATCAGGGGTAGTAATTCCTCGTCCTGGGTATTGAAAGAGCTGCCTCGCCATGTTCCGGTTACGGTGTTTTGTTCCTGACATTTCAGGACATTTGATGATTTCTTTTTGAGTTGAGAATGACGCAGGATTTCTGTGGGTGGGGGTTAACAAAAAACAATTTTCCGATATTTGTAAACTATTTTTTTATAGATTGGTCACCGAATGGACGTATGGTTAGGAAGGTATGGGAAGCATTGCAATGCGCACATACGTCGAGTTTTTAGTTTTCGTTTCAAGGGACAGCTGAAAGAGGTAGAGAGAGAGAGACAGAGAGGGAGTGAGAGAGGAGGGAATGAGTCCAGCAATATTCTTGTATCCATACAATAGTAGTTTTACCCTACAGCTTCCACATCAGACAACCAAGCGGTCTCTCGCGATTAAAATCCAACAAGCTAAAACAGTTATTAGTGATTAACCGATGTTCGGCAATCGCATCTGACATCGGCCGATTTTCATCCATCGGTTGACCATCGGCTGACCATCGGTAGAGGTGTTTGAACCTCGGTCCATGCCGATGGTTGCATGGAACACCACTGGATCAAAATTGTTTATATTTACGTTTGATTAACAATCTCATAGAAACAGTAACAAACTTTGTAAGTTGCCACAATGATTGGCAGGTATCAAGATTGGCTAAATCTCATTGATTGGTCTGATCGGCCCCTTGATTGCTGTTCATGACACACATGCCACGTGTTGTGTGATGACGCAATGAAATGCGACATCAGCAGAAGCAAGTCAACAGCGCAGCGTTTTTGATCGTTGATCAAAGACGCTGCGCTGTTAACTTGTTTCCACTAATGTCGTATCTTTATTATAGTACACACACTGGCATACTCTTCGGGTAAACAAACCAATCAACCTGACTGCACCGTAAAAGTAACCCTGTTCTATGCAACATACTACTCCTTTTCGGTTGTCACTATCTCACCTCGGCACTCACAATAGGCAGATTGTATGCTCAACTAATCAGCAAGCAGATGACGGTCGCAAATCCTTATCGGTTAATTACTAACATGTATTTCTCTTTTGGATTCTCATCATTGCAATCGGCACTTAGCGAGAAGGGTGTGCCCAGACCCGCCACACTCGAGACGTGAAGGAAGGTTGCTTCGAACAATTTGTCAAGTCTACGTTATTTGAAATCGAGGAAACAAAGTTCACATATTTACCTTCAATTTCAACCAAATTCCTGTCCAGACCAAAACACAGTTTGGATCTGATGGGAAATTTATTTAAAGTGGGGTTATAATTCATCACCTTTCTCAACTTTAGAAGTGTTTTTGAACCTAGGGTAGCTTGGCGCATTTGATTCACACAGTGAAAAACAGGCACACGGGAAACTGTGGCAAACAGCAGTGTGTGAAAGGCTGAAAGCAGCACTCTTCGTGGGGTCAAAATTTATCACCTTTCTCAATTTTAGAGGTGGTTTTGCACCTACAGTAACTTTGTGCATTTGGTTCACACAGTGAAAAACAGGCATACTGGAAACCTATGGCATTCACCAGTGTGTGAAACGCTGAAAGCTGCACTCCTCGAATAGGCACAACCGATGGCACGGTCGCGGATCCATGTTGACTTCAACTAATAATAATAACACTTTGGCCGGCCGCTGATTTGTTGCGGTTCTCATGTAAGAAGGTTTTAATTAGCCCTGTGTTCCCAAACGTTTCCTTTATTCGCACGCCTCTCCTCTGCTCTCAACACTCTGAGGCGAACTGATTGATGACTGATAAGCACACACAGCAATTCATCTAATTCTAAAGATTTTTGGTTTTCTTCGTAAGTTCCATTTCGTCTATTTTTTCCAGTAAACTGTGGATTTGAAAACATTTTGGATCTCATTTTCTGTGTTCTTCCCTGGAGATGGTCTTAAATAGGGATGGTCTTGAACAACGCAAGATTTCTTCACTGCCCAGAAGATTCTAGGTTAATTGTGGTCATGCTAGCAGCTACTCATTTTGTTCTCTGCTATGTCTAACTTTACTCATTTCAGCGAACGCAGTTAAGATATTGTAAGAATAAAAAAGGTCCTAGCTTCAAAACTGGGGGAGAAGTTAGCCGAAGAAATCACGTATCATACAGGTGAATTTCTACAAAAATGAACTAAGTTTAACAACCAGTAGTTTTTTTTTAAATATTGAGGCAAGTCAAAATCCTGACATTATGCACACATCTGGAAAATGTAGAAACATCCTGTAAAATAAAAAAAAGTAATAGCTTGAAAATGAAAAGAGGGGTTAGGCGGACAAACAATGTACCCTATATGCCGACAGATAGACGGACAGACAGGGGAAAACAATATGCCCCCTGACTATTTGTTGTGGGCATAGCAAGATTATTTCAATAGCTGATCTATTGTCCAGTCCCTATGGATTAACACATTTCCAAACACATTTGTTTCATTGGGCAGGGGGGGGGGGGGGGGGATAAACTGAATTGCTCGCTTGACAAAGTTATCCGAAAACTTCGTTCGCTCATAGGTTGCACCGCTTTCCATATTAAAATAAAATAAAATGAACAGACAGGCTTATGAGAGTTAAATGACTGAGATCGAAGACAGTCTAACAGAACAGCATGTGTCATATGTCGGCAAAAAGATGAAGGAAGCCGCCAAATAATTCCCTACGCAGAACGATGCGCCCCCCCCCCCCCACCCCCTTCCAAGTACAATCATGTAATTAACACAATGCCCAATGAAGGCAAATGTGGTCTACTTGCAGACCACAGTACCACAAGAAATTGTCATATTGCGCTGTCTTAAAACCTCAAGTTATGTATATAGATACTCAGCTGTAGATATTTAAACTGCTTGGAAATATTCTCAGGATGCCCCATTTTCTTAATTATTGGCCACACCCACTTTTGTTACAGTGAAAATACATGCATGGAATTTGGGAATGAAGTAAATTCAAAAATGTGATTTCCATCAATTCTGAAAATGCACTCAATGACCTACGCCCACCTTTTTTGGCCACGCCTACTTTCTCACATACAAATGCATGTATGGACTTCGGGAATGCTTTATGGTGTCAAAAAATGTGATTTCCAGCAATGCTAAAAAAAATGCATTCAATGACCCCTAGGTGACCTACGTGACCTTGACTCATATTCTGAACCTCTATGGAGTGTCGACTCATTTGGAGTTGGCCCCAGGTCTATGCATCATGCCATGCTTGAGATATGAGTGTGACCCACTTTCAAAAATGTTGATCATGCCAACTTTCTTGTGTAAAAAATGCATGTATGAGCTTAGGGAATGTATTAGGGGTCCAAAAATGTGATTTCCGGCAATTCTGAAAAATGCACTCAATGACCCCTATGTGACCTCCGTAGCATTGACCCATATTTTGAACCTCCATCAAGTGTTGACTCATTTGGTGATAGTTTCAGGTCCATTCATCATACCATGCTTAAGATATGAGCGTGACCCGCTTTCAAAAATTTTGGCTATAGCGGGGGAGGAATTCGTCACATACAGGTGAATTGTGCACTTGGTGATACCTTCTTGAAATTTGGCACACTGTTAGTGTAGGCTATGAGGTTCTCAAAAACGATCGGCTACAAGTTGACACCGACCGGTGGCGACCAGTAGCGGCACAATCCAAAATGGCCGCCAGCGGCTGAAGGGAACCTCCTTTTCGACGGTCTACCGACTATACATCCGATTGTAAGGGCGCGAAAGTGAACTCTGATCCACGCACGTGTTGGAAACAGACGTGGGAGATGATGTAGAATAAAACGAGATTCTCTATACGGACGCATCAATTTCTTGGAACTTGAAAAGAGCGTTGTTTCTCCGGGATCAGCGTCATTCAGGCAAACCTGAATGACGCTGATCCCGGAGAAACAACGCTCTTTATGAAGCAGTCTCTTTGCCATACAATCTCTTGTTTGGCGTAATTCCGCAAGCAATTCTGATTTGTCTGTCGAAATTAATTCGAGAACGCGATTGTTCACAAAAATCATTCACAGAATGAGTGAGAATCCTCTTCGTGTACGGACTAGTACTGACTGGGAACGTTGTTGCTTTTGCCAGCAAGACAGTTCCAAGAAATTGATGCGTCCGTATAGAGAATCTCGTTTTCATGACGCCTATAAAGCTATTGAGGAAGACATAACGCGCTTCCTAGATAATGGCGTTGAGCTTCCATATAATTTGACCATTGATTGTTTGATGAGAGAGAGTGATGAGTGTATGTCGATGTCACTGTTGACGAATAAGGCAATATATCATAAGACATGCCGTGACAGTATTCGGACTCACATCGTACAGCGCGTGCTACACAAGCGAGAGCGAAATGAGGCAGTGGCATCCTGCTCCACGCTGAGTCCTAAAAGAACACGGACAAGTTTTGAATCTGGCTGTGACAGGAAACTGCCCCAGTGTGTTTATTGTCACAAACGCGAAGGTGACAGCAGTGAGCCTATTTGCAGATCAATGTCTGATAACAATAAACTCAAAATTATGGCAAAGGAAGCCGAGAACTGGGTTGTTTTTTCTCGGGTCAATGCAGCATTTGATTCCGCTGCTAGTGATCTTTACTATCACAAAACCTGTTATTGTAAGCTTGCCAATGAAGCACGAGCGGCTAAATCTAAAAAGTCGAAGAACGCCGAACATTCCGCGTCAGGCCTGCCCTATGACCCTCTCGTTATGGCAGAGCTCATAACATTTGTTGAACACAACGATTCCGCGATGAAGCTTGTCGATCTCAAGAATCTGTACAGTCGGAGGTTGAAGCAAGTCGGTTCTGATTGGCTTAGTGAAGAAATACATTCCACTCGATTCAAAGAACATTTGTTGCAGAAATTGGGCGATGGCTGGGACGCCTTCACACAGGGTAGAGATGTGTTTATTTCAAGTAGGTTTCGAGTTGGCTCCTTGTTGTCCGAATCTTTAACTCGTATAGTGTCTGAGGAAGAGGCAAAAAAGATAGTTGATGTGGGTCTTCTTCTGCGTAAACACATACTCATATCTCAAGCTCCTTTCACGGGATCATTTTCATCTTATTGCTTGAGCGAGCCTGTACCCAACTCACTCCTGACTCTTCTTAGAGTTCTACTTGAGGGCACATGTAGTATACAGAACTTAGGCGATGATGAGACTGTTAATGCCAAGACTCGAGTGGCTTGTACTATTTCACAGATGTTGATCAGCAATTCAGCGAAACGCTCCGAACATGCACAAAATGTTCACCAGAGACGTGACAGAGAAACTCCAATGCCTCTTTATGTGGGTTTGAAGTTGCATGCCCATGATCGTATGAAAAATCTTATCAGAGATTTTCATCAAATGGGACTCTCTGTCTCTTATGATCGCGTAATGGATGTTCGCAGGAGTTTCGCGAGAGCTGTTTCACTGCGGTTCAAGAACGAAGGTGTTGTAGTCCCAGCTAACTGCAAACGTAATGTTTTCTCGATAGGAACCACTGATAACATTGATGTATCTGGTAGATCTGATATGCATGGTACGTCCATCACACTCATTGGTCAACTGAGCAGGGACAATGTGGGTACTGATCCCCCACCACTGAGTTTAGATGTTCCAGAAGACACACAAATTGAACTCCCAGACGACTATGCATTTGTTCCTTTCGTTGAAGACTTTGGTGGGGACATCAGGCTTGAATCTCCAGATGAATGTAATGTACGGCCCAATGAATATGCAGATTTGAACGTGGGAGAGAATGACTGGTTGTCTCATGTGTCACAGATCAGCAATAAAGGGAAGGTTGATGGCAGCTGGCAGCTTGATGAAGTCCCTGTGACCTTTTCAGGCTTCTTTTCAAAACATGAAGATCAAGACAATGTCAAACCTCGTGCAGTTATTGGGGTATTCCCTGTTTTCAGTGAGCAGAAAGCGGACTCACTCAGTATGCAGAAGCATGCTATGTATGTGGTCAGGGAAGCTACTGCTTTCGTAAACCCCGGCCAGATACCTGTCATTGAAGGTGACTGTCCGTTGTATGCCAGGCAGAAAAAATGTCAATGGCTGTTCCCAGAGGAGATAGGTGAGGATCGAATGGTGTGTATGATTGGATTCCTGCATCTTGAAATGTGCACCCAAGAAGCTGGTGGTAAGCTTATGGGTGGTTCTGGTTGGGAGCGAATGTTTCACCTCGCAAAGATATTCACACCCGGTGTAGCATCATCCCTACTTGGTGGGAAACATGTCAAGAGGACGCGACAGGCATATCTTCTCACTCTAGCTTGGCTTGAGATCCTCAGAAAGAATGCTTATGAGATTTACTGTCAGCAGACTGGGCCCCATGAGTCATTTGAAATGTGGGAACAGAGGATTCTTTCACAATCTCCAACTGCGCGCTATTGGGGTGAAATCGTTCGGAACTTTCTCTTGACAAGCTGTCAATTCGTTCGGAACCAACGAATCGGTAACTGGCCTGGTACACTGTGTTCTATCGATGAGTTGTGCAGTTACTTTTTTGCCCTAGGACATACAAATTATTGTCGGTGGGTCCCCGTATTTCTGAGAGACATGTCTCAGCTACCCAGGCGGCATCCTTCAATCCACAACAAATTCATGGAAGGCCATTTTGTGGTCCAGCGTAGTGAGAGGAAGTTCAGTATGATGGGTTTAGATCAGAGCCAAGAACATAGTATCCAACTACTCAAAGAAGACAGTGGTCCAAAAGGTCTCTATGGCCAGGCTGAAGAGAAAGTCGTTATTGAGCTTTCAAGGTCAGAAGTTCTGCGTGTTATAGATGAGTATGAATATGCAAGTTTCCACACAACATCATCAGATAACACGGAACACCCGGAAAGTTCGGTATCAGAGCAGAAAAAATTTCTGAATCAATTGAAATCTCTCCTCGATCTGGTGAATCAGGGACTCATTATCAACCCTTATGATGAAACTAGTGGTCAGCTGGTGACATTAGATACTGGTGAATATATGGACCCCGAAGTTAGTAAGAGTTTACGGTCATTACCCGAAAGGGGCAAGCATTTATATTCCACTTTCTTGAAGGAAAGGCTTGTGGAATGCACCGTACCCCTGAATGATGTTATTCCCAAGGCAAATATATATACCTTCCTTAACCCACCCCCAGCCAACCTGGACAAAGGCCGAGACAAACTCATGTCAAGTAAAGCAACTGCCGCAATAGTTACCCAGATGTTCGTTTCACTGCAAGCCCGGCCTGATTCAAACATGGATGAGTTTTTCATGCACGAGAATGCACGTGATCCGCCAGCATTATCCGATAGAGGTAAGCTACGGAGTGGGACAAAATCTCAAATTCTCAATTGTTTACCAGCTATTCCTGCACAAGGGAAGAATTCAGCAGCTAGACAAGCTTCAGTTGTCATCTTGGATATGCCTGCTGTAGTCCATGTAATCAAACCACAGAAAGCGGATCTGTTTGGAGAATATGCTCGATTGCAATTATTGCCATACATCGAATCTCTGATTAACACGAACACCACAAGGGTTGATGCGATCTATGACTGTTACCCCGAAGGCAGTTTGAAGAATCAGACGCGAGCAAAACGCCTCGGTGAGACAGCAGTTAGGTTGATACGGGTGTCCGAGAACGTCCCTTTACCTAAAGGGAAGAATTGGCAGGCATTCTTGAAAGTTAGTGAGAATAAAGACGAATTTTTCAAGTTCCTGTCTGCTGAACTGCTGAAATTAACATCAACATCCGAGTACCAGTTGTTAACGACATCAGGAGAATATGTACTATGCAATAAGGATGTTAGCTTATGTGACATATCTCCATCGAACCACGAGGAAGCAGACACGCGCATGATGCTTCATCTCAACCATGCAGTCTCACAAGGTCACAAAATAGCTTTTCTTCGCACGGTTGATTCTGATGTCGTCATTCTGTCTTTGCACCATTTCGCAACATTCCGTGACCTTGGACTCAGTGAGCTGTGGATTGGGTTTGGAATTGGAAAGGCATATAAAGATATGCCAATTCATGAGATAGCTTCACAACTTGGACCTGATTACTGTAAGGCCCTGACTTTCTTCCACGCCTTCACAGGTTGTGATGTAACATCCAGCATGCTCGGCATTGGGAAGAAGACAGGATGGAATGCATGGATGAATTTTCCCGCATCAACTGAAATGATGATAGAATTGACTGAGAATCCGCAAGTCTTTTCAGAGGATTCCCCTCATATGCAGCATATCGAAAAACTCACCATACAGATGTACAGTAACAGTTGTGTCAGTACACGTGTCAATGATGCGAGACGGCATATGTTCACACATGGCCTTAAGTCTATGGAAAACATCCCGCCCACCAAAGCAGCTCTGTATCAACATGTAAAAAGGGTAATTCTTGTGTCATCTTTCATTTGGCATCGTGCTCTGCAGAAACACTTATGTGTGCCAGACCCATCACAGTACGGATGGGAGTGGAATCCACGTCTCAATATTCTGGTCCCATTTTGGACTCACCTAGGAGACGCAAGTGCTGCATGTGCACTGATGCTCCACTGTAGTTGTGCCAAGGCCTGCAAGGGCAATTGCAAATGCTTGAAAGCTGGATTAAGGTGCACACCTTTGTGTAAGTGTGAAGGTGGCTGTTGTAACAATATTGAGTAGTATACTGTCATGTTAGGACCAGTCATCTCCTATTCTGGTATTTTTTTTTCCATTTTCGGCCAGTTAACACATGTCATGTTTCTAGTTGAGTTGATTTTGCTAACAAATGTTCATCCCATGTGGCTTGCTACATTGTCCGGGGTATAGGAATACAGTTTTAGATTTCGGAAAATAGTCTGTTATTTACTGCACAAGACGGTGTTAATTCATGCATAGCATGATACAATATCCCCAACTATTTTGCCTCTGTACAACAGTTGATACCTTCGTTCACCCGTGTGTTCATCTATGGTATCCTTGTCTTTCTCTGGCCATAGGCCACATGTGACTAGTCAGTTCCTACTCCATAGCAAATCAACTTGGAAATCCTTCATCTTGTAGCGCACTCATGTCTCAATGAATCCATACCTGAGTTGATCTAATAAATCTAACGTAAGGTATCAAATTGCCATACCGGATCATATTTCGATAAGTTATTCGCTAAAACATTTCGACCACTCATCGACATCAAAGGTCATGTTTTGGCTCCCAGTGGTGGCTATATCTCTATATCCCTGGTAAAGTAGCATACCATGAGGGATGGGCATTAAGTGTCGGCAACATTAATCCTGACTTGGAACACACCACATCTTAACTGGCCGAAAATGAAGAATACTACTTGTAGTCAAAAAATATTCCTGTACCTCGAATGACTGCAAACATACACTCACCCCTTCTAGTCCCATTTTGCCAATGTTCTATACTGGCAAGATAACATTGTATAATTAACAACGGGAACTAATGCATCCCGAGTTCATTCCAGCACTGCCCTTGCTGGCAGACGTGTCGCTATGGTGTTGAGATTGAACCAGAACTCCTCTAGAAATTTGATAGTTTTATTTTCTTAGAAAATAAATCTATCGAAAATGCCGGAAGTTGAGAATAGACTGTCACTTTAATTGGATTATCAAATGTCCAAGTATCCCCACTGCTGCATACTATCGAGTACCCTTGTTCATGTGTTGACAGGAATCTCTCATACCATGTTCATTTGACCATTGCATTCCCGAGAAACATTCAACACTAATTTATCTACGGACGGACGATCATACTGACAGTCAGACACACAGACGCACACATCGACGGAAATTCTGATCCCATTATCCATTAATCTTCCCCCCAACTTGTTCCAAGGGCTTCACTCCATCATTCACATCAATTACAGCACATGTATGGTGTTAGGTTTGGAGCTTCAGTTGTGCGATCGGCGAAAATAGCTTTTTTTCGATCCGCTTGGCGGCCATTTTGGATTTCGCTGCTAGTGGTGGCTAGAGGATGGTGCCAACTTGTAGCCGATCGATTTTGAAATCTCTGATGCCTACCCTTACATCATGCCAAATTTCAGGAAGGTATCACCAAGTGCACAATTCTAGCGAATTCCTCCCCCGCTACTATGCACACTTTTTAGTGTAAAAATGCATGTATGGACCTCAGGAATGCTTTGGGGGTAAAAAAATGTAATTTCCAGCAATTATGAAAAATGCACTCAATGACCCCAGGTGACCTCCGTGACCTTGACCCATATTTTGAATCTCCATCAAGTGTCGACTCATTTGGTGTTAATCCCAGGTCTATTCATCATACCATGTTTGAGACATGAGCGTGACCCACTTTCAAAACTTTTGGCCACCCCACTTTTTTACGTCGAAATGCACGTAGGGGCGTCGGGAGTGCTTTAGGAGGTCAAAAAATGTGATTTCCAGCAATTCTGAAAAATGCACTTAATGACCCTTAGGTGATCTCCGTGACCTTGACCCATATTTTGAATCTCCATCGAGTGTCGATTTGGTGTTGGTCCCAGGTCCATACGTCATACCACGCTTGAGATATGGGCGTGAGCCACTTTCAAAACACCTCTACAGAAATGCCCCAAGAATCTGAAAAACATAGGTGGCCGAGAACTTGTGACTGTCTATCATCATGCCACAAATCAATAAGATAGGACAGTTCGTTTTCGAGTTATCTTGCGGACAAAAAAGTGATGAGAAGACAGAAGAAGAAGAAGAAGAAGAAGAAGAAGAAGAAGAAGAAGAAGAAGAAGATAAAACTAGAGAAACAGAATTTACTGCATCCAGTAAATCAAGTCTGTGTGAAAAGGGTAAAGTATCAGGAAAAATCTATATAGAAAGAAAATTGATGGAGGCTTATTTTCAGGAGTAAAATATTTCTAAATAAATCAGAAATGGATTCTTGTTAACAGTATTTATAGATATTTATACAGGAATCAGAACAATTTTTCTAAGAAACCAGAAAAGGCATACATGTGCAAAACATTTAAAGGATTCGCTTAAGGAATCAGAAATTAACATTACTGGCTCTGCTATTTATTTGAATGATGAGATACATGTATAATCTTCAAAATTGCATAAGTTGGTATAAAATGCAATTCCTAATCGGTCTGAAAACCAGAAATGTGATTTCCAGCAATTCAGAAAAATGCACTCAGTGATCCCTGGGTGGCCTCAGTGACCTTGACCCATATTATGAACCTGCATCGAATGTCAACTCATTTGGTGTTGGTCCCAGCAGATCCATACATCATACCATGCTTGAGATATGAGCATGACCCAGTTTCAAAACTTTTGGCCACGCCCACTTTTTTACGTCAAATCGCATGTAGGGACGTCAGGAATGGTTTAAGGAGTCAAAAAATGTGATTTCCGGCAATTATGAAAATGCACTTAATGACCCTTAGGTGACTTCCGTGACCTTGATCCATATTTTGAATCTCCATCGAGTGTCCACTCATTTGGTGTTGGTCCCAGATCCTTACGTCATACCACGCCTGAGATATGGGCGTGACCCACTTTCAAAACACCCCTACAGACATCACTAATGCCTCAGAAATTTGAAAAACATAGGTGGCCGAGAACTTGTGACTGTCTAGCATCATGCCAAAAATCAATAACATAGGGTCGTTCGTTTTCGAGATAACTTGCAGATAAAATAGTGATGAGAAGAAGAAGAAGTAGAAGAAGAAGAAGAAGAAGAAGCAAATAAAACTAGAGAAACAGAATTTACTGCATCCAGTAAATCAAGTCTGTGTGCAAAGGGTAAAGTATCAGGAAAAATCTATATAGAAAGAAAATTTATGGAGGCTTATTTTCAGGAGTAAAATATTTCTAAATAAATCAGAATGGATTTTTGTTAACAGTATTTATAGATATTTATACAGGAATCAGAACAATTTTTCTAAGAAACCAGAAAAGGCATACATACATGTGCACAACATTTAAAGGGTTCGATTAAGGAATCAGAAATTGACATTACTGGCTCTGCCATTTATTTGAATGGTGAGATACATGCATAATCTTCAAAATTGCATTAGTTGGTATAAAATGCAATTCCTAATCGGTCTGAAACACAGAAATGTTATTTCCAGCAATTCAGAAAAATGCACTCATGATCCATGGGTGACCTCAGTGACCTTGACCCATATTATGGCATCGAGTGTCAACTCATTTGGTGTTGATCACATCAGATCCATACATCATACCATGCTTGAGATATGAGCGTGACCCACTTTCAAAATTTTTGGCCACGCACGCTTTTTCGTGAAAAATTGCATGTATGAACTTTGGGAAAGCATTTGGAGGTCAAAAATGTGATTTCCAGCAATTCTGGAAAATGCACTCAATGACCCCCTGGGTGACTTCAGTGACCTTGACAGACAGTTTGAACCTCTATCGACTGTCGACTCATTTTGTTGTTACTACCAGGTCCATTCTTCATACCATGCTTGAGATATGAGCGGGACCCGCTTTTTAAACATTTTGGCCACGCCCACTGTTTTTACGTAAAAATGCACATATGGACTTTAGGAATGCATTTGTGGGTCCAAAAATGTGATTTTACAGCAATTCTGAAAAAATGCACTCAATGACACTTACGTGACCTCCGTGCTCTTGACCTATATTTTGAATCTCCACCGAGTGTCGACTCATTCGGTGCTGGCTCCAGGTCCATAGGTCATACCAAGCCTGAGATATGGGCGTCACCAACTTTCAAAACACCCCTATGGACACCTCTAATGACCCATGAATCTGAAAAACATTATGAGCCGAGAACCTGTGACTCCAATCAATGAGATAGGACAATTCGTTTTCGAGTTATCTTGCAGACAATAAGGTGCTTAGAAGACAGAAGGCAGGAGAATAGTAAGGTTAAAAAAAAGAAACCGTAAAAAAACAATAGTCAGTGTGTTTCACACAGACTAAATGTAGATTTGGTCGGTTTTCAGGCTATGCTAAATGCATAATCGATAGAATACCACATCTAACAATTCTTCTTGCAGTACTCTTTCACAATGGCGTGAAAGGTTTGTGCTTAATGTCCAAGTTAGGTGTCAATTGCAACATGTTTATAACTGATCCTGTATACTTAATAATAACAAACCGTGCGTAAGTGGTATCATAGATTGTGTCGGACGTTTTTGGAGCAGCAACTCCAAACTTTCAGCTTTTGTTTTTGAAGGTCTGCTGAACTCGATTATATTATGAGAAGGTCCAGACACCAAACACTTGCACTGTGGGAAGCTTCGCACATGCGCATTCGCTTTCCTCACATTCAACATGATATAATGTAAAATTGGTGTCTCTATGAGAAACGATGCGATACCTATTTTTAAAGAATGGGTGAAAATATCGTGGAAATCGACCAAGTATTGGCTGAGATATAGCGTTTTGATGAGTGGGGGTAATTGTTTGAATTTGGTCCTTTTCTCGTCGGAGCGAGCGGGCTCTGGGTGGTTGTCTGAGGTTGTGCTCCCTCTCTGGGCTAGTTCCATTTGAAACTTATGGAGAGATGCTGGTGACTGAAAGAAGCATCTCGTACACTGACACCAAAATTAATGGGACCTGACAAGCCGGTAACAGTTAAATAACTGCCAGAAATGAAAAGCTGACATAAATCGTGCATGGGTTAATGGCGAAAAAGCGGTAATTGGCTAATTTGACATTGAAATTGAACAGACACCACCACTGTCGACCATACGCCCACTGTGTCCAGACCACTGAAGGCAGCTACATGAAATCTTCAGCATTGGTTCTTTTATCCCCGCTCAACACTTTAGTATCTTTGTTGAGTGCCAAGGCCCTTCACTATTCTCAGTGCAATGACGTTTCCATTCATTATTCACCTGTCACTGGTCGACATCAGCATTATTTCTGTCTATTTGATGAGCTGTTCAACTTTAACTATTCACACCTTTATACAGGACCGAATGTTTGGAGTTAAACTGTTTATTTTTAGAACGTCCGATAGAAACTGACAATTCGACCCAGTGGCGAAAAAACCATCGTTTGGCTAAATTGAACAGACACCAGTGTTGGATATACGCAAATTGTATCCAGACCACCTAAGGCAGCTACTTGAAATTCTCAGAATGTGTTCTACTATTCCTGCTCGACAGTTTAGTATCTTTGTCGAGTGCTGCGACAGGGGTGGAAACACCGTGAATCGCGTGGAAATCGAGGGGACGATTCGTCCCCACTTTATTCTCAATGCAATGACGTGGCCATTCATTATTTACATGTCAGCGGTCGAGTTTGGGCATTATTTCTGTCTATTGGATGAACTGTTCAACTTGAACTATTTGCACCTTTATGGGAGACCAAAAGATCATTGCATGCTTACCAATATTCAGGGATTTTTTTTTACGAAAATAACAATTATTCCGACAGTAACAACATGGGAGTAGGGGAAATATGAGAGTTCGAGACCACTTTTTCAAAAACTGTACACGGATTCAGTGTTAAATCGTGTACAGAGTGTAGAAAACGTTGTTTGTACATGATGGCCCAGAACTCTCACAAGCAGTTATCGCATTTTAGACCGTTCAAACAGCAGTTGGCGAACGAGTGCGAATTCGACATATTCGCTCAAAGGAAAAATGTATGAAATTCGAAGAAACATCAACCTAAAAAAGTCTTCTCAACAGTCTCATCGTGGATTAGACCTTCAATCTATCATTGGCGAACACCAGCAAAAAACGCTTTGAGAGTTCTAGGCCAGCATAAAAAATGCATTTTGAGAGTTCTGAGCCACCGACGTTTGCGATCGCATTTCAGACGGTCGAGGGTGCAATCCGATCGGTAAAAAATGATTGAGAGTTCTAGACCAGAAAAAATCGATCTCAAAACGTTTTCCCGACGTTCGCCAACGGTGTAAAGTGGGTGTAAAGTGAAGTTACCCATCGTAGGATTTTCCAAACTCGACAGGAAAAAAACCTCGACTATGGAAAATTAGAACCGATGGAAATTGTCTCTCCACGTTTGCCATCGCGGTGATGTGATCGATCGCTGAGGAAATCATTGGAGGGAACTGATGAAAACGTCAAATCCTAATAGAATCGCGAGATTTACAAGAGGAAATAAAAAGTGACTGATATAGGAGAAAAAAAATATATAAATAAATAGTTATTCAAAACATAAATATCAAATCGAATAGATAATAAATACGTAAATCATGAACGATTCCCAGATTATGAGGATATCGTTTCTTATAAACATGCTGATGAGAGCCTACACATTCTGCGTAAATGAACAACTAAATCGTCTCTTGTTAGAATGATGCGCGTGGTCTAGATGGCAGTGTGATCAATCGCAAACGAAAAAACGGCGGAGAGTGGTGGGAGAAGAGACGAAAGAAAATGAAAAATCGTTATGAGTTTTGAGGTAAATTGTAATAGAATCACGAGATTTCGCAAGAGGAAATAAAAAGTGATTGATATATATATACAGGAGAGAGAAAAAAAATATATAAATAAATAGTTATTAAAAAAAAATATATATCGAATCGAATAGATAATAAAATATATGTAAATCATGAACAATTCCCAGATTATGAGAGCATCGTTTCTTAAAAAGGCACTGATGAGAGCCTACATAGAATGCGTGAATGAACAACTAGGTCGCCTCTTGTTAAAACAGTGCATCGGGTGTCGGGATCATCTAGACTTCGATCACGAGGATCATTCGTGTCTGATGATGGAAAGGGGAGATATGATCATCAAGTATTTTGAACCGGTGTTCGAATGCATTCAAATCGATGACATGATCAAGTTTTGGAGGATATTAATTTTCCGTAGCGGGCGAGGCAAGCCCACCGATTTGGAAGAAAAGAAATTGGCACATAGAAGTCTGACTTTGAAAGATGGAGGATGCATCTTGAAATTATTGTTGAAGGAAGCATACGTCTAAGTTTTCTTGTTGATATAAATAAGGGAGAATAGAAAATAAAATAAATACACACATAAATAAATAACCCACACAAAAAAAAAATGAGAACCAGAAATAAATTGTATCCGACGTTAGATGACGACGAGGATGAGAAGCCGAACTGCGTTTTGCCACCGGCGCCATTGCCAGAAGAAAAAGAAAGAGGAGAGAGGTATCGCTCCAATCAAATCAGTAGAATCCAATTGTATCTGACTTGAGAGAGAGACTCTCGTCATTCTCTCAAGAAGAAGTATTCACGCCTCGTGAAATTCGTCAATGCGGTCGACATGACACTCAATACGATTTCCATGGGTTTACATGTGGCTGGCATCGGATTGTTGTCGACCGCAGCCAGCCTTCCGATCATAGAAGGAGTGGCTCTCACCACCAGATTGTTTAGTACGGTCAGAAACTTTTTGAGTAGGAAATTATATTTGAAGGCTAGGAAACATGAAAAGATTCGCATCTTGGCCGACTCCAAGATCGACACGACATCCGAAATGATCTTGATGGCGTTGAAAGATGGTAGGATATCGGATGGAGAATATTCATGATATTGGGCGAGAAAACAAAATACGATGCCATGAAAGAAGCCATGAGAATCAAGACTCGTCAGATCATCAAGGAAGAGATAAAGGATTCTCTCATAGAAAAGGAGAGGAAAGAGGCCAGGGAGGAATTTGGTAAGTTGATAGAACTCAAGAGCAGTGATTGAAAAAAATATATATATATAATATGAACAGAATTTTTTTTTTTTAAATATTAAATTTATATATAAAAAAAATAAATACGAAATTAATTTAAATAATCTTCAAAAAAAAATGTATTGCGTAAAGTGTAAGAGAGTTACCGAGACGGGTAAGAAGTACGAACTAAAAACAACAGACAGATGCTTCACAGAATTTGCAATGTGAGTGGTTCGATCAAGACTCAATTCGTCAAAAAAAAAAAAACGAGCAGAGGCAAAGACATCATGAATAAAATGGTCAATAATCTACCATTCAAAATGCATCTGCTGGGTCACAGTTTCATGGGACCTGGAACGAAATTGAACAAGAGACTCAACGCCGATCTGCCTCCTAAATCTTGGAGTAAACCCATGAATAGGGTGGACGTGGCTGCGTATGATCATCATCTGTGCTACGCCAAACATTCCAACACTAAGACTCACAACGACATCTGCAATAAAAGCATGTTGGCGAAATTGAGAGGCATATCGAATCCGACCAGGAGAGAGAAGTTAGAACGTTCGCTGGTCGGCAAAGTGATAGGTGCGAAACGTCGATTTGGATGGGGTGTTCTAAAAAAAAGCGCTTCAGAAAAGAAGAAGAAATGATTATTGACGATCGAATTGGCCGAGGAGTTACACAAACCCACCGTGCGTAAATTTCGAAAGAGAAGGGTGTTCGTGAAGGGTTAGGACGACATTTGGTCCGCCGACTTGGTTGACATGAAATCATTTTAGAGGTGGAACGAGGGCGTTAAATATCTATCGACCTCTACTCAATTGAAAACAAAGAGAAAGCCAGCATCGTGGAACGTTGGAATCGAACGATGAAGGAAAAGATACACAGGTGCTTCACGGTGAATTCGACCAAGAAATACATATAGCTCTGAACGGTCTGGTCAAAGATTACAACAACACGTGACACAGATCAATCAAGATGACCCCCATGGAAGCTAGCGATCCTCGAAAAGAAAAACGGGTCTACGTGAATCTATATCCCAAGAGATCTAAGATCAGGAATAAGGCTAGACCGCCGAAATTTGTGGTCGGCGATCGAGTGAGAATCTACGCTTATAAGAAGCATTTCGAAAAGGGTTACACTCCTCGATGGACTTTGGAAATCTTCATGAAAATCAGAATATTTCACACTGATCCGGAGACTTATGAAATCAAAGCTTTGGATAGCAAAGAGTTCATTGGAAAGTTTTACGAACAACAATTGTAGAAGACGAAGTTTTAATAGAGAAAAAAAATTTTATTTACTCCCTTTAACATTTTCTTATTTACACA
Source organism: Pictodentalium vernedei (assembly GCA_031216915.1). NCBI lineage: Eukaryota > Metazoa > Mollusca > Scaphopoda > Dentaliida > Dentaliidae > Pictodentalium > Pictodentalium vernedei. The sequence goes on from CM062296.1 coordinate 800,583,402, forward strand.
CATATATATATAAAGGAGAGAAAAAATAATAAGAAGAAAATAATTAAAACTATTTTTTTAAAAAAAAAAAAAAGCAAGCTAATTAATAAACAAAAAAAACTTCAAACTGACAAATATACTAGATATTGCACAAAGCATGGTGAAAGATGAAAGTATTCAAGAATATGAGGTTCACGAATACGAACCGATAACCAGAACAAGTTTGAACAATGCGGCAGAGATAAGAATCAATGTTGAAACCCAAGATCTATTCGTTCATCCTAGCGAGAGTTACATAGTGGTGCAGGGATGTCTCACCAAGGAAGATGGGACCGAATACGCCGACGACGACACGATTACTCTAGCCAATAATGGCATCATGCATCTATTCAGTAATATAAAATACTTGCTATCCGGACAAGAGATAGAATCTGTGTTTCGTCCCGGTCAGGCCACCACGATGTTCAGACTCTTGACATATCCGGATGATTTTTCGAAATCCAAAGGACTTATTCAGTTGTGGGTGAAAGACACTGTCGCAGATGTTGGCTCCACTAACGCCAGCACTGCCGCGAGATTCGAGTATGTCATCAAGATGTCCAGACCCAAAGGAACGTTTTCATTCAGGATACCTTTGAAACACATCTGCGGATTCGCGGACGATTACAACAAGATCATGTACGGATTCAAACACAATCTGATGTTGATTCGAAAGGGAAATGACGACGTGATAGTGAGACTCCCCATGACTGATGTGGCTAAGTTAACTTTACACAAGATATCGTGCTTCATTTCAACATGCAGCCTTCGATCGTGGAAAAAAACGCATCTCTACAAGATCATAGAATCTAAGAGTAAATTGCCCGTGGGATTTAGAATGAGACAGTGTGACACAGCTAGCATTCCACTCTCCATGAATCACTTTGATTGGAGATTGACCGTGAAATCTGCTTCCGAGAGACCGCGTTTCATCGTGATTGCATTTCAGACTGATATGGACGGGTCTCAAGAAAAGAATGTGTCGCTGCTCGATCACTGCAATTTGAGAAACATGCAAGTGTTTCTGAATGCCACGAGATATATAGCAATCGATTACAACACGTCGTTCGATAAGAACGATTTCTGCAGACTGTACGGTGATGCCTTGGATTGTAGAAAGAAGTATCATGGTCTAGACGAATTGATGAGCATCCCTAATATATCTCACGGCGAATACAAGTTGATGTATCCCATGTTCATATTCAACATCAGTAAACAGAGCGAATGACTCAAGAGTTGCATCTTAGACATTCAGATCAAGACGCAATTGGATAGGAGCGTGCCAAAAAAAACTGAAGCCTTTGCCCTGGTCCTGTCGGATAGAGAATTACAATTCAAATCGGATGGAAATAAGATGTCGATCATTCGATGAGAGACGTGTGTGTGTGAAGAAAAGAAAAAAAGGAAAGAAAAAAAAATATATAAATAAAAATTACAAAAAAAAAAAAAAATGAATGATAAAGAATGAGAGTACTTGAGAAGAAACAGATGTGGTTTGATTAAAAATATTTCACAAGATTCGCTAGCAAAAATTCTAGACACTTTAGTCAGAACAGAACCTTTGATACTGACCGATTATATGAGACATGAAATCAAAAGTAAAATCTTGATAGAAGATAAAACCAGAAAACGTTTAGACACATTGACGTATAGAGGATCAACTGCTTTTCGAGAATTTATAAAAGCTCTCCGAAACGCCAAAATAGATGTTGACGCATGTTTTGAGATAGGTGATCCAATTTCATGAGATGAAACATTATAAGAATAACGTATTAAAAACAAAACTAAAAATAAAAAGTAATGAGAAATAGAGAGATTGAACGGCTTTCTAAATCTCATTACTTTTTATTTCTTTTCTTTTCTTTTGTTTTTTTTTTTGTTTTTATTAATTACTCATTATTTTTAATTAATTATTTCCACATGTTCACTGTTTGTTCAGAGGATCTAGTTCGATCAGTAGGCTCACCACGGAAGTGACTGCTTCGGGATTATTGGTTTTCGTCTTGAAATTAATCCTGTCTCCGGCGTTCACTTTGAGAGGTGTGCCAAATGTGCTAACATTCGAGTGTTGATTCTCGATCTTTTGGACGCTGTATCTCTTATCGCTCTCTACTCCATTCACCATGAGATTGTCGACCACTCTGTTATTCAATTCCGTGGAAGCTAGACCCATTTGAATGATTTCACCTCCCAACGGCATGAGATATCCCACCTCACAGTGTTGCGATCCGCTACTTCCGTTTCGAAAAGACCACTCAGCTTTTCCCTCCTCTAACACTCCATTCTCCTCAGCCCACACAGTGACCAATTGCCTAGCGTATTTGACTTTCTCCACCACCGAAATCAGGGTGCAGGCGTCCGTCATGTTCACAGGATCCGGTAGATTCGTGAGTGCGTGTCCACCCATGTCTAGTTTACCTTCCATGATGTCGCCCTTTCTCCAGACTGAGTTGTCGTCCACGTACTACCTGCTGACTGTGCTGGAATCGAATTCAGGATCGTGATTAAGACCAAATAAATTCTGACCGTTCATGTTGATGCCACCCTCCATGGTTCCACCAGATTGTTTGTTCAGGTAGCGATCATCCACTTGTGATTCTATGTATTCTTGAGATCATATCAGGGCAGAATCCACGTAGTCCTTGTTGACCGCGGTGGAGTCCGTGTCCGCATCATCGATCTTCGACAGATTCAATATCTTGTTGAATCCTGCATTCAGATCCGATTTCATTTCTCGTCTGTCAGACTTTCTCTGTTCCAGTTCTACATAGTGTTTGGTCGTCACGTTCTTGGGATTTGTGGGGGTCTCCACGTTCATTATCTTGTTAGAATTGGCGTTCAATTCTGATTGCATCATTTTCTGAACGTATCTACTTCTCAGATGTTCGCTGAATCGTGAGAATCGTCCGCGTATTTCTTGGTCGCGCCATCAATGGAATCTATGGGATTTGCGACGTTCACCAAATGTTTAGATTTCAGATCGAGATCGTCGGTCATGGCTGTATCCACGTAATTATCTAGCATGATTCGTTCGAAATCCTCGTTCCTCCTGTCAACGTATTTTTAGTCGCCGTATCTGTGAGATCTATTGGCTCGGGAAGATTATAGAGCTTCTTATCGTTCATGTTCAAAGGTTCCTCTCGAGGTTCGTATCTCCAAACATAACGTTCCTCCAAGTTGGCAATGTCGTAACCACCGCCAACTTCGAGCATCTTCCTCTTCTTTTTGGGTCAACTTTCGTCGTCCTTCTACCAAATTTATCGACTGGCATGTTGTTTGGGTTTTTTTCTGTTTTAAAAAATATATTTCCACGCAGTTTTTTAAAATGAATTATTTCACTTATTTTTATTTTCTGTTTTATTCAATTAAGTTTTTTTTAAACAATTTTTTTACCTTTATATATATACTATAAAAAAATCTCTCTAATGTAAATCGTCGAGAATGTCTTGAAACCGATCTCCTTCCAACCATCTCTTGAGAACATAGAGACACAGGTGACCACAAAACACTTGATCCGGTGATTGCACTCATTCTGTGTTGTAACAAACCATCGATTCATCAAAATAGTTCTTTATTTCTTTCAGCGACGAGATTCCGTAGCTGTCGAAATGATAATTCTTCTTTTTCCTGTTCTTGAACCACGCCACCCAGTGAGTGCCTTCACCCGATAAATCATCCAGATTTTAAATTCTGCATTCCAATTGTCGAGGTCTTCTCTTTGGCAAGGCATCTCTGGAAAACACGCCTAGAAAATCTTTGATTTTCAAATCCTTCGCCGCATTCGACAGATCGATGTTGGATAGGGGTTTCTTAGGTAAGATGACACCTTCTACGGATATCTGTATTTTCTTATTCATAAATGTGTTTATATTTTTTTTATTTATATATTTTATTATAATTCACTAAAATGACATTTTTTTTTATTTTTTTTAATTTTTCTTTTTAAACTAACTCTCTTGCTGTCTCTATCGACTTCCATAATCTTTAATCCATCTAATTCCTCTTGATTTTCGAGAATCCTATCATCATTAATCATATCCAAAGTCCAATGTCCGAGTGCCAAAGTGCTTATTTTATCATCTAACATGAATCTCTTATCGTCGTCAGCCGTCAGTGAAATCTTTTTCGAAATCGTTCTCGATTCGAATTCTGAGATTCGTGTTGAGATCAATGTATTTTTTCATCCAAGGCTCTTCGTCGAATCAAATGATGCGATGTATGTCAACTAATTTCATCCTGTGATCGATGTATTGTTTCAAATTCTCGCTGTAGATGACGTACTTGTGTTTGTTAAATAAATTGGGAATGAGTTTTTCGTTGTCTCCTTCGATCGGTTCCATTCATTCGGGAGCCAGCACATAATCGTTGTGTAGATCGTGTAACTCTTCCAGATATTTCAAATCGACTTCTAAAATGCAAGGATAGTCTCTCCATTTTTGCATCTCTTCCGGTTCCGTCACCCATTCGAAATTTCCAATCGGTAAAGGACGACTCATGGCCAACCATACAGATTATTAGCATCCCAATACTGTATGTATTTATTCAGTCATTTTGAATCGAAACCTTCTGTCATGTAGGGATTGTTGGCTTCAGAATATCTGTGAGAGATCATCGAGACGCCACCTCTCCTGGCCTTTTCGAACGTGAGCAACATGTCCACGTCAGATAATAATTCCAATTGGACTCCAGTGGTCTTCAACAGAGTGTCCCACGCCAGACCAGGTGCGGCTAAATACAAGCCGGATCCAGATCGTAATTTTGATGACAGACGTCTCGAAAATTTTCGAATACATCTCCCAGGAACAGAACGTCGGTCTTCAGATAGAGATCGTGATAATCTTTCATGGTTTTCATATCAAACAATTTCCACACGTTTTTAGCGTGTTCGTAATTCTTGTCGGAAATGTCGGATTCGAAGAATTTCGAATAAAAATCTTCTTTCGAAGGTAGAGCGGTGTCGTCAAATCTCTTTAGATCATTCATGTAAACATAAGGATAGACTCCTTTCCTCAACATGATGTCTACTCATTCTCCGAAGTGTTCACTCTTGATTTTGAATTTACCCTTGCTCATGTGATCGACTAATTTTTCCAGAGTGGTCGACATGAATTTAAAACTGTCGATGAAACGTATGTCTCTACGAATGGATTTCGTTTTTTCCCAACGTCTCTCCATCAATTACTCTTTTGTTCTCCATGACCTTCCGTTTCGTGAAGGTAATGTATCTTTCTTTGCTGTTCACGATGCAATTTAATTCTTCGTGGGAGGTGCCACGATTTTTCATGAACAGATGACTGTCATAACCCGAGAGATTGTGAAATATCACCGGATAGAAAGCGGTGTCTCGATATCTTAAATTACACTTGCTGTGAGCAGACCTATGTAATAATCATGGTCTCTAACCTTCTTATTTTCCTCCGAATTCTCATCGAACGATTATCTGCATATGTGACATTCGATGGCTCTGTTATTTTCGTCCTGCTGCTCTCGCGTGATGATCATTTTTGCCGGAGTTTTGAATTTGTCGTATAAAATTTGAATTTTCGATTGTAACTCTTCCACGAATTTTTGAGCCACGTCGTCATCTTCACACCGTTTCATGTAGGTGAAGGGACCCATGTCATGTTGCGAGTCGAAAGCGCATTTCACGGAAATCGGCGTACACGACGAATGATACGTTTAATTTTCTATTGTGATGGTGAAAGTTCATGATGGTGCTGGATTTAGACATTTTGATGGCAATGCCTTGATTTTTGTTGCAATATTTCTGATGTTTCGCTAACGATTTTTTGTTGTGAAACGCGTCCATGCAGTTGCAACATAAACATATCTCACCATTATGTTTCCTACTCTTGCTTGACAGTAATCAGCTCGGATTTGTAACCCAACAATAATGACGCTTGTCACCGTTCGAAATCAATAATAAAGTAATTGTCTTTTCTCTTCCGAGATACGAAGTCTGTCTGAGAGGATAGATCATTCGTTTTTCCTTTTCGTATCCCAAGACATTCACCGCTATGGCGGGATTTTGAACCTTGAAACGTCCAATGTCTTTTAACAGCGTTGGAAAAGTCACTCCGGTCCAATCGAGATTTTTACAAGTCTCCTCATAACAAGAAACTCTATCGGAGTGCATTTTGACTGGGTATAAAGTGGAGGTAACTGCCCATTTAAAACACTGATCATCTTCATTTCTCACATTGACCACAGCTTTTTTTTAGCTAAAAAATATGGTAATTCCACGTAGGAAGATGCTTTCAATGAATCGTTTTTAGTTAGATGAATTTCGAGATTCAACACCTCTTCGAACGTCCAATTACTACCTTCATGTTGATAATTCATGAGAGACATCAACATCTTATCTTTCATCGTTTCGAAAACGTCTGATAAATCTGAACCTTGAAATACAGGTTGGACATTAGATCTGAAATATGCATCTCTCACGATGCACTCGCCAGAATTCACGTCGATTTGATTCATCGCGCAATGGAGTATCATCTTAATTTTTAGTCCCATGTCCACGTGTTTGAGAAACAAATTCAATACTTTTTTCTTCACCCGTTCCATGAACATTTTTGGATCGACTTTCTTGAACAAGGGAACCATGACAAAGTTTTAAAAATGCCTTTGATTGCACTCTCCCGTTCTATGGGATTCCATTGGAATGCTTCCATGACGAGTCGTGCTACATATTCTTCTCCTTTTCCTTCGTCGACTGCTCATCGAATTTCGTTCGATATATCTCGTTTGTCTAGATTCTGAACTGCATCACTCGTTTTCGTTTTTTTTTTTTATTTTCTTTTGAAGCTTGCAGTTCTTCGATGGCTTTTCGTTTGGTCGTCTATTTTTCGCAACCGGAACATTTGGGGTTTTTTCGACGTTGACATTTTGATTCCCTTTACCACCTTTTTCTTCTCATTTTTCGCAACCGAAACATTTTTTGATGTCATTGATATCGGCATTTCGTACGACTTTTCATTGAGCAAACTACGTAACTTCTCAAGTATCTCTCTAAGTTTTTCATCATGCTCCGCGTTTGATTTTCTATCATTTGGTGTTACTGCAATCGGCTTATTTTTTTTTGCAATTCGAATCTGTTCAAGTTTGTTCACTTTTGATCTTTCGATTTTTTTTTTTCCGACACCTCGCAAATGATACTCCTGTATGACTTTAATTTTTTGGGGTTTGGTTCTATGATTTCTGAAATTTGGAATTTTTTATTTTTTACAAATCTCTAACTGAGGTACAGTATACTCATCTAAATTTTCCATTTTTTTATTTGTTTGCTTCATTTGTAAGAATATATTTTTTTGAATTTTGTGTTTTAAATAATAATTTGTTAAACAAGTTTGTTTTTTTTTCTCTCTTTATATATACAAAAAAGTTTTTAATTTTAATTTTCTTTAATGTGCATGGTGAAATTAATCAATGTTTTATGTTTCTTAATGTGAGAAAAAATTTAATTAATACGAGAAAAAAGGACATTAAAATTTAAACTTTTTATTTATATATAAAGAGAAAAAACACTTTTACAAAAAAAAAATTTCACATTAAAGAAAATTAAAATTAAAAACTTTTTTTTGTATATATATAGAGAGAAAAAAAAAAAATTTTTAAAACACAAAATTAAAAAAAAAACAAAAAAAAGATTAATCGATTTTTATGTTCCTTAACGTGAGAAAAAATTTAATTAATATGAGAAAAAAGGATGTTAAAATTTAACTAGAGAAAAAAAAAACTTTTTTAAAAAATTATTATTTAAACACAAAATTAAAAAAATATATATTATTTGCAATAATTCATAAAACAAAAAAAAACAAATAATCGATCATAATAACAACATCTAAAAGATGCGAATTGAAATTGAAATGAGTCGAAACGTGTAAGAAACTCAGTTGTAAAATCTACAGATTACAATGACATGATGCCATAGAATTGAACGAGGTCGAGACGAAGGGCTTACAGCACAAATACAATAAATATAGCATGCCTTTGAAATTGGTCGAAGCCACGCTTGATTTGTTGTATGAGTACGAAAGTGATCTACAGAATATCATCATCACCGAAGACAGAGAATTCGACAAGAGCAATGTGTCGTTGCCCTACGGAAGTTACATATATCCAAAAATAGTAAAAAAACTTGCAAAAGTAAAGATAAACATTCAACACATTTGCGAAGAAGGAGAAGACATGCTAATAATGGACTTGGAAATATAAAAAACAATAGAGAGACTGATTTTTAGCAAAGAAGGGGGAAAAAAAGTAATGAGATCTAGAGGGGTGGAATATCTTTAGATCTCATTACTTTTTTTTGTTTCCTCCTGCTTCTTTCTTCTTCTTTCTTCTTCTTCTCCTTATTTCTTCTTCTTCTTCTTCTTCTTCTTCTTCTTCTTCTTCACTATCGCCCATATATATCATAATAACGTTTCCTTTTTTCTCCACCTTCAGCGTTGATTCTTCTTTTCTTTTTTTTGTGATATAGTACGTTTTTTATAATAACACATTTGTTTCTCTCTATCATAATTATCAACGAATGTGGTGCATCTCTTGGTAACACTCACATCATTACTATTCTCTTCAGAAGGTGGTGGTAATGGTGGTGGAAAACAACTCATTCTTCTTCTTCCTTTTAATTTCCACCATCTATCACAATCTTTTTTAAGTTCTTTCCTGAGATATCCATCATTAGCGTCCAATTGTTTTTCTACTTCTTTTTCCCATTCTTTTCCATGATATTCATCATTATCGTTCAAAAAAATGATCATTTTTTTATATTATTTTTTATACTTTCTATAATTTATATTTTTATACTTTATATAATTATATATATATATTTTTTTTTTTACTTTATAATAACATACTCAAAAGTGTATATTCTTAAACGGCGAATTCGGACCAAACAGCAACCCCTCACTGAGTTGCATAATGTTCTGTCCACTCTTCAGATAGAGACCGTTTCCACTGAAAGAGTTACCACCTCTAGAGGGTTTTAGATACAATCCTTCACTGTTGTCGTCTATTTGGACGTGACATATAACTCCTCCCTTCTTCAAAAACAGTCTGCTACCACCCATTAATTTCTGAACTGCCAAACTCGCGAGTCCCGAGAGAACTCCCACACCGAGAGTCTGCCCGATAGTGAGCAATAGTTTTCCAGTGAGTCCTGTCAATAGTGGTAGGAAACAGCCTTTCAGTCTCAAATTGTATTTCAATTGAGCGGGACTCAATCTCACCGTCAACCCTCTTCTATCATGCATCGCTTTCTCCATCCTTTTGATTTGAGTTCTGGTCCAGGCGATTTGATCGTGACCGCCACTCATCAGATCTTCGTGAGTGAACTTGAATCTCACCAGCTCGCCTCGAGTTAATGCTCTCTCAAGTTTCTTCCTCTGTCCTTTGGATATGTTCACATTTTTAACCACGTATTCAGCCATATTTCTTTTTTTAAAATATATTTTGTTCAATTGTTTTTTTTGTTTTAATTATAATTATATATATTAAATAATTTTTGTAAATTAATATTGTATTTATTTTATTTTCTTATTTATATATATACGCAATATTTTTTTTTTTACTTTTTCATATTTCTCTAATGTGAAATCGTATCATCACCCTCTCGACGAAGATCTAACAGTTCACCATTTTGATCTGTCAACGTGGTTTTGAGACTATACAATGTGTCTAAAATCACGGGTAGATAAACTAAATTTCGAGGTCGTTCCACAATTTTTTTATGCGGCGACACATTTGGAAAGAAGGAATAGATGGTCGGTTGAGAGCTACCATTCACGTAGCTTCCAGCAATCATGTCCATGTTCACCAGAATGCTATTGACTGCGAGAATGTCGACTGTATTTTTGGATGCCACGTGGACTCGATACATCTTTCGATCGAATCCCAGCATCTTGCCGAAAGAATTGTCCATGTTGAAATCCACTCGAAAATTATCTTCCAAAATCCAACATCATCTGCAGGGTATTAGCGTTGGGAGTGAGGCTGATCTTGTTGCTTCCCTTTCCATCCATCTTCATTCGTGTCTGAGTGTAACTGTTCAAATTGCCTATGTCATAACTTCCTTTGGGAATTTGAATCTCCAACCAATCCACTCTTCCGTAATACTTGAATGAGTTATTCTTTTTAGTGACGTTGGGAAAGGAATAATAAGTCTCCAGATTCACCAATGCCATCTCGTATCTATTCTCTCTATTCAATTCGATGGAAGGTTCGAATTTTGTCACGAATCGAGTCGAATCGCCACTCACCACGATTTGAATGGATTGTTCTGCAGCCATATTCTCAGCTATTCGTTCTAACAATTCTCCTTGTTCGAACATTATATTTTTATTTTTATTTATTTTTTTCAAAACTAAATTATTGCTGATTTATTATTATTTTCTAATTTTTGTTTTCGCTCTCTATTTTATTATCATCAGAAACATAAAACTTGTCGAATCCACTCAGACATTTTCCGCAATTAAATTCACTAGTCAAATCGATGATGACGAAATTGTAAAGTCCTCCATCTCAAACCCTCTTGCAGAAGCGCCTGAATTCTGCTATGCTCATGTCATTTGCGATGTGATCTCCATAGATGTGATTGAGATTCTTGAGATCCTGGCGAAAGAGACACAGGAAATTAGCATTCTCCCTTATTGTCTGTCTGGTCAGTCGAAAATAATTCTGTAACAGGTAGAAACAGTCCATGTTGCTGTGACGACCCCTAACGTAATACTATTCGCATCGGTTCTGTCTCTCCAAAAGCAGATCATCGAAAATCATGAGATTCTTGTCTTCCGATTTCAATTCTCTAGGATCTGGAACGTCGCTAGCATTCTCATAAAATTGACACTCGATGTTCGAAGACGCATTTCTCTTCATCAGTTCCATTGCTGCACCGTCCAAAATGGTCGAAAGAGAAGCTTCACTTTTGTCGAATTCCTCCTTACTGTCAAAAATTCTGGCTATGACGTCCTTGGGCAATCTTCGATCCATGCACTCTCGAAGCAATCTGTATTCGGGTTGAAACAAACTCTTGCCAAACATGAATAATCTGTTGTAATCCAACCAGTCGGGTTACGACAACAGATTCATCAACAGATTGGTCATTTGGTTTTCCCACTATCAAGCCTCTTATGCTTTTGGAAAAGAACTTGTTATTCGACCTCTTGGTCATGGCATTGTTCCAAGACATATCTTTGATGTTCATCTTTTTTATTTTTTTGTTATATTTTTAGATTTTCAAACACAATTTTTTATGTTTTTTCAAAATCAGTTTTATAAATATTATTATTCATTTATATTACACTGTCGCAAGTTCTCTTCAATCCAGATCCATTCATCATTTTGGCTTAATCTTGTATGGGTAGCACAGCATCCTTAAAACCTTTCCAACTTTTTGGCGATCGCTCTAACATAGCTCGCTTCACCGGCATACTGATCAACTTGTCAATCAACACATCGGCTGCCCTCTTGCCAGCTGCCGAAGCAATCCTACCACTAGCTTTGGAAGCAGCTTTCTTACCAGCATCCAAAGCCATCTTCTTACCGACCTCAAATGTGGTTGATGTGAGTTTTCTACCTGAATTGCTCGTGGACGCTCGCATTATAGAATCAATGATGCCAGAACCGCCTTGAATGTAAGTTCTAACGTATCCCCTGTTCTTTATCACCAACATATTTTTATTTTATAATATACATTTTGTTTTTTTTTGCTCGTAAATCGTTTATTATTTCTAGTGTAGATTTACTGTTTTTTATTTATCTATTTTTTTTTCTTTTTTTGTTCTCTCTACTTATTATACATATGAATCCTTCAATTCGTTCATCAACCTTTTATTATCTTGTCTATTCAAGACCTTCTGCCTCAACAATTCATCGCATATGCTCACTATCTCATCATCCACTCCAGTATTACCAGCGCACCGACTAGCCTTTAACAATTTCAATCTCTCAGACAGAGCGTCAGATTTGCTCGGAAGAAAAGTGGTTCTCACTCTTTTTCCAGTCACCGATTCGATGAATTTCTTATTTATATCCCACATGGGTTTCACCACCTTCGTCCACTTGTAACCTCCGTTAGCCTTGAGTCTTGTCTCTCTGGCATCATTATTTCTCTTCATGGCATGGGTCTGAACCATAATGTCACCGTAATTGTCGAAAACCTGATCCGTGTAATCTCCAGGCTTGTCAAAAAGGAGCAATTTGGGCAGTCCAGGAGTTAATTCATACCTATTCAAACCGACGATTAAATTCTCATCATCCTCTCGCACTTCAGTGTCGCCCACGAAAGTCCTACCACTCGAATCCCTGTAAATTCCATACAACAGATCTCTCTTACTACCATCCTCGGGCGATGCGATGCTATCAGAGGTGATAGTCGAAGCTGCATCATCGCTCTCACTCACATCAGTTTCGATTCTCATGGGAACATAATCCGGTGGTGATCTTTGAAAGGAAAACTCCCTTGTAAAGCTACCAGGCAACGAACCCGTTCTCAAAGAACTTTCTTTTATGGGCCTCAATTCTTCAACGATCTCCTTCTTGCTTTGTTCCTGAACCTCCATCATGGGTTTGAATAGTTTGGTGGTCTCTTGTCTTAATTCCATCTCTCCCAATCATCTGCTTCTGTCAGCGGATCAAATGCTTTTCTTGCCTCATTCATATTCGTCGAGGAGTTCATCTCTTTGCTTGGAATCTTTGATGTGTAAAAACATTTTTGTTCTCTAGATTATTAATATTTCTTTTAAGAGTGTGGTAACGTTGATTATTTTATTATTCTCAAAATTAAATGTAGTTATTTTTTATGTTTTTAAGTAAATAAAATCTTCTATCTCTAATATACAATAATTAAAACCAGTTGAGGGGAAACATTTTACAAATGAAACCTCAATAAATAGTTAAAATCTTAAAAAAACATCCATTTCAAACGTGTTAAAATCAGAAAGAACATGAATAATTAAAATCTCGAATAAAACATGTCAATAAATGTAGCACTTTTCAAAAATAACATCAATTAATCTTTTGAACTGTTTCCGCTTTCATCCATAGAATAGTTTTCAGTTAAATGATTTAACTGACAATTGACTTATTGAATGAAAACCCGTAATACATTCAAGCGTGAGAAATGGAGTTTTCAGTAAGGTTATACAGTAAAGATCACTTTGAAATGTAACCTGCTCGTCAGCCTGATAAAACAGACTGATGATTGTAGCGCAGGAGCTCTATTTATACTGTAAAAGTGGAGGTACCCATCGTGGGATTTTCCAAAAACTCAGGTTTTTCTGTTGAGTTTGGAAAAATCCACTATGGGTATTCCCACTTTACACCCACTTACGTCAGAAGTGAGGATACCCATCGGTTCTAATTTTCCAAACTCGAGGGTTTCTTCCTGTCGAGTTTGGAAATCCTACGATGGGTAACTTCACTTTACACCCACTTTACACTGTTGGCGAACATCGAGAAAACGTTTTGAGATAGATTTTTCCTGGTCTAGAACTCTCAGTCATTTTTTACCGATTGGATCGCACCCTCGACCATCTGAAACGCGATCGTGAACGTCGATGGCTCAGAACTCTCAAAACGCCTTTTTTATGCTGGCCTAGAACTCTCAAAGCATTTTTGCTGGTGTTCGCCAACGATAGACTGAAGGTATAATCTGCGAGGAGAACGTTGAGAAGATTTTTTTAGGTTGGTGTTTCTTCGAATTTCATACATTTTTCCTTTCGAGCGAATATGTCAAATTCGCACTCGTTCGCCAACGGCTGTTTGAACGGTCTAAGTTGCGATAACTGCTTGTGAGAGTTCTGGGCCATCATGTACAAACAACGTTTTTAACACTCTGTACACGATTTAACACTGAATCCCTATGGGGGTACACATACATGCATGTGTACATGTACAGTTTTTGAAAAAGTGGTCTAGAACTCTCATATTTCCCCTACTCACGGGAACTCTCAAATCTGCCAAGGTTTAAACTTTTAAAAATAACATATAAAAGAAAAGTTGTCATACTTTGCCTGCTACATGTATCCACAGAAAAACATTCAGCGCTCAATCAATTTGGAATGCAGTAAATTGTCACTTAAACTTATGAAATTCTGAAAAATTAAAGGTTTTTTTTGGCGGTACCTATCTTTATGCAACCGAAACAGAGATTGGGTTAAACTTTACAGCAACCTTATAACAGAAAATATTCTTGGAACTGAACTGTGAAGCTGAATATCGAAAGCATTTTCAGATATTCTATTCCAAACTACCATGGAACGCTTACCACTTTTCAGTGATTTTTACGAAAATAATTATTCTGACAGTACCCATAAGGGAAGGCTCAAATCTGCCATGGATTAAACTTTTAATAATAACATATAAAGCAAGAAATGTCACACTTTGCTTGCTGCATGCAACCATAGAAAACATTCAGCACTCAATCAATTAGAAATGGAGTAAATTGGCACTTAAACTTACCAAATTCTGAAAAAAATGAGTTGCAAAATGCATTCAATGACCCCTAGGTGACCTCCCTGACCTTCACCCATACTTTGAACCTCCATCAAGTGTCGATTCATTTGGTGTTAGTCCCAGGTCCATTCATCATACCATGCTTGAGATATAAGCATGACACGCTTACAAAAATTTTAGCCACGCCCACTTTTTTACATAAAAATGTATGTATGGACTACAGGAATGCTTTAGGAGGTCAAAAAATGTGATTTCCAGCAATTCCGAAAAATGTACTCAATGACTCCTAAGTAACCTCCGTGACCTTAACCCATATTCTGAATCTCCATCGAGTGTTGACTCATTTGGTGTTGGTCCCAGGTCCATACATCATACCACGCCTGAGATATGGGCGTGCCCCACTTTAAAAACGCCCCTATGGACACCATTAATGCCCCAGGGATATGAAAAGAATAGGTGGCCGAGAACTTGTGACTGCCTATCAGCATGCCAAAAATCAATGCGATAGGACAATTCGTTTTTGAGTTATCATGAAGCCAAGGAAGTGCACAGAAGACAGAAGACAGGAGAATAAGAAAAAGAAGAAAAAGAAACATACAAAAACAATAATCTGTGTGTTTCACACAGACTAAAAAGAAAACGAAACCGTACAAAAACAATAGTTTGTGTGTTTCGCACAGACTAATTTGAGAGAAGTTGCTATAGCTGACACACATTCACTCTTATCAGCTATTGCGATCAGAATTAAATTCCTTCACCAAACGAAGTTGAAAGAAACCGTTTGAGTGGCAAGAAAATTTGTTTATTATACAGCTCTATCATACAACACTTGATTAATTGTAGCAAATAAATAACCCTTCACCTTTCATTGCATATTTAAATTTTTCTTCATTCTCAATCATAATTCAAGATCAACTGGTTTTGGCCAGAGTGGTAAGTGGCTTTCTCGAAACACTTATCACAATTATGAATTAATGAAATGGAATATTTAAATGGTCTGTATTTAACTCTCTTCCAGAATCGTCCATAATTTGATTTGCGCTTGGTGGGTACATAATTAAAAGGACACAACGCAGATGACGCGGATCAGACTCGAGAGTTCGAGCCTGATCCGCGTCATCTGCGTTGTTTCCTTTTAAGTGTCGCGACATTACACTTGTCAAGTGGTATTATTGTAACACCTGTCAAGTTCTGGGATATCTACACTTGAACAAAGTGCTAGTTCAGCACTTAGTAAGTGTTAAATACAGCACATTAGTTATTAGTTTTTAGCGTGTATGAGTAAATGTACAGTGGCATACTCTATTCTATCGTTTTTATGAGCCTGTCGCTGTGTGGTCACTGTACTGTCCATTTCTTCTATTTCAATTATCTTCCAACCCGAAGGCCATCCTTCGGGTTGGAAGATGGGTGAAGTGAAAGAAACGGACCGACGCGACCGAAGGTGGGATTCTTTTGTCAATTGTTGCTTGGATTTGCAAATAATATATTTCTGGGATTCCTGTTTTTGGACACGTTTGCGTGCACCCATTTTAAATCATTGTGTAACCGCGCACCATGTGTGTGGAAAAAAGTGGAGGGACGCATGTCCCCCTGGTTCCGTCGCCTCTGCCTTAAAATTAATCCCGATTCGTGAGAATCGGTTTTGATTCTCGTGAACCTCTGCCACTAGAAGCACTTTTCAGTTTTTAAATCATTCACAAATTGTGAATGATATTATATCGTCGTGAGTGTAACCAGACATATTACATTGTAATAACAAACCTGACATCAATATATCTACGCGAATTTACCCTTAAGGGCCACGTTTCTAGTTTGGTGAGTTTTCTATTTTTACATATACCGACATAAAGGCCTTTCTGGTTGTATTGATGGAAATTACAGCACCTTGGCTGTGATTTCTTGTGAAGTCTTGGCAGCCTACAGACAGTCTACAGGCAGCCCACAGGCAGCCAAGACTTCACCAGGCACCACTGCTAAGTCAAAGTGTTGCCTCATCAAAAGGGAGAAAAAATAAGTAGAAGTCTCCAGGACTTTAACCCTTTACCCAACGAATCGCCCGCATCCGCCCGCGTAATATGCAAATTCAACAGTTGAAAAAAAAAATTTTTCAAAAAATTTCAACAAAACCATATCATGTGACCCCTCGTTGGAACGAGCTCGTCGAGCTCGTTCCAACAATGGGTCACATGATATGGTTTTGTTGAAATTCTTTGAAAAATTTAAAAGAATGATATTTAAAATAATAAATTTTGATATCGTCTGCGTTGGGTAAAGGTTAAGGAGATTCTCAGAATCTACGACGCGAATGAAATTAACATTTTTTCCGGAATGAATGTTGATTCTCGTTATTTTCCTTGCGCGAATCATTTGCGAGAATCAATTCTGACTCTCGCATGAATTTTAAGCCTTGAAAATAACGAGCATGTAGCCTATTACCCAAAACTACTTGACGCTAAAAGTGCAAATGTGTGAATGCAGTTTTGGGTAATCCCATATATTTTCTTCTTATTATTTATTTATTTATTAGTGTTTAGGGTCACATATTTCTGCACAATGGCTAATCATGACCGCCACAATTTTACGGATGGAGGAAGCCGGAGTACCGGCGAGCAACTGTTAGCTCCCCAACATATACTAACTGCACACAAGTTGGTTGAAGTTAAGTGCACCATCGACGTGCAGTACGCCTCAGTACACAACGCCACCGTGCCCCTCGTGGGCAATCGGGTTGAAGTGTCTTGCCCAAGGACACAACGCAGTTGCCGCATTCTTCTTTAATTTAATCTTATTTGTTTTACAAGGACTGGTGAACAAGTTATGCAACTTATATTAACGCCTCTCCTTGGCCCAATGGCGTAGGTGTGTGGGATGACATTCATAGTGGCAACTTCGTGGCCTAGCTCTTCTCAAATACTACGAAGGGATCTTTCTTATAAATCACATGTATTATGAAAGATTGTGCAGCTTACAGTGTAATCGAGCATTCTTCGTGAATGTCGATTGTAATATATTAAATTCGCAAAAACTGAGAAGCATTCGGTACGGTCTCCGAGTCCGTTTTATGTGTTCGATGTTTGATGGGATATTTAATTTGCAATAGTTGTAAATTCGAAGGTATAAATTCCAACAGTTGGAAATTCAAAGATATTAATTTCCTTCATGTTTTCAACCTTTTCGACCATTTGATTTCGATTTGAATTTTTAACCCGTGATCACAGTTTTAACCCTTTACCTAACATGAAAAGCAGACGACACTTGCAAAAAAAATTCTTGAATAACTAATTTTTTTCATTTTTTGTCTCAAAAACGTAGGTTATGACCCCTCGTTGGAACGAGCTCGAAGAGCTCGTTCCAACGAGGGGTCATAACCTATGTTTTTGAGACAAAAAATGAAAATATTTTGAAAATTAATTGGCGATATTTGGGAATAGCGCTGGCCGGTTTTGGCCGTTACGTTGGGTAAAGGGTTAAAGACCCAAAACGATTTTCCAATTTTCGATCAAATGTGCCGATTGTTTCAATCAATTGACAAAATTTTACGAATTCCGACCCGAATCTGCGACCGGTCCGAATCTTCGAATGCATCATTTCGTTTCCCTTACAATGGCCAGGTTATACAGAATGACAGCTATTCAGCCAATACCTACCCCTTCCATCTGACTGGCAATTAGCTCGAAGGAGTAGATATTGGCTGAATAGCTGTCAGTCTATTGTTTTTGTGTATCGTGGTAAGTGCAAGGGAAAACTCATGAAAACTACCCGGGGAATGCATTCATCTTGTGGATCGAACGACTAGATATAAGAATGAACTGGGCCCCAGAATATATCCTAGGGGTTAAAAAATGAAACATTTTCTCCGAGAGAGGAACCCGGACCTCCGACCATCGAGAGAGGGATGACCCTAGTTGACCCCTCACCCCACCCCACCCCACCCCGCCAACACCGCTTCGTCTCGCCCTCGGAACATGCCTATGGCAAGTCGTATTGGGACCCCAATCCCAGTTAGAAATCTATTTGTTCTCCACCAACACTGCCACTAAAGATCCCCTAACTGTGTCCCTGCACGTGTTAATGCGAATGAGCTAGTAAATTTACCGACAATTGCACAGAAGTAATAATTTGAAGCAGGGAATCACCTTTACATGTAAAATGCGTAAAATGCACGACTATAAATACCTCACGCATTCACATTATCCACGAGACCGTGAAGTCTGGGCACTCATCGACAGCTATACTGTATAACCACTTGATATACGTTTATATAAATGTAAAATAGGTGACTCAAGCTTTAAAATTTCATATTTAACCCTATGAACCCCGATGGTATCTTTCATGTCAGTTCAAAGGCTGCAATTGGAAGAGTCCATATTTATTATTTGGGGTTAGACCAATTAATATTTTCAACGTGCTACCCTAAGGCTGCACGTTGAAAATATTGATTGGTCTTCTCACACATTTTCCTTGTAGCCATCCCCTTAATGACTTTATGACGTAACTTGTCACCCGGCCGGATAAACAGTCTCTGGTGTTCAAAGGGTTAGGTGTAAGACATGTTTACTCAATACTTTGTGTAGGCCTGGCCAATGTTTATTTCAGATTCATAAAAATGATTCTACATGTATTACAATTTATTGAACATATGGAGAAGGCACTAACAATAAATTGTGATAAATTAAATTCGAGAATAAAATTATAATTTTAATTAAGAATATTAATTGTGATGAGTATGTATAAATTCTTTACATGAAAATGATTATTCTAAATTACCCTTTTGCCCAACAGTACAGCCAAAATTGGTCAGCTTTATTCACAAAAAAAAATCGCAATGCACATTCATTATTTTTTTCATTTCAAAACCATATATTATGACTCTTTACTGGAATGATCTCGTTGAGGGGTCATGAGCTATGTTTCTGTGACTAAACAATAAAAAGTTGTGCTATTCACTTAATTTTTTTTACAAGTATTGTCTTTTATTTTGTGACTTTGATAACATTTTTTATCATATGACTCGTCCGTTTTGTTCACTTTAAAACATTTGATATTTTGTTTTCATATTAATCAGTGATAAATAAAGCCTTCCGTCAATTTCATTGGTCAAAACTAGACAATTTGATTGGCTGAACAAAATAAAACTGGGCCACATTTTCATAATGTGCATAATTAGAGTTGGGAGCTTTCATTGGTCAATTTCAAAACTGGACGATTTGATTGGCTAAACAAACTACAACTGGGTGACATTTGCATAATTTCAGTAGGGAGAATTTACGACGTTATATGTCCTATTTAGGGTGGATTATATTGTATTAATCTTTACCTACAATAAAAACGCCATTCATTTTTTTATATTTTCACTTTTTGCTTCCAAAACATAGGTAATGACCCCTCATTGGAACGAGCTCGACGAGCTCGTTCCAATGAGGGGTCATAACCTATGTTTTGGAAGCAAAAAGTGAAAAGTTTTAGTTATACGAGGATGTTTTTTTTTCAAGTGCCGTCTGCAACTCAAGTTTGGTGATCGGTTAAAAAGTCATACTAAGTGGCTAATTTGTGCGTGTGTGTGTCATATGATAAATCGAATATGAAATGAGTGTTTTTCTCATATAATATTTCTGTTTGGGCTCGCCAGAGGCTCGCCAAAACGGAAAATTCTTAGACTCGTTTCATAAATATTATATGAGAAAAACACTCATTCCTTATCCTCTATATATTAACTCAGGTTATTGAATTGATCACTTAATTATTTGACTTAATTTCGAAATTAAGTACTGATCATATGTTACACACTATTTACATTTATTTATTTATTTATTTATTGATGTTTTAAGGTCACATATTTATGCACAATGGCTAATCATGACCGTGACAGTTTTACGGGTGGAGGAAGCCGGAGTACGCGGAGAGAACCACCGAGCAACGACGAGCAACTGCCAGCTCCCCAACATCGTAACTCCGCACTGCAGCACACGCAGGGTTAGATTGGTTGAAGACATGCGTACCATCGACGTGCAGTACGCCTTAGTACACGGCGTCATCGTGCCCCCACGCGGGCAATGGAGATGAAGTGTCTTGCCCAAGGACACAACGCGGTTGTCGCAGGTGGGATTCGAACCGGGGACCTCTCGGCTTGCAGCCTGCACCTCTACCTACTGAGCCACCGCGCTCCCACTATTTACATTATAAAGTGTATATCTAATTAATAATAAAATTAAGTTCACACAAAAATATAACAATACAAAAACTGAACAAAATGTAAACAAAATATTAATTAAAATAGCGCATCTAATATGATAACAGTAAATATTGATAATGACAAACACAAATATACACAAAATCTGAAAGTTTATTTGTAAATCGTCTCTTGTGTGCATCTAGGTGCCATCTTGAATGCGTTAGCCTTTCAGATTACACCTTGCTGCATTCAAGGGATGAAGTATAGATATACAGGTGAGGCGGAACCGGGGAGGTGGGCCTGCGGGGGCTTTAATCCCTCCACTTTTTTGCCGGGACATGTTTTTTTTGTATGCATATATTTTAACACAACCAATGACTGGTGAAACAAGGGGTGCATCTAGAGCCTCCCCCATATTTTCACCAGCTATGTTTCTCTCGTACTGGTTCAGTTTCGATGGATTTCGGATCAATTTTTTGCAGTAAGTGGCAGCATACGCTAAAATGTATACAGCCTGTTAATAAATCGGATAACTTAAGTAGATCGTAATCGTACAGACATACAAGTACCAAATCCACCCCAGACAAGATAATCTACAGACAGTATAATTGCTGTTAACGTCTGATAAAGCATACAGGTGGGGTCTATTTATCTACTTTGGTCATTACGACCAAAGCTGATAAATAGACCTCACCTGTATGCTTTACCGACGTTTTTTAACGGCTCTCAAAGTGTGAAATCTTTCAAATACATCTCCTGAAAAATCTCAAAATATCCAATCAGATGCATGGAAATGGGGGTTTTGGGACCCTGGGATTTAAAATTTTCATACCGACGACAATTCATCGCCCGATCCACCACCCCCCCCCCCCCCCCCCCTCCCTTCCACTTTGAAAATCGTTCCGCCATCCCTGCTATAATGAAGGTAGGAAACAAAACCCATAGAAAAAAACCCTAGGAAAAAAGACCATGAGAAAAAAACCAACTGGTGTTAAAGTCAGCAAAACATTTATGAGTATTAAAAAACTAAATTCAAAGAAACATAGAAATTTGCATATCATTGGAACCAGTTTAATGATATGGTTCCAATGATACCCATATTTCTATGGTTTTCATGAGTAAGTGCCAAGATATTCGAGATTGTGTAGGTTTTCATAGTGCTAATTTCCTAGTTGGTTTTGGCTGCTAATGTTAAGAGCCAAGAATAAGAAACAAAATTTGCAGATAATGGTAAAGGGGAAATAAAATAAGTTAATGTCAAACCAATGTATTTTTTATTTTATATTTATATATATTTATACCATGACTACCAATTTTAGCATCATGCCATAACTACACTGAACGAAGAAGTTTACACTTACAGTAGAACTACCAATAACTTGACCTTTTTAAGTATTTTCTAAAATATACAAATGCGGTTGTCATTAGAACCGGCTCAATAAGCCGATTCTTGAGATATCCACATTTGTATGTTTTAGTTGAGACAGTAACCTTTTCGATCATCAAATTTACACCACTCGTGGGAAAAGAGATACACCTCACTGGTATATCTCTTGTTAAGGTTAATGTTGTAACCTATACCCTTTAGAAAATCTGGAATAGTTTTCTGTCCATTTTTATATGCTACACATAATTTCTCAAGTCTATCTTGCAATTTCACACCCCCTTTATGTGCACGTTTACTAGGTGGTTCACCTATGAAAGTGAAGTGCATCCCTTGCATTGGAATTGTCTTGCTGAAAAGCAGGTAATACCTTCCAAATGGAGGGATTTTGTGTCCTATCAATTGCTGAAAATTGTTGTTCCACCCCTTACAAATATTGTTTGTCCTCGGTTCATCATTGAGTGTTGCCTCATGTATATTCCAGATGCTGATGGGAAAGAGAGGCGGCAGACGACGAAAGTTAACCG
This sequence comes from Pictodentalium vernedei, assembly GCA_031216915.1. NCBI lineage: Eukaryota > Metazoa > Mollusca > Scaphopoda > Dentaliida > Dentaliidae > Pictodentalium > Pictodentalium vernedei. Next base: position 800,605,963 of record CM062296.1, read on the forward strand.
TTGAAGTAGAATTGGTGGCTGTTCTATAACCTCCTGATACATAAGTTGAGTCAAAATATGCCACCAAGTCACCCAACACATCTGGACAGTTGTCTTTAACCCATGACATGCCATCCTTCACATCATTCACCGGTAAAAATGAAAACGCATCAATTATTCCACACCAATGTTTAACCTCATTGTTCTCCCTATAGACCTCACGGAGCCCCATCTCCTGAACTTTGCGCCATGTGGCCTGTGTGAGGTGGTAGTAGAACCCCTGTGTTTTAACATGTTCACCAAATGTATATCTGATGGAATTAAACACTGTCTGTTCAAAATCAGTCACAATCAATGCTGGATCTAAACAAAAGCCTTACTTCTCTGATTTTTCGAGAACAGTTCTAAACACTTCATCGTATGAACTTTGTTGTTTATTGGACAACAGATCATAAACACATGTTATGTAGGTCTTTTCAAGAGGTGTACGAATTACATATATTTGTTTAAAAACACTGGGGGGAAGTTGAAAATGTTCCATCCATAAACCACGTTGAAGATTTTGCCAGATGTTCCAAACTGTCATGAGATGAAACGATAACACGATTGGAGAAGCCAGGCCCTGAATCATGTATGAGAAACTCTTCCTTGTCACACCCAGATGTTTTGCACCAGTCTCCTTCAACAACAAAATCTTTCTGTGTTTTTGGATCTTTGGGGAAATTATGCAATTGGCAATTTCTGATGTTTCTTTTCACTGATTCTGACCAAGAGCAACCCTCACTTCTGTTGGTACATCCATTAAAGTGTCAGCTAGAAGCTGTGCTGGCTTTGCACGAGAAACAGAAGTCCGTGCTTTTAGTTCTGTGTGTACCTTGGCTGCTTCAACAGCTGCATTATCGAACCCATGGTTGTGAGGTGTCACAACTGTTGGTGCGTTCATCTGAAAATATAGAATTTAAAAACTGTCAATACCGGCAAGGCAGACAGTCATAAAGACACACATTACTACGCACTACCCCAACCTCTTGCTCTCACTGTTCGGTTCATACATTTCCTCCCATCTGCCCATCTGTTGTTCCCTTTCCTATCAGACAGACAGCCTTTCTCCTCTCTGTCTCTTTCTTTATCGACAGACTGTCAGACAGACATTACTTTGACAAGTTATTACCTGTAAACTTGTTAATCTTCCTTGGCAGGAAAAAAGCTCTCCGGTTACTATATTCCCACTTGAAGACAGACAGACAGACACCCTTCTCCCCTCGCTCACTTTTCCCCATCAGACCCCCCCCCCCTCCCCCATGACACGCACACCAGCAGACACGTGCCTATCTCCAGTATGTCCCCTTCCCTATCAGACAGAAGCCTCCTCTCTAAAAGTATTACATGTTCGGGGAAATGATTTACCATAAGCCCTCGGCTTACAGTCAGATACCCAATTTTAAATAATATCTGGTAATGCTTTAGTTGTGTTTTGTATAATGTTATATTTATATCTCTTGTCATGTTAATATCTTGTCCAACTGTAAAGCATGTATTTGTAGTTATTTACTAAAATAAATATCGTTTAAACTAAATAATTACCTGCAAACTTGTTGTTAATATTTCTTTGCAGGAAAAAGCTGTCCGGTTACTACATTCCCAGTTGATTTTTGTTTTTGTTGTACTTTTCTTGGTATACATACAGTACGTGGAGGGTGGATTGTAACTAAATCACCCGCGGAGTGGAGTTATCACCCAAACTATAACTTTCAAATTTTGTATATATCGACTAAAAACACAAGCAATGTGTCAGCCAATGGTAAAACCCGGAGGTCCATTGGCTGAAACTTTGCTTGTCCTTGTTATGCTCTGCAACAAATTTGCAATTGTTGCTTGGGTGGAATCTCCACTCTGTGGGTGATTATCATAGTTTATAGCCACCCTTGTTATTCTTTATCAAATCCATGATTATGGAATGATAATTAAACTTTTTTTCGGTTCATGCGTTTTCAGATAAAACGATTGGCTCACACGATTCTGTTTTTTCTTTTCATAACTCAATGAACCGAAAAAAACACAATTAGGTCCGCCCCCAGCCACGCCCCTAAAATACCAGTCTTCCGAGTTGCAACGTGGTGTCAAATCAGTAGAAGTTAGAACACTGACACGTTCTAAAAGTGAAAAAGAAAAATAAATTTATATTACTAATTTATCACCATGAAATTATTTATAAAATATTTAAATGGCCGTGGTGGGTCATTTTTTCTTTTTCTTCACAACTGTATTTATTTGACATTTCAATTTTTACGCACACTGGGTGATCGTCTGCGTTCATCGTTTTACCCAAATCGATTGTAAACAATGGGTGGTCACGACGAATACGGCAATTTTGACATTGCTAATTCAACTAATTTCATGCCATCTGGCTTTATATCTAACTCCACTTTTACAAACTGTGTTTTTCAGTTCTCGGGAAACGGTCAAAACCAAAATACAATGTAATACTGATGGCCTACTTCCACCTACCACGGAATGTATCTTTTACGTAAAGTGAACAGTTGAATGAAATTTGAGGGAGGCGTGGCTTATGACGTTTTCTTTGCATTACGTAATTTATTGGTCAATAAAAAATTAATGACATAAGTGCATTTGACTTGGAAAGTGTGTCAATTGCTACCTGCATTTCAATAATATGTGCCCTCTTTTATGCCAGAAAAATAATATGTCTACCAGTTTTAGTTTTTAAGTGTTTGTTCGCTGAAGGAGAGGACGACTAACACTATTTATTTATTTGGGTCGCGAACGTTTAATTATAAGGAATGATCGTTTCTTTTTGTCCATTTCTTGAGTTATGAACCCCAAAAAACAAAGTCCAAACTGTGTAAATGGCTACGCCCATTTACACAGTTTGGACTTTGTTTTTTGGGGTTCATAACTCAAGAAATAGACAAAAAGAAACGATCATTCCTTAAATCAATTCCATGATTATGGAATGTTGAAGATTGCATGAAGATTTTCAGACTTTATCCGTGATATATACAAGTCACTTGCAATGTTTTTATTGCAGAGTATACACCCAAACATAACAATACAAAAAGACTCACTTTTTGATCCACTGGATGAAAGAATAGAGATATAGAGAAAAAAAACACCAGCTGCATTTATGTTTAATTTGCAACAACACATGAAATTAGCAACATAAGCCACTTACAAGACAATGAAATTGAATGAAAATGTAACTTCAAGAAGACTGTTTTGATTGTAAAACAAATACAAGCTCATCATTAATTGCCCCAAACATTTTTTATTAATATCCAACAATCAACAAATAAAATATGAAAAATGAATGAATTGGGTTGTGTTTTTTTTTCCTCTTTGGATTTTTTTCAGACATCATCATTTTTTCAATGTTTTTTTTTTTCTTTCGGTTTGTTTCTATGGGTTTTTTTCCGTATACCGCTATAATACATAGAGGATATCTACGCGGTTTTAGTGAATTGTAAAATCCATTAAAAGACCACCAGTAACCCTCACCTTCAATAACTTCGACCCAAAGTAACTTCGAGTCTTCGACACACTTATATACACAAATTTCCTCCCGAATAATCAGATTTACATAATTATAAAAATAGAAATACAACAACCCCCGGAGAAACGCAAAGATGACCGACTGGGAGAGATGTTAAACTCAATCACCCCGACTGTGATGGCTCAATTCCCAACTGATACAATATTTCAACGTCGTCATCTGAGCATACCTTCGTCGTTGGCATGCCTTCATGTAGTAGGGGAATCGAGAGTACAGTTCAAACAAACTAAAGACTCCCTGGGAATCTATTTGTGAATCAATAAAATATACAGATCGCAGTCGTGACGCAATTTGAATTAACCCTTTACCCATCGTAACGGCCAAAACCGCCCAGCGTTATTCCAAAAAATCGCCAATTAATTTTTATTATTTTTTTCATTTTTTGTCTCAAAAACATAGGTTATGACACCTCATTGGAACGAGCGCGTCATAAACTATGTTTTTGAGACAAGAAATGAAAAAAAAAAGTTATTCAAGAATTTTCTTCTGTAACTGTCGTCTGCTTTTCATGTTAGCAAAGGGTTAATACGTTCCATTCTCAAAATCGGTCATGCTCCTACCCCCACACACACCAATTTCCTGAATCGAGTTCCACACCCGTCCATTTGTATGACGGACTTCGACCCTGAATTAAAATCAGACCTACATGTATATTTACAAATTTACACATCCAAAGCACGAAATATCCGATTCAACTTCCCGGCTTCCGCCGAGCAGCAACTGTGAAAATCACTAAACTTACGCCACGTAGCTGCGCGACAAGGGGGTAAATTACTCTCGGTCGATATAAATGGGGACGCGACAATCGTTACTTATTCCCAGTTCCTTATTCTACATTCGTTATCAACAGATACAATCGGTTGATAATGAATGTTGAATAAGGAACTGGGAATAAGTAATGGCTGTCGCATCGTGACTTTTCAAATTTTGCGACTTGTCTAAAACGCACCTTTATGTTTAAAGCCCTATCTAATGCTTTTGCGATCTCATAGCATGTGTCCTGACCATGCCAGCTGTAGGAGGTCCTGCTGACAACAGGGCCTTCGAGAGGGGGTAAGGTGGTCTGGGGGCCCGCGAGGACGAAGCCGCGCCACCCGAGACAGCTAGTTTGCGAGGTTTTTTTCAATGCCCAGTGTGTGCGAATCGACAGGCGGGCCGCGGTCCCCCGAATTCACTAGTAAGCATATATTCCTTTCAAGAACTGTCAAAGTTATTACTATATCGTGGGTCGATCCACCCACAATATGCTGTCCTGTAATTCGGTTATATAGACGTCCCGCTTCGATATTCCTGGTCGGTTCTGAGAACTGGACATTACATATCCTTTCTTACCATTCTCTTGTGTAACCCAATCTAGTCTTTAAGAGGCAGTTGAGTCATAATAGATATCGGTCGGGGGAAGGGTGAATATTTTCATGGGTCCTTGGTAAGTTGGGTTTGAAACAAGGGGGCTCCCGTCTTCCGGAGAAGCATTCATATCACATGTGGCGTCCCGCAAGGATCAGTGCTAGGGCCCATCTTGTTTTTAATTTATGTTAACGATATCGATAAAGCTACATCTTCGAAAACCCTATCATTTACCGACGACACAACATTAGTTAGCAGTGGAGCTGAGATGACAACTCTACAGACACAGGCAAATCTAGACTTGGATAATTTGTACAAATGGTGTTGTGCTAACAGACTAAAAATAAATATCGATAAGAGTAGTTACATGCTCTTGCATCCCCCTAAAAATGAACACAAAACAAGTAAAATACAATTACAAATTAACGGCTTGCCACCTGAACGATTAGGGAATCGCGAACCTAAAAAGAATGTTTCTTTCCTGGGTATAAATATTGACGAAAACTTGAAATTCTCTGGCTACATTGACTCACTGTGCTGCAAGCTGTCATACGTTATATACTACATGAACAAATTAAAACGAACGGTCTCTAAATATGCTCTTAAGTCCATATATTCATCCCTTATTCACAGTCACTTAATTTATGGCATACAGATCTGGGGGCATGCAGCAACTGATCGTCTCTTCAAGGTGCAGAAGCGGGCAATTAGACTTGTGTGTAATAAAAAATATAACAGCCATACGGACCCCATCTTTAAGAAAGAACGTATCCTTAAATTGAAAGATCTCCACAAACTATACGTATCAATATTCATTCACGATTGATACTTCAACAGACTTCCAGAGTCGTTCAATGACTATTTTACAAAGTCCGAGAGCGGTACAAGACAGCACGGCGAACTAACATGTAAAGTGCCCAAAACTACTTTTTCCAGCGAGCTTCCGGTCTTTTCGTTTGTACGGATATGATCCCAAATTGATAATGGCATTAAAAAATTCCAAGTAGAGCGTCTTTTGAAAAATATCTTATCGATAATATTCTCGGACACCACCTCGAGGATGTCCATTGCAATAACGCTAAATGCTCAGATTGTAAAAGAAACCCACCCAGAAATTGTCTTGTACTGACTTGCCTACATGTGCTAGAAGGTACACGGGAAATTCAGAACAGAACAGATCAGTATAAATAAATAAATAAATAAATAAATAAATAAATAAATAAATAAATAAATAAATAAAAAATAAATAAATAAATAAATAAATAAATAAATAAGGCCCACGTGGAATAAGGATTTACTCCTTGGATATAAATTTTCAACATGAGTCCCACTGCATTGTATATGTTTAGACCTGGACCATGGGCAATGTCTTTCCTTTCTGGAAATGCTGTAAATACGTTGAGCTATGTTTTTTGTGAGTTGATTATTCAGATTAAGTGGGGGATGACAGGTAGACAGTCTAAAAGACTATGCCATCTCCCTGCACTATACTCATAATTTCTATTATTTTGTACACTTGTTTCTATTATTTTGTACACTTTTTGTAAATTTCCATGTTTTTGTGTATTGCAAAATAAAAGAATCAATCAATCAGTCAACATTTCTGCTGTTATCGGGCCTCAACGGGGACTTATACATAGCGAATGTAGGATAATTTGAAAATTCAGACGGTATCGGAATTCACGATTCGTTCGGTTCGATTTTCCGGTATCTCCATGATATCGGTATCGGTTCAGTTTTCGATATATTACTCTCTAGTGATATCATACGCAGTTTTGTCAACAATCCTTTCATGAATTACGGGTTTTATTGCCTTAGAATATTCGTTCAAGGCTATATCCCTACACTTTCAATAGCTGATGGTTCCTCTGGACGTCCGCTGTAGTGGTAAGTTAATGGTAAAGTTAATCAGAAAATGTACCGATAGTTCTACGTCATACATCTCAGTGTCACAGATAAGAGGAATATCAGACTCACGAGTTATAAGTAAATCCGGGGTCTGATTCTTTTATGTTACCCTCATTGCATTCAAGAGGTTGAGAAAAGCGCTAGCGTGGTGGTCTTTGTCATCCTCGACGTGCAAGTTGAAGTCACCGGCAACTATTATTTAATTGTGTAATTATTTCTTTGCCATCAAAAGTTCATATTCTTGGTTTGTTTTATGTTTCAGGCCTCATAATCTACAAAATAGCGAGGGTTGTGGTATATTTTCGTTCCTTCGGTGCAAGATGGCTTTGCAATGCTAAAGCATTGCAAAGCCTTGTTGCATTCAAGGGACAAATTTATCAATTTTATTAACTTGTGGAAAATATAAGAGATAAACTGTATAATTTTAATTTTTTTAAGTTTACATTGGTTATTAAATGAGAGAATGCGGCAGCCAAATCACCCATGCGAGAGGGCCCGAGAAACAGATTTTTAGCTCAACTTTGACGAAGCCAAATTTGAGCTTATGCCATGGCCCGTCATCCGTCTGTCCGTCTGGCCGTCTGTCCGTCAACAACTGGATACGACTCGGGTTAGAGGCCGTATTTATGAACCGATCTTTACGAAACTTCTTGGATAACTTTGTTATGACCGTGGGACGAGAACGAGTGTTTTTGGGTGCGGTCCGAAATTCAAGATGGCTGCCAGCCGCCATTTTGTAACGACGATGTAGAAATCTGTTTTTTGTACAGAACTTCCATATGAAAGCTCTGATTTGAATAATTTTTTGTATGAATGTTTAGTACCATGGGATACAACACATATAATACGGGTTTTTTTCTCGTGCGTAAATTATGCAAATTAGACTAACTTTGATGTTTTTTGGTGTTACTTTCAGCACTGTAAGTGCAAATGCCAATACGTCTCGGGCTAGAGGCCGTATTTATGAACCAATCTTTACGAAATTCCTTGGGTACCTTTGTTATCACCGTGGGACGAGAACGAGTGTTTTGGGGTCCGGTCCGAAATTCAAGATGGCCGATGGCAGCCATTTTGTACAAAATTTGCTGCAATCAGATTTTTGCACAGAACTTCCATATGAAAGCGCTGATTTGAATCATTTTTTGTGCGAATGTTTAGTACTATGGGATACATCACATATAATACGGGTTTTTTTCTCGTGCAGAAATTATGCAAATTAGATTAACTTTGATTTTTTCAGTGCTACTTACACACAGTAAGTACACATGTCAATATGGCTCGGACTAGAGTCTGTATTTATGAACCGATCTTCACGAAACGTCTTGGGTACCTTTGTTATCACCTTGGGACGAGAACGAGTGTTTCTGGGTGCGGTCCAAAATTCAAGATGGCTGCCAGTGGCCATTTTGTACCGAAATTAGGTCTAATCAGTTTTTTGTACACAACTTCTATACGGCTCAGGCTAGAGGCCGTATTTATGAACCGATCTTTACGAAACTTCTTGGGTACCTTTTGTATCACGTGGGATGAGAACGAGTGTTTTTGGGTGTGGTCCGAAATTCAAGATGGCCACCAGCAGCAATTTTGTACCAAAATTAGTGCAATCAGTCTTTTGTACAGAACTTCTGTATGAAAGTTCTGATTTGAATAAATTTTTGTATGAATGTTTAGTAACATAGAATACATCACATATAGTACGGGTTTTTTTCTCGTGCAGAAATTGTGCAAATTAGATGAACTTTGATTTATTCAGTGCTAAAAATACACTCTAAGTGCACATGTCAATACGACTCGGGCTAGAGGCTGTATTTATGAACCGATCTTCACAAAACTTCTTGGGTACCTTTGTTATCACCTTGGGACGAGAACGAGTGTTTCTGGGTGCGGTCCAAAATTCAAGATGGCTGCCAGTGGCCATTTTGTACCGAAATTAGGTCCAATCAGTTTTTTGTCACAACTTCTACACAGCTCATATTTGTGAACTGATCTCCACGAAACTTCGTGGGTACCTTTGTTTTCACCTTGGGGCAGGAATGAGTGTGTTTTGGGGTGCCTTTGTTATCACTGTGCTATGAGAACAAATATTTTGGGGTTCAGTCAGACCCACTCTGGGACTCAAAGATTTCTTTTCTAGTTTAGCATCTGACTGTCACCCACCTTTACAATACTTTACCTATACATTTGTTACAGGCAACGGTCAGTATTTATGTACAGACCGTTACAATACTTTATATGTACCTTTGTTATCAGGTCATTACCTAGATGTTTGTCATTGCTGTGTCACATACTATACATGTACATGTCTCTGGCTTGACAAGTTGAGCTACAGTGTCATTGACACTTTCATTAACTTTTTTTCGGCCTAACGTTGTTTGTTCCAGTACATAAACTCAAGCTAATTTGGGGGCTATTTTTCACATCTTACATCAAATCTGGACACAACTCATTAAAAAGGTATCTGGGAAATGACATTATTTGTAAGTTGTAAAATTTAAATATATAGTTCTACATTCAAGAAATAAATGACTCAAGACATGCTATTGATTAATTACTGACCATTCACTGGAAAAAAGCACCATGTGAAATGCTAAAGGATTTCAGATGGCCCTTTGTGCCACTCAAGGGAGGTAATGTTCATTTCATGCCTACCTTAATGTGCTAATAATCAAGCTTCTATATGACGGGGAGGGGTGAGGGAGGGGGGGGGTACACGTCTTGGTTTAGTTCTGTATAGATATACATGGTATGTTACTGTAAATACATTGACATCTGTGTCTGTATATAAGTACTTGTTTATAACAGCTATGATTCCCTTGATGCTGTTGTGCTGTTGGAACATATAGCACCAGGTTCTGTCCAGCTCCGATATTGTCCAATATTTTTATTTATTTATTTATTTATTTATTTATTTATTTATTTATTTATTTATTTATTTATTTATTTATTTATTGGTGTTTAAGGCCACATACTTAGGCACAATGGCTAATCATGACCGTGACAGTTTTACGTGTGGAGGAAGCCGGAGTACACGGAGAGGACCCCCGAGCAACGACGAGCAGCTGTCAGCTCCCCAACATCGTAACTCCGCACTGCAGCACAGGCAGGGTTAGATTGGTTGAACACATGCGCACCATCGACGTGCAGTACGCCTTAGTACACGGTGTCATCGTGCCCCCATGTGGACAATCGGGGTGGAGTATATTGTCCAATAAACTTAATACGTTTAATTGCATTCACACACAGAGTATACAACGAAAGGACAACAGAATCATTGGCATTATCAAACCATTCAATGAGTGGTGGGAGGTTAGTGTGAGGAATGAATATAACTGTGGACAAAAATTTGCCATCATTTGTGAATTCTACAATATCTTACCTCCAACAAGTATCTGGTAATTTCATTGGTTCAAAGACGCGCATGTAGACTGCATATAAAAAAATTTACTGCTTGTCAACATCAATGTACGATGACAGCTAGGGTAATCTTCCCTTTGTTCACTGATTATTCAAAATGGCGGCAGCCGATAAACGCTTCAAGTTGAAAGATTGAGTGTTGGAAGCCCATATTTGGACTGAAGTGCAGGTTAGGCAACTTAAAAGGCTTCATATTCTGTGGCTGTGTGTCATGTTACCTTCGAAATGAAACTGTTTGGTATGCATGAGTTTGCCTTGTTACAATTTATGGAGAGTGCCCATTAATTGTAACAAGGAAAAGACACGTGAACACATTGTGAGAATTCTCTCATTTAATTTTGATCGCTGTTGTTATTAGTTCTGTGCATCGTTGCAGCAGTCGGTAAGATATATTCGTTACACAGTTTGTTGGTGGCCTAATATGGTATATATGGTGTCAGTTAATTCAATATTGAACTCCAGCTTCGCTCTCGTCCAATATGAAATTAACTGACACCATATATACCATATTAGGCCACCAACAAACTGTGTAACTAATAATACACGTTTTGTGCATCATAATACAACTCACATATAATCCATCATATAAGTGTGTCCACAATCCACGTGGATGCATTAAAACATTGAGTTGTATTGTAAATAATACACAATGCAAGTGTGTCGTTGACCACATTTGGAGACTCTAACACGCCGCGCTACACTGAATATTGTATCGGATTCATTAATTATATACTACTCAGTGTTTGCTAAGCATCAAATATTTGATACATCATTGTGAAATTTGCTGGTGACATATTTGCGATATTTTTGGTGGATATGATTGAGGGATGTATTGAGATGGTCCTCAGTGTTTACATTAGCTCTCTTGACATGCAGACTTTTCGTGGCATTCATGGAAAGCATGTACCCCTTGATTTTCATGGCGTTTTCTTGCACTGTCTACATGTACATGACATGTGTAGGATATTCGATCTTCATTTCAACACAAACCCTTGTAATTTAATGATTGAATATGGCAAATGCAAATGTAAGAGAACATTTGTCTGAAGCAGAAATCTGGCGGGCTGTAGGGATGGAGGAGCAAGGGGCTTCTCATCGTCAGGTTGGTGCAGTCCTTGTGTGCACCAAACGGTGATCACTGGGCAAGGTTTCAGCAGTATGGCACACCAGTAAGACGGCATTGTGGCAGAGACATTGCAACATCTGCAGCTGAAGATCGGATTTTGATCATTCAGATCCGTAGGAACCGCTTTGCCACAGCAACGCAGCTTCACAGTGACCTTCCGAATGCATGCGGAGTAAATGTTTCGACTCAGACTATCCGGGCAATGGTGAGCGAAGGTGGTCTCCGATCGAGAAGACCATATATTCGCATTCTGCTGCCCCAGAAGCACACCAGGCACGATATGAATGGGCCATAGACCACGTTGGATGGACCAGAGAAGATTGGCTACCTGTCCTTTTTACAGACGAGTCAACGTACTGCCTACACCACACAGATAGGCGTTCTAGGGTATGAAGAAGACCAGGAGAGAGATTCCATGCAGCCAACATTGCAGAGCATGACCGCTATGGAGGAAGGTCAATCATAGTCTGGGGCGGAATCAGCATGGTTTGACGTATAGAGCTCTGTGTTCTTGAACGTGGTACATTGACTGCAGAGCGGTATATTGATGAGATCCTGGATGTCCACTTCAAATTGTATGAAGGTGCAGTGGGTGTTAGATTCATTTTTATGGACGATAATGCCCGTCCTCATGTTACCCATGCTGTCGCGAAGTACCGATAGAGGGAGCAGACTGTGCGTATCGATAGGCCAGCAAGATCTCCTGATCTCCAGACATGTCTGGAATGAGTTGTAGCTTGCAATTTCAGCCTGTCCAGTCCAGCCAAGACGTGTTCATGAGCTTGGTGCCATGCCGGTCCAAGAATGGAACAACATCCCACAAAGGACCACCAGGAACCTGATTGGGAGCTTGGGAAGGCGTTGTCGAGCTGTAATTAACAGTTATGGGTCTCAAACTCGATATTGAACCCATATCAGTTCGCTCCGTCAACTTTTTGGCAAATTGACAAATTTCCTCTTTTACCAATAATATCCATTTTCCATGGTTATCGTTTTCAAAATCTAAAAAAGTCAAACACAAATAAAATATTAATTTCTGTACTTAAATCATTAAAGATATAATTAAATACAAAATATATACACTTTTCATTACAATATTTCAACTAAAACGTAAAACAGGTAGTTGGATATACTTGGTGCTTAACAAACTTTGAGTAGTATATCACTCTTATCATTCCAACTAACAACTCTGCCATCCTGCCTGGTCCACGTCCATGTAGTTACAAAGAATTGATTGTCCAGTCGACAGATTCCCACACATTCGATTGTTCAATGAATCTCTGACGATGGCGTTAAATCAGACAATTTGTATACAATGATTTGCCTTATATCTCGAAGTGTCAGGGCTACGAGATCTCCATATATACAGAGATCACAAGGTAAACCCGGCAATTCTCTGGACTGAAGAATTCATCGCCCGTCGTTACTGATTCACTGTAATCTTTGGGGACTCCATGTGACTACCATGAAGTGTCCACCAGAGTTTCGTTCAACAACAATACTCCGGGGTGGACCCACACACCTAAACCGTGCATTATTAACAAACCGTTCTCCTCCATCTTGTATTTCTGAATTTAATGCACAAGTATTTCCTTCTTGTGTAAAACTATTGTTGTCATGGCCCGCGACAAAATGAATTACTTCGACAACGATACAACAATAGCCGGCGATGAACTATAAAGGAATAGAATGAATTCAACGCGTCCTTTTTTCACAAAGTTTACCTATTTGTCGTCTGCTATATTTGATCTTGTTCAAAACGATTTTCCCACCATATCTCTTTCCTTCCAATGCGTGAAATGTTGTCCAGCAATTTTTTGGACTACCAACGTGTTAAGTAGGCCGACACATGTAATGGGGTAGTTCAGCGATCTGACCGTAGTGGCTGCCCCTCTAGAGGGGTAGCTACTACGTTTAGATCGCTGAACTAGTAATGAGGATCACATGACGGACAACAGATGAGAAATAACTCGCCTGGACAAGAAGTCACATTTTGTCGCGCGTAAAATACGTGAAAAGTCACTGGAACGAAAATACAATGACTTTAAATGGTTGACGACGAACAAATAACATAGGGAACAAAGCTGTGTTTGCTATGACCGGCCAAGTTGAACGCCGTGGATGCTGAGGACCTGAAGTTAGACAAGCTAACCGATGGCTCGATTTTTTTAAATGTTCTTTGGAAGTCAAGGACAGACGCACAGTGGGCGAGGCCGCCAAAGGCCTGAACGAATATGTTCAGACTTTTGGTATACTAAGGGAGGAAGTCAAATATGGAATTATAAGACCTACGGGCTGGGCTATACGACGGGCCCGGACACTTTTTAAATGTTTTTGACAGCCCCATACCCGGGGAGGAGGTATAAGTCTCCCTTCTGTAGCTACCCCCCACCCCCAAGAAAAAGAAAACATAGCACAACGCAAGTCTTCTTTGATCACCAATATGGTCACCACACGTTACTGATTTCAGGTATCTAAATTCTGAAAATGTTTTAGCTTCCATCACGGAGGCCAAAGGGGTGTGTGATATAACAAGTAGTGGGAGCGATAGACCCTTCGGCGCCCGCAGCTCCTCTCATTTCTGTATTATTCATTAGGGTTTTAACGACACATTAACAGCAAAGGTCATGTCGTGTCGGTGACACAGGCAGGGTCAGATTGGTTGAAGACATGCGCACCATCCACGTGCAGTACGCATTAGTACCCGCGTTCATCATGCCTCCATATGGGCACCAGGGTTAAGTGCCTTGCCCAAGGACACCACGCGGGAGTCCGAACCGATCGCTCAGACGGTCACCCATCCAAGGACTAACCGGGCTCGACATTGCTTAACTTCAGTGGTCTGACGAGAACCAGCTCCTCTCACCCCACCCCACCAAAGAAACAACACCCCAACAATAAAACTGGCAACGAACTTTCTGTAGCCTATTAGTCGATAACCTAGCATCCCAGCTTAGAGCATGCCTGGATCTTTGGGAGCATTTGCTGCGCTGTGGCGACGGAGGGGAAGGGGTGGGGTGGGTGTCATGGACTCTCCACCATTTCAGATCCGATATCTACCACCAGCCCCACCCCCCCCCCCCACTCCCCACCCCAACCCATCCCTATAAACATTTAGGCTATCTACTAACATTTTTGATTGGGCCTAATAGCCATGTTTAGACTAACGTTTATTGTGCATGTAGGCTAAAACCTTTGCCTAACCCGGAGAATTTCAGAAGGCGCTCCGGATTACCAAAGAATTCTGGAATAGGCAGAAGAAAAATAATTTCATTTTCCGCCTCACAAACATAGCTAATAACCTAACTCTTGCCCAAGGAGCTCTGTGCTGGAATTAAAAAGTTAGCATTAATTTTAATTTTAGACCTTGTTCCACAGCCAGTGTATCTGAAAATCTAGCTTAAATTTAATATTTTTTCCACACATAAACTTACTTGCAAATATATCTGCAGTATAAAATTTTTATATTTTTCAGTATAAACCTTGAACTAAACATTCTACTTTGGGCACCTAAGTTTTCTCAAATTCTTATTTCCGTAAAGCATAAAAAACAGAACATCAAAGGTGGGAATTACTTGTACTTTTTGTCTTTTATTGGGGGTGAGGGTCCGACCGACAACCCCCACTTGTTGTGCCCTTGAATGGGCCCTCGGATGTGACGCCATAGCCAGCCGACCCAGTTACGTCATGTTGGCTTGTGGTATCCTGATTCTGCGGCCATGTAATGACTTCATTACCATGGTGATACTTGGTGTTAGTGCGCATACACAGAGAGTGGTGTTAGGGCGACACGTGTTTCCGTCGTCCATTATGTATACTGGAGACCACCATCATGATTTCTATTGCGGCACGTGATTGCTATGTTACCCAAAACACTGTTTTTGACCTGGGTGTGTTCGAAGGCCGTGTTCGATTGAGTGGACGTTTATCTTATTACCCAAATGTATCCGACAAAGACCTAAAATCACCAAAACGACTTTATTTTATTAAGATTCCCAACGAATTCTCCTTTTTAGAGTAGCACGTAGTGCTATGCAGCCTTAAATGGTGTGGGAGAGGGATCGGAAAATATCAATTCAAGAGAATAAATGTAATTACAATAAACAACCCGACAATCACAACAAATCACCTATTTCTGGAGCATCCTTTCTATTAGGGCATCACGTTGTGGTAGAGACCGACAGAAATTGCAATCCATTGTACAAGAGTACTTTTGCTGGTTCGGATTCTCCAAGAATACCATGTTTATGCCCAAACCTGTCCATATTTTAACCATTTTGACTAGTTCTGACTATGTCCTGGTCAACTTATTCCGAACTCCACAGAAGTGGCTGCATGATAGTATACAATTTATAACAATATAATACATATCACATGCAGTACATATGTATTAGGCATCTTTGTCAAAATGCAAAATATTTCTTAAAAACCTATGAGTCTTATCTTGTCCTGGGTTTTTAGGGACCATTGACAGTGGTGAGTTGGATTCTAGGAATCTGAGGATACCGAAGTATACCAAGGGATACCGAGGTGAAGGAAAATAAGGGTGGGGATGGGGCGAAAAGGGTATGGGGTGTGTTATGGGTATATGAATACATTTTAGGCAGTACGTGCATGGTTTTAATGTATTTTTTTAGAACTGCAGGCACTAAAGCAACAGCGTTCGCTGAGAAATCATCACCTCGGTATTCAGTAGGTAGCTTGGTAATTAGTGTTTACAACGCTTGCACTACAGTTAGCGACAGCGTGAATTGTTAATCTAATTGTGACTTGTTCCCTTTCTCTTTATGGCTGTCGGCAATTGTCTTCTTTATTATGACGGTAGAATTATTATGGACCAGGAATTGCATTTTCGGGTGTGGTCAATTTTCACTTACCAACGATGTAAAAAACCTTGCCGTAAAACAAGAGGTGTGACCAGCACTCGGGCCGACCAAAGGGACCGGTGAATTAAAAGGTGACTAACTTTTGTTTCAATTTTTGAAATCAAACTTCGACTGACGGACGTTTGACTACACATTTAAACGGCAGCAGAAATAAGGCCTGGCCAGGTAAAGAGGGTAAAAACCTTAAAAAAAAGTGTCAACAAGAAAAACAAGTCTAAATTAATAAATATACTGTATATATAAATATACTGAATGCAAGCTGTTGATTTGGGTGCATCGGGCACAGCCGATCGAAACAAGTCACAGTACGCTACGGAAGCCCAGTAACGACATAAAATCAGTAATAGTAAAACAATAAACAAAGTAAAACAAATTACAAAAAAACAAACTTTAGAGCTGCCAGAACTGAAAAATTCTGTCGACCCATAGCTCCGATAAAAGCTGATGGGAGTTTTATTTTTTGATACCCAATTAGTACTTAAACACGTCATTCACAAACCGAGGTAGCGTATTAATTACCAAGCTACACTCTAAAATCAGTTGGGTTAAAAATTAACCCAAATCGACTGGGTTAACCCAAATCGACCAGTCGATTTGGGTTAATTTTTAACCCAACTGATTTTAGAGTGTACCTACTAAATACCGAGGGGCAGTTTTCGGTGACGGCTCGGTCTATATATCTTAGTTTAGTTGAATACATCAACGGTCATATCACATGTATTGGTTCAAAGGACTAACGTATATGTCTGTTCATATATTTAAACCTTGTAAACGACCCTTTCTTACTTTAGTTTCCTTCACCTCGGTATCCCTCGTATACCTCGTTATCCCTCGGTATTTAGTAGGACCCACCATAGTTCGGCGCAATCGGGGGAAAGTTACAATCGTATATCGGTAAATGTACCATGACACTCTATAGGCTCCGCTTGGGTGTGCATGCCGTGGTACGGCCTGGTTGGAAGATGGC
Source organism: Pictodentalium vernedei (assembly GCA_031216915.1). Classification (NCBI taxonomy): domain Eukaryota; kingdom Metazoa; phylum Mollusca; class Scaphopoda; order Dentaliida; family Dentaliidae; genus Pictodentalium; species Pictodentalium vernedei. Next base: position 800,623,161 of record CM062296.1, read on the forward strand.
TGAAGTTGAAGAAACGGGCCGAAGCGATCGAAGGTGGGATTCTTTTGACAAATGTTGCTTGGATTTGTAAATAATATATTACAGGACTTCCTGAATATTGACACGTTTGCGTGCCCTCATTTCAAAGTATTGTGTAAACGCGCAACGTGCCCATGGAAAAGAAACTGGAGGGGCACGTGTTCCTTGTGCCCTCTGGTTTCGCCTGATGGGGAATTTTGGAGAATGCTTTTCGAAGGATAGTTGTGATACTTAGTACGGCTCTTGGCTTCTAGGCTACCCAAAACCTTCATAGATCTTAGACCTCTACTAATGCCTTACCCAAAGCCACCATCATCTGTCCTATGATCACATTCTACCGTAGTACTCAGAACTATAGTATTCTACCACCCTTACAGCCTTGTACCATTACTATAAACCTATAGCACTACCTCAAACTTCCTAGCTAAGCCTGACCCTGTCTCGACTCTGCCATCAGCCAAGGTTTTAATGAGTTTAGTCAGATCGCTCCATTCATCTAACAAAATTCTATTACTTATATAGCACATTAACATCATGGCTGTCGCATGAAGTTCTTGCTTGAAATCCAAAAACGTCTTGTCAAAAGAATATTCTAAATCACGTTTGGTATTGTCAAAATTTTCTAAAAGAGCATCTAACTTCTCGTTTATTAGTCTGTGTGCAACACACAGACTATTGTTTTTGTACAGATTATTTTTCTTTTCTTTTTTCTTTTTTTTTTCTTTCTTCTTATTCTCCATCTTCTTTCTGTCTTCTATGCGCTTCCGTGTTTTCACGATAACTCGAAAACGAATTGTCCTATCTCGATGATTTTTGGCATTTGGCATGTTGATAGACAGCCACAAGTTCTCGGCCACCTATATTTTTTCAGATTCTTGGGGCATTATTGGTGTCTGTGGGAGTGTTTTGAAAGTGGGTCAGACCCAATATCTCAGGCGTGATATGACGTATGAACCTGGGAGTCTGGGACAAACACCAAATGAGTCAACACTCGATGGAGATTCACAATATGGGTCAAGGTCACTGAGGTCACCCAGGGGTTATTGAGTGCATTTTTCAAAATTGCTGGACATCACTTTTTTACCTCTAAATGCTTTCCCTAAGTTCATACATGCAATTTTACACGAAAAAGGTGGGCGCGGCCAAACATTTTGAAAGTGGGACACTCTCATATCTCAAGCAATGTGTGATGTGTGGACCTGGGACCAACACCAAATGAGTTGACACTCCATGGGGGTTCAAAATATGGATCAAGGTCACCCAGGAGTCATTGAGTGCATTGTTCAGAATTTCTGGAAATCACATTTTTTGACTTCCTATTGCATTCCCTAATTTCATACATGCATTTTTACACGAAAAAAGTGGGCGTGGCCAAAAAAATTGAAAGTGGGTCACGCTCATAAACTCAAGCATGAAATTACTTATGAACTTGGGACTAACAGCAAATGAGTCGACACTCGATGAGGTTAAAAATATGAGTCAAGGTCACGGGTCACTCAGAGGTCAATGAGTGTATTTTCCAGAATTGCTGGAAATCACATTTCTTACCTCCCCCACCCCCCCCCCCCACCCTGATGCTTTCCCAAAGTTCATACATGCATTTTTACACGAAAAAGGGGGCGTGGCAAAAGATATTGAAAGTGGGTCACGCTGATATCAAGCATGGTATGCTGTATGGACCTGGGGCCAACACCAAATGAGTCGCCACTCGATGGAGGTTCAACATAGGGGTTAAGTTCACGGGACCCCAAGGGGTCAATAAGTGCATTTTCTAGAATTGCTGGAAATCACATTTTTTTACCCCCTAATGCTTTCCCAAAGTTCATACATGCATTTTTACACGAAAAAAGTGGGCGTGGCCAATTTTTTTTAAAGTGGGTCATGCTCATATCTCAAGGATGATATGATGTATGAACCTGCACTAACAGCAAAGGATTCGAAACTCAATGGAGGTTCAAAATATGGATCACCCAGGGGTCATTGAGTGTATTTTTTCAGAATTGCTGGAAATCACATTTTTGGACCCCTCTAGTGCATTCCCAAAGTCCGTACATGCATTTTTATGTAAAAAAGTGGGGGTGGCCACATTTCTTTAAAGTGGATCACGCTCATATCTCAAGTATGGGATGGCGAATGGACCTGGGACCAACACCAAATGAGTCAACATTCGATGAAGGTTCAACATATGGGTCAAGGTCACTGAGGTCCGCCAGGGGTCAATGAGTGCATTTTCCGGAATTGCTGGAAATAACATTTTTTTACACCTAATACTTTCCCAAAGTTCATACATGCATTTTTACAAAAATTTTGAAAGTGGGTCACGCTCATATCTCAGACATGGTATGATGTGTGGCCCTTGGACCAACACCAAACTAGATGGTGTCACTTGTGTGCAAAGCACACTATAGTGTATCCCCGCATTTGCATCCTTGACTTTGTATAAATGCTTGATACAAAGAAGAAATGTATTTATATGACACACTAAAACCAGGAGCCTTTCGCTGGAAACGATCTAAGAAAACACGAAAGTGGCAGCGGTGGCAAAGCCACGTGGCACCCAAAAAATTTGAAACCTTCGTACGCATCTATAGACCCTACTGCAACATCTGAGCATGGTTTTAGCATTTCGAATTACATATCCTACGAGCCTTTCGCTGGAATCAGTCTAAGAAAAACATGAAAGTGGCAATGGTGGCACCGTTTCGAATTACATACGCTAGGACCATTTCGTCGGAAATGATCTAAGAAAACACAAAAGTGGCAACGGTGGCACAGCCACGTGGCACCCAAAAAATCCGAAACCTTCGTACGCATCTATAGACCATACTGCAACATCTGAGGATTGTTTTAGCGTTTCGAATTACATACACTACGAGACTTTCGCCGGAAACAGTGTAAGAAAAACATGAAAGTGGCAATGGTGGCACAGCCACGTGGCACTCAAAAAATCCGAAACCTTTGTGCACATCTATAGTCCCAACTGCAACATCTTAGCATGGTTTTACCGTTTCGAATTACATACCCAAGGACCATTTCGCCGGAAACGATCTAAGAAAACACAAAAGTGGCTACGGTGGCACAGCCACGTGGCAGCCGAAAAATCCGAAACCTTCGTACGCATCTATAGACCCTACTGCAACATATGAGCATGGATTTAGCGTTTCGAATTACATACCCTACGAGCCTTTCGCCGGAAAAGGTCTAAGAAAACACAAAAGTGGCAACGGTGGCACAGCCACGTGGCACCCAAAAAATCCGAAAACTTCGTACGCATCTATAGACCATACTGCAACATCTGAGAATAGTTTTAGCATTTCGAATTACATACCCTACGAGACTTTCGCCGAAAACAGTGTAAGAAAAACATGAAAGTGGCAGTGGTGGCACAGCCACGTGGCACTCGAAAAATCCGAAACCTTTGTGCCCATCTATAGTCCCTACTGCAACATCTGAGCATGGTTTTACCGTTTCGAATTACATACCCTAGGACCATTTCGCCGGAAACGATCTAAGAAAACACGAACGTGGCAACGGTGGCACAGCCACGTGGCACCTGAAAAATCCGAAACCTTCATACGCATCTATAGACCCTAATGCAACATATGAGCATGGTTTTAGCATTTTGAATTACATACCGTACGAGCCTTTCGCCGGAAACGGTCTAAGAAAACACAAAAGTGGCTACGGTGGCATAGCCACGTGGCACCCGGAAAATCCAAAACCTTCGTACGCATCTATAGTCCGTACTGCAACATCTGAGCATCGATTTAGCATTCCGAATTACATACCCTACGAGCCTTTCGCCGGAAAAGGTCTAAGAAAACACAAAAGTGGCAACGGTGGCACAGCCTGTGGCACCCAAAAAATCCGAAACCTTCGTACGCATCTATAGACCATACTGCAACATCTGAGAATAGTTTTAGCATTTCGAATTACATACCCTACGAGACTTTCGGCGGAAACGGTCGAAGAAAACATAAAGGTGGCTAAAGTGGAACAGCCACGTGGCACCCGAAAAATCCGAAACCTTTGTGCACATCTATAGTCCCTACTGCAACATATGAGCATGGTTTTAGCATTTCGAATTACTTTCCCTACGAGTCTTTCGCCGGAAACGATCTAAGAAAAACATGAAAGTGGCTACGGTGGCAAAGCCATGTGGCACCCGAAAAATCCGAAACCTTCGTACGCATCTATAGACCATACTGCAACATCTGAGCATGGATTTAGCATTTCGAATTACATACCCTACGAGCCTTTCACCGGAAAGGGTCTAAGAAAACACAAAAGTGGCAACGGTGGCACAGCCACGTGGTACCCAAAAAATCCAAAAGCTTCGTACGCATCTATAGACCATACTGCAACATCTGAGAATAGTTTTAGCATTTCGAATTACATACCCTACGAGACTTTTGGCGGAAACGGTCTAAGAAAACATAAAAGTGGCTAAAGTGGCACAGCCACGTGGCACCCGAAAAATCCGAAACATTTGTGCACATCTATAGTCCCTACTGCAACATATGAGCATGGTTTGAGCATTTCGAATTACATTCCCTACGAGCCTTTCGCCGGAAAGGATCTAAGAAAACATGAAAGTGGCTACGGTAGCACAGCCACGTGGCACCCGAAAAATCCGAAACCTTTGTGTGCATCTATAGACCCTACTGCAACATATGAGCATGGTTTTAGCATTTCGAATTACATACCCTACGAGCCTTTCGCCGGAAACGGTTCAAGAAAACACAAAAGTGGCAACGGTGGCACAGCCACGTGGCACCCGAAAAATCCAAAACCTTCCTGCGCATCTATAGCCCCTACTGCAACATCTGAGCATGGATTTAGCGTTTCGAATTACATATCCTACGAGCCTTTTGCCGGAAACGGTCTAAGAAAACACAAAAGTGGCTACGGTGGCACAGCCACGTGGCACCCGAAAAATCCGAAATCTTTGTGCGCATCTATAGTCCCTACTGCAAGATATGAGCATGGTTTTAGCATTTCGAATTACATTCCCTACGAGCCTTTCGCCGGAAACGATCTAAGAAAACACGAAAGTGGCTACGGTGGCACAGCCACGTGGCACCTAAAAAATATGAAACCTTCGTGTGCATCTATAGACCCTACTGCAACATATGAGCATGGTTTTAGCATTTCGAATTACATACCCTACGAGCCTTTCGCCGGAAACGGTTCAAGAAAACACAAAAGTGGCTACGGTGGCACAGCCACGTGGCACCCGAAAAATCCGAAACCTTCCTGCGCATCTATAGCCCCTACTGCAACTTCTGAGCATGGATTTAGCGTTTCGAATTACATATCCTACGAGCCTTTTGTCGGAAACGGTCTAAGAAAACACAAAAGTGGCTACGGTGGCACAGCCACGTGGCACCCGAAAAATCCGAAACCTTCGTGCGCATCTGTAGACCCTACTGCAACATCTGAGCATGGATTTAGCATTTCGAATTACATATCCTACGAGCCTTTTGCCGGAAACGGTCTAAGAAAACACAAAAGTGGCTACGGTGGCACAGCCACGTGGCACCCGAAAAATCCGAAACCTTCCCACATATCTACAGATCATTTGGAAACACCCTAGTGTAATTTTAGAACTCCGAATTACATAGGTTGGGACTATTCAGCAAAAAAGTGAAAAAATAACGCATTTTTAAGTGGCTCCACAGAAGCCACCTGGTGGCACAAAAATTTAAAAGTTGTATTTTTGGGTTGCACAGACCCTATCGAACAACTGTAGAAAGTTACAGCGTTTCGAATTACAAAACCGGACGTACGGAAGTACGGACGTACGGACGGAGATCATGACAATATCCCCGCATTTCTTAAAATGCGGGGATAATTAGTCGACACTGAACGGAGGTTTAAAATATGCGTCAACGTCAGTGGGTTCACCCAGGGGTCATTGAGTGCATTTTTCAGAATTGCTGGAAATCACATTTTTGACAACATAATGCATTCCCGAAGTTTGTACATGCATTTTTACACGAAAAAAGTGGGCATGACAAAAATTTTGAAAGTGGGTCATGCTCAATCTCAAGCATGGTTTGGCGATTAGAACTGCGACAACCAACAAATGAGTCGACACTCAGTGGGGGGGGGGGGGGGGGGGTGGGTGGGCAAAATGTGGGTCAAGGTCACTGGGGTCACCCAGGGGTCATTGAGTGCATTTTTCAGAATTGCTGGAAATCACACTTTTTGACCCATAATGCATTTCCGAAGTTCATATATGCATTTTTTACACAAAAAATAATGTGGGGGTGTTCAAAATGTTTGAAAGTGGGTCACGCTCATATCTCAAACCCGGTATGACCTGGGACCAACACCAAATGACTCGACACTCGCTAGAGGTTCACAATATTGTTCAAGGTCACAGAAGTCACCCAGGGATCATTGAGTGCATTATCAGATTTTCTGGAAATCTCATTTTTGGACCCTAATGCATCCCCATGGTCGAACCCTTTGAATGATGTGCACATATATGAGTTTTCTGTTTTTTTGGAAAAATTGATCCAATTCCTGAATGAATATCTTTAAATACTCTTAACGAAAACCTATTTCTGATTTCTTTAAACCTATTTTATCCCCGAGAATAAGCCTCCAAAGTAATTTAATTACCTTCATAGAGGTGAAGGCTGCAAACCGAGAGGTCCTCGGTTCAACTCCCAGCTGCGGCAACCCTGTTGTGTCTTTGTGCATTGCCCACATGGGGGCACGGTGACATTGTGCACTAATGCGCACTGCACGTCGAGGTGTACTTGTCTTTACCAATGCTAACCCTTCGTGTGTGGAATCGGTCTGTTGGGAATCCTGGCAGTTGCTCACCATTGCTCGGTGGTTCTCTCAGGGTACTCCGGCTTCCTTCACTCGTAAAACTGTCCGGCACAAGGTGGCAGTGGCTGTCAAAAATGTCGTTAAACCCAATAAATAAATAAATAAATAAATAAATAAATAAATAAATAAATAAATAAATAAATAAATAAATAATTAAATAAATAAATAAATAAATAAATAAATAAATAGCATTCATGGCGCCTTGATGGTGTAGTACATGTGTAGTAATATTTCTGTCTTCTGTGCACTGTTTGTCAACATGATAACTCGAATACAATCAATCCTATCTTAATGTTTTTATTATACCGATAAACTGTGCTGTCAGATGAGTTCACTGAAGCAATAGCTATTATTTAAAACTTTAGAGAAACTCTCATAAACAAAGAGGTCAGAGAGAAGGCTGTAACTGTTACATAGAATAGTGTTGTATATTTATTTAATATCATGTTACAAAATTAATTCTCAAACCATGTTGAATAAAGAACCCTTCACATTTCAAAGCATTTTCAAAATTTATTTATTCTCAATCATAACTCGGGATCGACAGGTTTCGGGATAGAATAGTGTGTGGCTTTCCCGAAACACCTATAACTGTTATAAAGTAATGGAATGGAATATTTGAATGGTCCGTTTTAACGCTCTTAATACTTCAATGTGAGTACAAACACCTTCATATACCTCACGGCTACAGAATGTTTTTACGTTGTTCTTTCTGAAACATTTAATTCTATGTGGAAAGGGACACCTTTTCAGGTGCACCTTCCAAAGTAAGGTATTCTTAACCCTTTACCCAACATAACGGCGAAAACCAACTGGCATTATTCACAGAAATTTCCATTCAATTTTCATTATTTTTTCATTGCTTGAAAAACATTGCTTATGACCTCTCACTGGATTGAGCTCGTTTTAAATGGTTAAAATGTAGTATTTAAAGGGATTGTTTTAACCGTCTCAATATCTTAATATGGGTCCCCCAACCTTCTACTTTTGCAATGCAGGAATAATGATAACACTTTCTGTTCTCAAAATGTTGCTCATAACACGCATGGGCATGGATGGGACCTCGGTATTTTGCCAATTCTAATTAGTCTTAAGAAAGGCTCCAGGAAGGGGGGGGGGGGCGTGGAGGCTTTAAGGCTTCTTTACGTCTATATTCCAACATTTCTGAATTCTTTTACTCGTAATATATTTTCCGGAGGTGCCATAATTTTATACCTTGACATTTTCTAGACAAAACGAATATTTGCTACCATCTACAAATATGGCAGATCGGGAAATGGTGGATCCGATATTTTTAAGTGATTTACGCACTTACTTCGGGCTTGATATGACCTATAGAAACTTGCTGGAGGTTCAAAATGTGCTCCACCTAAATGCGGAAAACGGAGGTGAATAAGTGCATATATTTCAGAACTATTAGGAATTGCATTTTATAACAACTAGCAATTCTGAAGATTATCCATGTATCTCATCAGTCAAATAAGTGGCAGAGCCAGTAATGTACTTTTCTGATTCGCCCTTCCCTTGCCCTTCATTTGAGTTGTTATTGTTCCCAATCGAATGCTGAACGGCACCCCAAACAAGTACGAGTTAATGCTGTTACCATAACACTGTGAATCAAACATTTGGGATTGAATATTATTAGGATTAGTTTGAAACATAGAAATAATTCAGGACTAATATGGGATTTGATGGCTGCAGTGTGATTCAGAAAAATAGAAAGGTCATATGTATCCTCAAATACCCTTATGTGCTAGTGCTCAATGTGTCACATAGTGCATTTTCACATAAGTGCATATCGGCACATCCAGCTCGTGCCCATGTGCTACTTGCAATGTATACACACGACATAAACAGGTCGTCGGAAGACTTACGGAACAAGGTAGTAATGGCACAATACTACAAGGATGTTAGAATAATACAGTATTGGGTGACTACAATAGAGCCAAATCATAGGACAGATAGTTAGAGACAAAACTAAGCCGTTGGTAAGACTACCTCTATAGGAGCTGGGAGCCATATAGGAGATAGAAACCATATAGGAACTGTTTAGGAACCCGGTTGTAGGTATCCACAAATACCCGTATGCGTCTATGTGCTATGGCACAATGTGTTACATAGTGCATTTTCACATAAGCATATATCGGCACATCCAGCATGTGCCAGTGCATATTGTGTCACATTGTGCATTTTCACATAAGCACTTATCGGCCCATGCTACCTGTAATGCGTACACATGACATAAACATGTTTAGGGAAGTCGGAATACTTTAGGAGTAGATGGGGGATTCATAACATAGCTTGTTGTCACACATTCAGAAAACGAGGATTCAGTAGAAATCCTAGTCAAGGGCAATTATCGGGTCGTTTGTGGTAATTAGATTTACTCAAGTTCAATCGAACTTACACCCCCCCCCCCCTCCGGGGTGGGGGTGGGGGCTATCGGTGCTATAGAACTACGTGTTACTATTATATACCATGACATGGAGCTCCTAAAAACGATTCTGGGTGAATCCGTAGTAAATAAAGTCGTTTTTGGTGATTTGCAGGGATTGTCGGGTTGTCTGTGGTAATTCTGTGAAACTACTCAACCGAACATACCCTCCGAACATGCCCGTTCTATTAGAAGGTTTTAGGTCACATTACACCCACGTGTTAAAATAGAAACCAAGAAGTCACCTTCCAGTATACAAAATGGCCGACGGAAATACTTCTCACCCCATTTACACGCGCTGCGCATGCGCACTAACACCATGTATCACTATGGAGATGCCGTTACATCATGACAACACAACACTGCGTCACTGGGTCACGCGAGATAACATCACTCCCGCAAAGCAAATCATAATCAAAACGTAAATCAAAATGTGATGAAACAACTTACAGAGCAAACCATTTAGTTATCCAAACATGTGCGACATTTGCTCAGCAAGTTTTCCTTCCATAAACTTATAGAAGTGCATGTTCAAAATGTCAGATCAATAGTAATTTAAAAAATAATGATAGCATTTCCATTGGTCTGTTATTTTTGTGCTACTTCACCCAGAGGCGGCCCGCCCATTGGGCCCTGGCCTGTGGGGGTCCAAAAAGGCGGTGAAATGATAAAATAATTGAGGGAATAAGAAGAAGACACTCGAAAAGAAAACTGAAAAGGAGGAAGAAGAAAGAAGACGGCCAGATGTGGAACAAATTTTATATGGGTCTATGGGTCTCATCGTTCGAACGCCAATGCCGACATTTTCAGTCCGATGCCGTTGGGATTCGCAGTAGCATATTCAATTTCATACGCAACGTTCCTATATTTATTTTCTCTCTGACAAACGCATCCGGTAGAGATAAAGCACCAGACACTATGACCCTAGATTCATTGCCGCAACCGCAAACATGTGTGCCTAGGCCAATATGTCAAAAGTTTTTTTGAATTTTGAAGCCAAAAAGCCCCAAGATTTGCTCTCAGGGCTTTGAATTTCCAGTTAAAACTGGCCTTAATTTTTCACTGACTTTGAGGTAAGTAGTATGTCTCGCACGTTTCACCCCCCATTGGCAGGACCCTGGTGCAGGACCCCGGAAGTGACGTCATGTCACGTGACCTACTGGCGCCATGTTGTGTTGTCATGGTAACCCACGTGAGCGGCCATGTTGTGACGTCATCTCCATAGTGACGCGTGGTGTGAGTGCGCATGCGCAGCGCGTGTTGTTAGGGTGATACGTGTTTCCGTCGTCCATTTTGTATACTGGAGGCCGCCATCTTGGTTTCTATGGTAGCACGTGATTGCTATGTTACCTAAGGCCTACAATAGGAGAGGGGTATGTTCGGAGGGTATGTTCAATTGAATCGGAGTATTTTCTGGAACGACTTCCCTGGATAATTACCACAAACAACCCGACAACTTGTATTATTTCGAATTCTTTCAGAATTCTCTGTTTCTATCTATATATGCAATAGTTTACGTCTACCTAGGCATGTTCCTTTATTCTAGAGTATACTCCAGTAGCATAGAAGAGCCTATTAATTGGAACAGCTTTACTTATTATTACTATATTTAGCAATTTCTGGTCTATTCTTGTTAGTTCTGACCCTATTCCAAGTACTCTTGTTGTTTCATTTATCTAGATTATAACTAACCAATCAGATTGCTTGATTTCCCATAATCTGTATGCAGGGTTATCTCCCTTCTGTATAACAAAAGACTATATCCAATGGCCATATCCCATGGTATCCCATTTTTTTGCAAAACACCCGTGGCTATGGAATTCCCTTTTGTCGTATGAGGCCATGAGGGCTATGTAAAAGCCCTCAATGAGTCCTCATTTATTATCCCTCATACCCTCATTGAATTTTGAGGTTATGAGGACCTTGAAAAATCCCTCAATGAGGTATAATTTACTACGACTCTTATCCTCATTTCAGTATTTAACAGGTATATCCTATGGAATCCCATTTTGGAAAACGCCTGAGACTGTGGGATCCCTTTTTGTCATATGAGGCCATGAGGGCTATGTAAAAGCCCTCAATGAGTCCTCATTTACTATCCCTCATAGCCTCATTGAATTTTGAGGTTATGAGGATCATTAAAAATCCCTCAATGAGGCATAATTTACTACGACTCTTAGCCTCGTCTCGGCATTTGAGGATACCCATGGCCTGGTATTGTATTTTTCGAGGATACCTATCGAGGATAACTTTTATAGGATACTTATCTGAGGATACTATATAGGCTGTACATATCCCTATAGGTCTCTTGCTGGTCCTTAGTACCATTAATCCACCTGATGCTTTATGTTATCCTATGGCTGGTATAGGTAGTATGCAATGCTAGGCATAGGGGTATTGTGGGTAGGGGTACTGCCTGGTAGTTTAGAACGGTACTATAGTATGGGCGGTATATACACCTATAGGCCCCTGTTAGTGCTTGGTACTATTAACCAACCGATTGCTTTGTTTTATTATATGGCTGGTATATGTAGTACGTTATGGTGGACCTAGTGATTTTGTGGGGGTGAGGGTAATGCTTGGTAGTTTAGAACAATAGAATAGCATAGGCTGTACATATCCCTGTAGGTCTCTTGCTGGCCCTTGGTACTACTGATCCACCAGATGCTTCATATTATTGAGCGGTATTCTGGGGTGGGGTCAATGTCTGGTAATACAGAACGGCAGCAGAGTATGGTAGGTATATTCCCCTGTAGGTTCCATCCTAACCGTTCATAGTATTAACCTACCAAACGCTTTGTATCATCCTGTTACTGGTAAGGTGGTACGTAATACCAGTAGTTCCTACCTTATTCCGAGTACTCTTGTCGTTTCATTTATCTAGATCATTTATATAAATTATAATTAACCAATTAGATTGCTTGATTTCCCATAACCTGTACTTAATCGTACAGAGTTATCTCCCTTCTGTATAATAAAAACCTCATTGAGGGATTTTTAATACGACTCTTATCCTCATTTCAGAAAAAAGGGGTGCTGAAGGCCATATGTCTTTCAAAAAGGGGGTGCCCAAATTGGGGTGCCTTCTGGAGAATCCCTTTTTCTGAAATGAGGATAAGAGTCGTATTAAAAATCCCTCAATGAGGTCAAATTTACTACGACTCTTATCCTCATTTCAGAAAAAGGGATTCTCCAGAAGGCACCCCAATTTGGGCACCCCTTTTTTGAAAGACATATGGCCTTCGGCACCCCTTTTTCTGAAATGAGGGATTTTTAATACGACACTTATCCTCATTTCAGAAAAAAGGGGTGCCGAAGGCCATATGCTTTTCAAAAAAGGGGTGCCGAAATTGGGGTGCTGGGGATATTGCCATTGATATAGGTTTTTATTATACAGAAGGGAGATAACTCTGTACGATTAAGCACAGGTTATGGGAAATCAAGCAATCTAATTGGTTAACTATAATTTATATAAATGATCTAGATAAATGAAACAACAAGAGTACTCGGAATAAGGTAGGAACTAATGGTATTACGTACCACCTTACCAGTAACAGGGTGATACAAAGCATTTGGTAGGTTAATACTATGAACGGTTAGGATAGAACCTATAGGGGAATATACCTACCATACTCTGCTGCCGTTCTGTATCACCAGGCATTGACACAAAATCACTAGGTCTACCATAACGTACTACATATATCAGCCATATAATAAAATAAATCAATCGGTTGGTTAATAGTACCAAGCACTAACAGGGGCCTATAGGTGTATATACCGCCCATACTATAGTACCGTTCTAAACTACCAGGCAGTACCCCTACCCACAATACCCCTATGCCAAGCATTGCATACTACCTATACAGTCATAGGATAACATAAAGCATCAGGTGGATTAACAGTACTAAGGACCAGCAAGAGACCTATAGGGATATGTACAGCCTATATAGTATCCTCAGATAAGTATCCTATAAAAGGTATCCTCGATAGGTATCCTCGAATAATACATTACCAGGCCATGGGTATCCTCAAATGCCGAGATGAGGCTAAGAGTCGTAGTAAATTATGCCTCATTGAGGGATTTTTAATGGTCCTCATAACCTCAAAATTCAATGAGGCTATGAGGGATAGTAAATGAGGACTCATTGAGGGCTTTTACATAGCCCTCATGGCCTCATACGACAAAAAACGATTCCACAGTCTCAGGCGTTTTCCAAAATGGGATTCCATAGGATATACCTGTTAAATACTGAAATGAGGATAAGAGTCGTAGTAAATTATACCTCATTGAGGGATTTTTCAAGGTCCTCATAACCTCAAAATTCAATGAGGGTATGAGTGATAATAAATGAGGACTCATTGAGGGCTTTTACATAGCCCTCATGGCCTCATACGACAAAAAGGAATTCCATAGCCACGGGTGTTTTGCAAAAAAATGGGATTCCATGGGATATGGCCATTGGATATAGTCTTTTGTTATACAGAAGGGAGATAACCCTGCATACAGTTTATGGGAAATCAATCAATCTGATTGGTTAGTTATAATCTAGATAAATGAAACAACAAGAGTACTTGGAATAGGGTCAGAACTAACAAGAATAGACCAGAAATTGCTAAATATAGTAATAATAAGTAAAGCTGTTCCAATTAATAGGCTCTTCTACGCTACTGGAGTATACTCTAGAATAAAGGAACATGCCTAGGTAGACGTAAACTATTGAATATATAGATAGAAACAGAGAATTCTGAAAGAATTCGAAATAATACAAGTTGTTGGGTTGTTTGTGGTAATTATCCAGGGAAGTCGTTCCAGAAAATACTCCGATTCAATCGAACATACCCTCCGAACATACCCGTCTCCTACTGTAGGCCTTAGGTAGCATAGCAATCACGTGCTACCATAGAAACCAAGATGGCGGCCTCCAGTATACAAAATGGACGACGGAAACACGTATCACCCTAACAACACGCGTTGCGCATGAATGCGCACTCACACCACGCGTCACTATGGAGATGACGTCACAACATGGTCGCTCACGTGGGTTACCATGACAACACAACATGGTGCCACTAGGTCACGTGACATGACGTCACTTCCGGGGTCCTGCACCGGGGTCCTGCCAATGGGGGGTGAAACGTGCGAGACATACTACTGAGGTATTCAAAAGTGTGATTGTGCTAATTAGATCATTCCTGTAATTGTCCCAAATTTTATTTAGGTGTGATTGTGTCTTGCAATATTTCTGTTGATTGTCCCAGCTGATAAGGTTATACTGCACAGGGCGAAACTGGTGGTTAAATAACTCTGCTTCTTTCTTGAGAAATAGTAGAAGCACATAAAAAGACAATCCATGTCCATGTGATCGATTGCTGATTCGCCGATGCAATGAATGAATAAATGAAAAATAATTAACTGGAACAAATGATTGGATTAACTTTACTCACCTACAACATTCGACTTACTTGTGAACATGCCACCTCATTATTTTTTCATAAATATAATTATGGTTACATGATTATTACAAGATATACAATACTTCGATACTGGTTTTAGTCATCTGAAACGAATGCCACTGTAATTTCGACCCAAATCGGTAATTTCAACCGAAAAACTAATTTCGACCCAAAGTAATTTCGACCCAATTTCCGTAACTTCGACCCACTATTTTCTCCGACTCAAGAGCCCTCCCGCTCACCGCAGTGGCAACAAACCTTTAATGAGACAATCGCCTCAATGGGATAAGCTTCCAGGAACAGAATCAAACAGCTACCGAAAATATATAAGCCTTCCGATGTTCCCAATAGCACATCCTTTTTTTCCATCGCCCGCCATCATTCAGACCTCTGACTTCAGAGTTATGAGACCTTAATTCGCTGCGTGATGGATTTCCTCATATTTCGAATGAAGGACACCTTGACACCTTCGCAGCCATGCCTCCTACACTGATCCACACCAGAGGAAGGGTAAGAAATAATGAGGAGGAAGGGGGCGGGGGGACTAAATTCGAATGTTCGTAGGGAGCAGGCGATAAAATATCAGTGACTTGAGTTTTGTGGTACTCGAAATTGAATCTTTTTAAATTCCTTTCGATAAGGATGTGTAAATTTTCGATAGGTCGGTGGTCCGGGTGGATCGATCCACTCAGCAATACCTCCACTACGCCAACATACAGCTGGACAAAATCTTCCAGTTTATGATCCTGAACTGCATCAGCTATAGACAGTACCGGCACTACAAAAACAGAGATCAGATATTCCACCAATACATTCATGGTTATATATTTAAGTCTTTTTTTATTATTTTATGTATTTTTTTAAAAGTTTGATTGATAAAAAGATACATTAATAGATCCCATTAAAATGCATGGCGCCTTTGACATTAGGCCGTGTTAGCAGTTTGTGGTGAAATATTAACTTACAAAGAACATACAACACCCTTATCTCTATCTTTTGTCACGGTAACAATCCTTTGTGTTCACTAAATGCCCTATCTTTATGAAAACTCATTTGTGACACTAAAGGCGTATTTTAAAAAAATAATATTGCCCACAAAGTTGAAAAAGCATGCTAAAAAGGGAGATTTTTTATATAAATTGTGATTCAGGAGTAGTATATAACTTGGAGTCACCAGGACGGAAGCTCCCCAGACCCCCGTATTTCGTCTCCAAGGGCTATTAGGATGGATCCCCATGTTTTTCATCCGCAGCGACATAGGTGAGGCCACACCCTACCCGGTTGTCCTACACAACATACACTAACCCAGATCCGAATTGGGGTGAATGGGAACTGGATAAGCTGTCCGACAATAGCATTTGCGGGATCAAATGCATTAGCCTTGAGAGATGCTAAGTCACCTTTTTGGACCCGCCATGCCCCAGGGCTTCATGTAGAGTAATGGTAATAAAACAATTTGGAGTTTACGTCACCTGAGAAATGCATATTCATTTGTGTTCATTGTTTATTTTTAAACTTTCAACCTAGTTGGCAATATCCTCTCCAATTTGTTCAGTTTCACTTTGTTGAAATATAGTGTTATTTATTTCTTCGTTCTTACACAACTTGCTCATCCAGACAATCAGTTTCGCTCCTTCTGGGCCATTGTCCATGTCATCCAAGGTTGGGTCATGAAAGGAGTCATTGTATACAATATCTGGATCTGTGTTGAATTCTTCCCTTGGAATTTCGACATCATCACATGGCACGACATCTAGAGCCTGGCCTTATACGCCGATATTGAGTTCCGGGCTAAGCTTCTCACTCAGTCCTTCGTTCTCGGTACTAAGGAAATTCTGTAGTCGTTTGTTGTGTTTCAGCAGCTGGGAAAATGACAGACCACATACCAGTAAGCGAGGGTGTTTCTTTATTAGAAGGGCGAATGCCATGCAACGTAAAGCTGTTGTATACACAACACCGAGTTCCTCGCGGACCATTTTTGTAGTTTCCTGCCACGGCCTCCATGTAAGCTGCAAGCTATAGCACTCCGCGATAGTACTTGACAACAAGATCCACATTTTGGATAGAATTTTCTTGAGCGATGATTTTAGAATGTTCTATTTTCAATTCTCTTATTGTCATCTCTCGGGAATTTATTTAAACGTCTAGTGTCGCCTCCTAGGTAATGTCTCAGTTCTTGTAATCCATTTGGACATACTCAAGCAGTTTGCTACATATCTGTGGTATCACACATTTCTCAAACACAGTTTTAACTGATGGGATACTGTTCCTCTTCTCAACCTTTTTTGCTTTTTGTAAGTGGGGTTTCCAATATGGTAGCAAGTTCTCTTAATGTCGAAATAACCTCCTTTCTCTTATTTTCATCTGATAAAATTCTGTATGAAGCTTGTTCAATCGCATCAGTTGGAAATAATGCAATATGTTTTATACTTTCGCATGCCATATTTCTCCTATTATTTTTTAAGTGACAATCCACACACCCAGTAATATAAACAATGTGACTTATAAGTAACAACTGATCAGAACAGTTGCTAGAAGTCTTGTGAATCAGACCTGCAGTTGTGTGTAATTTTTCAGAATAAACATGACTGACCGGGGGTTCACATTAGTGCGGAAATATAAAACAAAACCCTGGGAGTGCCCCCTAGTTGAAGTAAAATGGTAAAACTTTGATACATACTCAATGACGAAGTATAGTTTCCAATAAAAGAAAATTTCATCAAGAAATATAATTACATTCTCCACCTACACACACACGAAATATATAAATATCATGGATATTAAGATCACACCTATTAGAAAGGCTGTACCTGTGTTTATACAGTGACATTATCATGATTAAACCTGCACCTTGAAACATTTCATAGATATTTGATCAGTACTAACCAATAAGAGCATATTTACTCTAACAAGTAAATTGAAAACATACTTCATTGTTTTTAGATCTTACATTCTTAATTAACTCTTTGCATACTGAGGGTTCTAATGCTGCCCCCTTCGAGGACCCCCAAATCGCTACAAGACAGCCTTCTAGTCGGTCGTCGGTTCACACTTAGATTACTCTCTCTTCAAATAGATAGTTTTGAGCTGGAATTAGCTCATTTATCATTTTGACTTGTATGGCGGTGGCTGACAGCTATATTTCTTTGTAACCTTTACTGCGATTTGCCACTTTTTAACATACTCTGGAAGGCATCCTGCACAGTTTGTTTTTTTGTGCCCCAGTCAACTTTGCAGGTACAGTCTTTTTTGTATTGCTTTCTTCATTTCCAGATATTGCTTTTGTTCATTAGTGATGTTTCTGAATTCCTTGTCTGTTATGCACGCATCCTCGAAAGAGCTATTCACAGCTATTGTACTGAGTTTTGTTTGCTTTTGCCAAAACTCTTATTTCATCATGTTTTTTAATCTTAGCACTAACCTTCCTCTCTGCTACCTTCGCAATCACACCTAACGCCCCTGTAGCAACACCAACACCCTGCAATGGTAAAGCAAGAAGGACACCCACTCCAGTAGCTAAAAGACCAAGACTGATAGCTGTAGAACCCATGCCGAGACTGCGACATACACCATCAACACCCTGTAAAGCATTCAAAACTCTTTTGTATTTCTTATACAATCCTTCTCTAATTTTTACCTAATTTTTCAACAGCTGCTCGACCTCACTAATTCCTTGAAGCCTGTAATCATCCCCACTTATTGGAGCACTCGGGACTTCGGGATATAACCTCTGTTTTTCTTCCATGATACCCTTCAATATATAATAAGACAGACTAAAACTACATATTCAGTTCTATGAAGGCAGACGCTATAGTGATTAGGTGTGTCTTTTAACAGAATTACCACTGATATCTGTTGAGCTTACTGTGAAATATTTAATTCTACCAGATGCGGGAATCACTACTCCATTTTTGCCATTGTCTGCTTTATTTTAAGTTGCGTAACGATATGATGTGGCTCCAAAGCAAAAGTTGAATGTCTCGGCACTAATTTTTCCAACAGCTTCAGCTGTTAGGCATATCATTGGTTTTGAAAGTGATTGTAACGACTCTTGGAGGTATTCCTTACTGACCACTTTCTCAGGCGCTTCGCACGCAGCAATATTAGTTATTTTATTGTCGCCCATATCTATGGGGTCTGACATAGCACCACCTAACTTCAAAAGGGCTTCAGCATCAACATAACTTTTCGGTACAGCATCTCCATCTTTAGTACATGTAGGTTGTGACAGATTTAGTAATTTGTTATAATTCATGTTTAGAGCACCCTCCATAACACTACCAAACTTTTTCGCTACTCTTTCCGCAAGCTTCCCGTCCACATTCTGCTTATTTGTCGCATCTCCGTGATTGGCAGGCAGTTCTAATCCAGACAACCTCCTACCCTCCAGATCAACTGAACCATCAGCCTCTTTTTGCACACAGTTAAGCAGTTCGGACTTGGTGGCATATTGATCTGAACCATCTTTTTCATTAGTTTCCCACTCTTGTGGTATAAACACAAATACTTTCATTGTACATATATTATTAATCCTGGCTAAATTTAGACAACTCCTCTTTGTAGAATGAACCCTACACAATATCACCATTAGCATCCACTATTCTGTAAGTTGGTGGTACTGTTGGAAGTACTTGACTTATAGCAAAGACCTCATCCGTATAACCCCTCTTGAACTTGCCTCTCAGTTTGAAGTTGTCCCTTCCTCCTCAACCCTCTTCCACGCCCTGCTCTTCTTAAACCTTTACCACCTAAAAGTTGGGCAAAAGGCTTCCAGCGAGTGACGCTATTAGAGTGCCAATGAACCCTCCTTCATGTTTTGAAATGGAAAACATACATTTTTGGCAGGTGTTTGAGGTTAGCATACCTTTTTCCTCCAGCTCTTTCACAATATCCAAAAGATCATTTGTGTCCTTTCCCGTGAAGAAGAGAGGTATTACACCATTTCCAGTAGTACCTTTATGTGTAGCTCCTGATATTGCCCCTGTTGTCGTACTGAGCCCAGTGTGCCCAGCACAGGCACAACTTTGGGAAGCAGAGTCCTCACAACGTTTAAAATAGCTCCAAGAATGCTTCGCTTCTGTTCCACCATCTGTGTTTTGGGGAACGTAATTCTGATAGATCCAGGCGCTTTCTGAAGTTTCTCGATTTGCCTTTCTGTCAAGTACAGCTGGTGCTGACCACCAATTTGCTGTGAGGACAACTCCAAGGTGATAGCTCTCCATTTCTTTTCCCCTTTCTAAGTTTGTCAATTTGGCTTTCTGCTAAAGCAATTTCAACTGGGTTATACATGGTTATAATAATGTTCAGATTAGACAGTCATGGTTGCGGAGGGATTTGTAAAGTTAAATGTAGCCTGTTTTTCTCTATCTATGAAGAACAACAGTCTTGAGTTATTCGACAATGTACCTCTAAATCTAATTGTTTGAGCCTTCCTGTGGTCGCTCTCAAATACCTTCTGTCTTGACAGGTCAAACACATAATACATGTGAACTGCTAACCAATCATTGTAGTCAAGTATTGCGCCTGTATTTGTATCCTTTCCTCCCATATTGAAATTCTCAGCCACCACTTCATACGCTTCAATATCGTTTTGGATATCCTGTGGGAAAAAGTCCTCACTATCTATGACAATGTTCATGGCTGTGATTGATGTGTTTGGTGTGCTCTTAATGTAATGCTGGTTATTCCATCTCGCTGTCGGTACGGCTACACAATACAATTTCCTCATTCCGTTTAATGAAGCCTCCAACTGTATGTCTTGGTGGCCATTGGCACCAGTGGATAATGAAGCCGGTTCCATACAAGAGTTTTTGTCATAGATCCCCCCCCCCCCCCCCTTGCATTCTCTTGAACGGTTGTTCCTCGTACTCCCTTGGTAGCTCAACCCTTGGAAGATAAAGAACGGCAGAGTTATTAGTACAATCAACAGCATTGTCATCCTCTCTTAACAACGCATTGTCTGTGCGGTACGTGATATCAAACTCAAACACTTGCTTAATCAACGGGAAATCTAATGCCCTGAAGAACACCGATATGTAGGACAAAGGGACTTTCACACTGAATTGTATTTGATTGTTGCGAGGGTTAGGGATTTTCCCCTTTCTGGTATTATGCCCTGTATTATTCTCATAGTTTTCTGATTTGTCCTTACTAAAACAATACTGTGCCGCCACCATTACATAGTCATTGCAATATTCCAAACTGTTAAGAATGGGAACGCTGATAAAATTCAGTCTAGAATTATCCAGCTCGGCTCCATTAATTCCTGAGTTGTCAAAGAGATACTTATCCTTCCACAGGTCAACATACACATCTTCTGTTTGTATCTCATATGTTAGGATGCCAGTGTCTGTGAATACTAGATTGGCTTTGTGCTCGTATTTCTTCTTGATGTAGTTGTAATGGAAGTCATACATCAGTGTCTTGCTCAGGTCTACGATGCTCATTCCAACATATGCTGGCTTATTCAGAAGGATACACGACTTGACCTCATGTACTACAACAAGATCCTCATTGATAATCTTTGATGAGACGAAGGTCGGCTTGCTGACTAGATTTCTCAGCTTTTCTTCACTCACAACAAGTTTCACATCAACCCTCTTCCTGAAATTCTCCATAGTCTTACCGAACACACTGTTGTTCGTCAATTTGAAGAAGTCTTTTCCAAAGTTATTCTTTGCAGCAGTTCTCTTTGAAGTGTTGAAGTCAATTCTTTAACCATGGAGATTGGTCAAACTCAAGGATTCTATGAATTTTTGTGAGCTTCAACCCCAAGGAGATATACAACTGCAAGTTCCTATAATGGAGTGCATACTTCCTCTTAGTAGCCAGAGTTGTATCAGCTTGTGAACCTCGATTACTTTAATATTGAACTTCTTCTCGAGGGACAATTCAAGATGGGAGCGACTACGCCGACGACGACACGGTTACTCTAGCCAATAATTGCATCATGCATCTTTTCAGTAATATAAAATACATGCTATCCGGACAAGAGATAGAATCTGTGTTTCATCCCGGTCAGGCCACCACGATGTTCGGACTCTTGACATATCCTGATGATTTTTCGAAATCAAGAGGACTTAATAAGTTGTGGGTGAAAGACACCGTCGGCCCTGCTAGCGCCAGCGCCGCCTTAATATTCGACTACGTCGTCAAGACATCCAGACCTAAAGGAACGTTTTCATTCAGGATACCTTTGAAACACATCTTCGGATTTGCGGACGATTACAACAAGATCATGTACGGATTCAAACACAATCTGACATTGATTCAAAAAGGAGACGACGCAATAGTGAGACTCACTGCGACCAATGCAGGTAAGATAACTCTACACAAGATATCGTGGTTCGTTCCGCACGTGGAGCCTTCGATCGTGGTAAAAGCGCATCTCTACAAGATCATAGAATCCAAGAGTAAATTACCCGTGGGATTTAGAATGAGACAGTGCGACACGGCTAGCATTCCTCTCTCCACGAATCACTTCGATTGGAGATTGACGGTGAAATCCGCTTCCGAGAGACCACGTTTCATCATGGTTGCGTTTCAGACCGATAGGGACGGTTCTCAGGAAAAGAATGTGTCGCTGTTCGATCACTGCCTTTTGAGAAACATGCAAGTGTTTCTGAATGCCACGAGATATCCAGCAATCGATTACAATGCGTCGTTCGACAAGAACGATTTCTGCAGACTGTATGGCGTCGCCGCTGATTTTAGAAAGAAGTATCACGGTCTAGACGAATTGATGAGCAACCCTAACATATCTCCCGGCGAATATAAGTCGATGTATCCCATGTTCGTATTCGACGTCAGTAAACAGAGTGGACGACTCAAGAGTAGCGTCTTAGACATTCAGATCAAGATGCAATTCGATAGGAACGTGCCGAGAAAAACCGAAGCCTTCGACCTGGTCCTGTCGGACAGAGAATTACAATTCGAATCGGATGAGAGACGAGTGTGAAAAAAAAAATAATGTGTGATTTATTAAAAACAAAAAAAAAGTAATGAGTAATTATTAAAAACAAAAAAAACAAAAAAAAAAAAAAATAAATAAAGTAATGTGATCTAGAGAGATTGAACATCTTTCTAAAACTCATTACTTATTTTTTTTTGTTTTTAATAAATTACACATTATTTTTTTTTTTAATTCATTATTTTCCACGTATTCACTGTTTGTTCAAAGGAACTAGTTCGATCAGTAGACTCACCACGGAAGTGGTGGCTTCGGGATTATTGGTTTTTGTAACGAAATTAATCGTGTCTCCGGCGTTCACTTTGAGAGGCGTGCCGAACGTGCAAACATTCGCATGTTGATTCTCTGTCACTTCGATGCTGTATCTCTTATCGCTCTCCACTCCATTCACCATGAGATTGACGACTGCTCTGTTATTCAAATCTGAGGAAGCCAGACTCGTTCGAAGGATTTCACCTCCCAGCGGCATGGGATATCCCACCTGACCATGTTTCGATCCGCTACCTCCATTTCCGAAAGACCACTCAGCTTTTCCCTCATCTAAGGTGCCGGCCTCCTCGGCCCACACGGTGATCAATTGTCTAGCATATTTAACTTTCTCCACCACCAAAATCAGGGTGCAGGCATCCGTCATGTTCACGGGATCCGGTAGATTCGTGAGCACGTGTCCACCCATGTCTAGTTTACCTTCCATGATGTCACCCTTTCTCCAGACCGAGTTGTCGTCCACGTACTTTCTGCTGACCATGCTGGAATCGAATTCGGGATCGTGACTGAGTCCGAATAAATTCTTACCGTTCATGTCGATACCACCCTCCATGGTTCCGCCAGATTGTTTGTTCAGGTAGAGATTGTCCACTTGCAATTCTAGGTATTCTTGTGATCGTATCATGCAGAATCTATGTAGCCCTTGTTGACTGCGGTTGAGTCCGCATCCGTGTCGTCGACCTTCGACAGATTCAATATCTTGTTGAATCCCGCATTCAGATCTGATTTCATTTCTCGTCTGTCAGACTTTCTCTGTTCCAGATCTACATAGTGTTTAGTCGCCACATCCTTGGGATTCGTGGGAGTGGCCATGTTCGTTATCTTGTTAGAATTGGTGTTCAATTCCGAGTGCATCGTTTTCTGAACGTATCTATTTCTCAGGTGTTTGCTGAATCTCGCGTGAGAGTCGTCCGCGTATTTCTTGGTCACGGCATCGGTGGGATCTATGGGATTCGCGACGTTCACCAAACATTTGGATTTCAGATCGAGAACGTCGGTCATGGTTTTATCCACGTAATTATCTAGCATGATTCATTCGAAATTAGCATTCCCCCTGTCGACATATTTTTTAGTCGCAGCATCTGCGAGATCTAGCGGCTCGGGAAGATTGTAGAGCTTCTTATCGTTCATGTTTAAAGGTTCCTCTCGAGGTTCGTATCTCCAAACGTAACGTTCGTCCAAGTTGGCAACGTCGTAACCATCGTTGACTTCGAACGTCTTCCTCTTCTTTCTTAGGTTGACTTTTTCATCGTCACTTCTACCAAATTTATCGACTGGCATGTTGTTGTGAGATTTAGAAAAAAAATATATTCAAAACGCAGTTTATTAAAAATGAATTATTTTATTTTTATTTTTCGTTTTTATTCGATTAAAAATTTTTAAAATAATTTTTTTATCTTTATATATACTATAAAAAAAAATCTCTCTCTAATGTAAATCATTGAGAATGTCTTGAAACCGATCTCCTTCAGACCATCTCTTGAGAATGTAGAGACACAGGTGACCGCAAAACACTTGATCTGGTGATTGCACTTGTTCCATGTTGTAATGAACCATCGATTTGTTGAAATAGTTCTTTATTTCTTTTGGCGGTGAGATTTCGTAGCTGTCGAAATAATAATTTTTCTTCTTCCCATTCTTGAACCACGCCACCCAGTGAGTGCCTTCACCCGATGAATCGTCTAGATTTAAAATTCCGCGTTCCGACTGTCAAGGTCTTCTCTTCGGCAAGGCATCTCTGGAAAACACGCCTAGAAAATCTTTGATTTTCAAATCCTTCACCGCATTCGATAGATCGATGTTGGATAGAGGTTCGTTGGGTAAGACGACACCTTCTACGGATATCTCTATTTTCTTATTCATAAATGCATATATATATTTTTTTTTTTTTTTTAATTTTATTATAATTCACTAAAATGACGTTATTTTTTTTTTAATTTTCTTCTTTTTCTTTTTAAACTAACTCTCTCGATGTCTCTATCGATTTCTGTAATTTCGAATCCATCTAATTCCTCTTGATTTTCTGGAATCCTATCACCCACAATCATATCTGGAATCCAATCATCCACATTCATATCGTCGGAAATTAGATCCAAAGTCCAATGTCCGCGTGCCAAAGTGCTTATTTTATCATCTAACACGAATCTCTTATCGTCGTCGGCCATCAGTGAAATCTTGTTGACTATTTTGGTATACAAGTCGTGATTTTCGCTTCGAATCAATTTCATAGTCTTATACACCGGACCACTTCCTAACAGACAATCTTTATACTCTTGGAAAGAGATGTTTTTCTTCACCATGCACGCTTTAACCCCTTTGCATTTCTTGATCTCTTCATCTTCTAGACGATAAGCATACAGTTTGGGTCTCAAGCCCATGAATTTGACGATTTGTTTACCACCGCTCTCGTCCTTAAATTTACCCAACACCTTCTTGTTGTCGTTCGATTGAATGTTGGATGGGTGATCGACAGGATAATTGCTCATGTCGAACCACTCGGCCATGTCCAGAGATATATCTCGGTAGACGTCTTTCGTCTCTATCTCATGAACTAAACTGTCCATGTCGGTGAACAGTAGTTTAGCTTTACCACCAAATTTTCGTTTGACGTAATCGTAGTGAAACTCGTACATCAATCGCTTGCTGATATCTAAGATGATTGGTCCAAGATAATATGGTTTGTCGAACTTCAGGTGCGTCTTTTGCATGTGAACGGCCACTAGATTTTCGTCAAATATGGTTCGGTGTTTGTAATTGGGTTTCGCCACTAATTTTTTAGCTCTTTTCTCAGACGTGATGAGTCGAACGGCGGTTCTCTTCCTGATGTTTTCCATCGATTTACCATACACGCAGTTGTTCATGAGTTTGAAGAAATCTTTTTCAAAATCGTTCTCGGCTCGAATTCTGAGATTCGTGTTGAGATCGATGTATTTTTTCATCCAAGGCTCTTCGTCGAATCGAATGATGCGATGTATGTCGACTAATTTCATCCCGTAATCGACGTATTGTTTCAAATTCTCGCTGTAGACGACGTAGTTACGTTTGTTAAATAAATTGGGAATGAGTTTTTCCTCGTCTCCTTCGTTTGGTTCCATTCGTTCGGGAGCCAGCGGATAATCGTTGTGTAGATCGTGTAATTCTTCCGGATAGTTCAAATCGACTCCTAAAATGCAAGGATAGTCTCTCCATTTTTGCATCTCTTCCGGTTCCGTCACCCATTTGAAATTTCCAATCGTTAAAGGATGACTCATAGCCCAACCATACAGATTATTAGCGTCCCAATTCTGTATGTATTTATTTGACCATCTCGAATCGAAACCTTCTTTCATGTAGGGATTGTTAGATTCAGAATATCTGTGGGAGATCATTGAGACGCCACCTCTCGCAGCCCTTTCGAACATGAGCAACATGTTTCCATCGGATAATAATTCCAATTGAACTTCGGTGGTCTTCAACAGTGCATCCCACGCCAGACCGGGTGCGGTGAAATACCAAGCGGGATCTAGATCGTAATTTTGACGACAGACGTCTCGAAAATTTTTGAACACGTCTGCCAAGAGCAGAACGTCGGTCTTCAGATAGAGATTGTGATAATCTCTCATGGTCTTCATATCGAATGATTTCCACACGTTTTTGGCATGTGCGTAATTCTCGTCGGAAATGTCGGATTCGTATAATTTCGAATAAAAATCTTCTTTCGAAGGTAGATTGGTGTCTTTGAATCTCTTTACAGTTAAAACTAGAAGTTCTGTCATGAAACACGCACAAATAGCACGTTGATATGTGCGTTAGTGTGCGCGTTATGGCCCAAGTAAAGCTATCAAATTATGTACATATGAACTGTGCACAAGCAATGTTTCAGCCAATGGACCTCCGGGTAACCCGGAGGTCCATTGGCAAAAACATTGCATGTGTTTGCTATGAGTAACCAGGAGAACCTGTCGTGCTTTGGATGCCATTCGATATGGCAATTGCGCGCAATTCCAATGCGCAATTAAGCCTAGATAAGCGCACTATTCGTGACAGGACTTCTAGTTTTAACTGTAGATCATTCATGTAATCGTAAGGATAGACTCCTTTCCTCAACATGACATCTACTCATTCTCCGAAATGTTCGCTCGTGATTTTAAATTTATCCTTGCTCATGTTATCGACTAATTTTTCCAGAGTGGTCAACATGAATTTAAAACTGTCGATGAAACGCATACCTCTACGAATGGATTTCGTTTTTTCTTCCAACGTATTTCCGTCGATTACTCTTTTGTTCTCCATGAGCTTCCATTTCGTGAAGGAAATGTATCTTTCTTCGCTGTTCGCGATGCAATTTAATTCTTCGTGTTAGGTGCCGAGATTTTTCACGAATAGATGACTGTTGTAACCCAAGAGATTGTGAAACATTACCGGATAGAAAGCGGCATCTCGATATTTTAAATTACACTTGCTGTGAGCCGGACCACGATACAGACCCGTGTAATGATCGAGGTCTTTGACCTTCTTATTTTTCTCCGAATTTTCGTCGAACCATTGTCTGCATATGTGACATTTGGGGGCTCTGTTATTTTCGTCCTGCTGCTCTCGCGTGATGATCATTTTCACCGGAGTTTTGAATTTGTCATATAACATTTGAATTTTCGATTCTAACTCTTCCACGAACCTTTGGGCCACGTCGTCGTCTTCATACTGTTTCGTGTAGGTGAAGGGACCAATGTCGTGTTGCGAGTCGAAAGCGCATTTCACGTAAATGCAAGAGCCCGAAGGTATGTGTTTTTGATATCTTTCGACGTAACTTTGAAGAGCGTTGGGTTGATAGGAACTCATTTTCGCGGTGAAACATTCGAAATCAGCGTACACGACGAATGGTACTTTTAACCTTCTATTGTGATTTTCAAACTTCACGATGGTGTTGGGTTTGGGCATTTCAACGGCGACACCTTGATTTTCGTTGCAATATTCCTGATGTTTCGCTAACGATTTTTCGTTGTGAAATGCGTTCATGCAGTTGCAACATAAACATACCTTATGTTCATGTTTATTATTTTGTCTCGACAGTAATCAGCTCGGATGTTTAACCCAACAATAATGACGATTGTCATCATTCGAAATCAATAATAAAATAATCGTCTTTTCTCTTTCGAGATACGAAGTCTGTCTGAGAGGATAGATCGTTCGTTTTTCATCGTCGTATCCCAAGACGTTCACTGCTACGGTGGGATTTTGAGCCTCGAAACATTCGATGTGTTTTAACTCTGTTGGAAAAGTCACTCTGGTCCAATCGAGATTTTTAGAAGTCTCCTCGTAATGAGAAACTCTATCGGGGTTCATTTTGACAGGGTATAAAGCAGAGGTGACTGCCCATTTAAAACACTGATCATCTTTATTTCTCACGTTGACCACGGCGTGTTTTTTAGCTAGGAAATACGGTAATTTCACGTAGGAAGACCCTTTCAATGAATCATTTTCAGTTATGTGAATTTCGAGTTTCAACACCTCATCGAACGTCCAATTACTACCTTCATGTTCATAATTCGCGAGAGACGTCAACATCTTGTCTTTCATCTTTTCGAAAACATCCGATAAATCTGAACCTCGAAATACGGGTTCGACGTTAGATCTGAAATAGGCATTTTTCACGATGCTCTCGCCGGACTTCACGTCGATTTTATTCATCACACAATGGAGTATCATCTTAATTTTTAGTTCCACGTTCATGTATTTGCGAAACAAATCCAATACTTTTTTCTTCACCCGTTCCATGAACAATTTCGGATCAATTTTCTTCAACGAGGGAAACACGTCGAAAGTTTTAAAAATGCCTTTGATTGCACTCTCCCGTTCTATGGATTTTGATTGAAATAGTTCCGTGGTGAGTCATGCTAGATATTCTTTTCCTTTCCCTTCATTTATTGCTCGTCGAATTTCGCTCGATATATCTCGTTTGCCTAGAATCTGAAGTGCATCACTCATTTTCGTTTTAGTTTTTCTTTTCTTTTCTTTGGAAACTTGAAGTTCTTCAACGGCTTTTCGTTTAGTCGTCTTCTTATTTTTTACAATCGAAACGTTTTTGGTTTTTTCAACGTCGGCATTTCGATTCCTTTTACTATCTTTTTCTCATCTTTCACAACCGATGCATTTTTTGACGTCGTTGCTATCGGCATTTCGTTTGCCTTTCCATCATTTTGCAAATATTTCTGTATGACTTCAATTTTTTTTGATTTAGTTCTATGATTTCTGAAATGTGAAATTTTTAATAGTTTACAAATCTCGTTTAACTGAGGTACGGTTTTCTCATTTAAATTTTCCATTTTTTTTATCTGTGTGAGAGTGTGATGACAACAGATATAAGATGACTTTGAAATTGGATGAAGCCATGCTCGATTTGTTTTACGAGTACCAAAGTGATCTGCAGAAAATCGTCATCGCTAAAGATAAAGAATTCGACAAGGACGATTTGAAGTTGTTCTATGGAAGTTACATATATCCAAAAATCTCATGCGAACTCGTGGACAAATCAGATGGTGAGAGCGCGTTCACCGATGTAAAAAAACTCAAAAGAGTAAAGATAAACATTCAACACATTTTCGAAAAAGGAGAAAACACAAGTGTCAACATGCAAATAACAGACTTGGAAATATGAACAATAGAGAGATTGAAATGTTAAAATTTAACTTTTTATTTATATATAAAGAGAAAAAACTTTTACAAAAATTTTTTACATTAAAGAAAATTAAAATTAAAAAACTTTATTTTTTATATATATATAAAGAGTAAAAAAAACAAAAACTTTTTATACAAATTATTAAAATACAAAATTTAAAATATACATTATATGCAAGAATTCATAAAAAAAAAAACAAATAATCGATCATGACAGCAACACCTAAAAGATGTGAATTGAAATTGAAACGAGTCGAAACGAATAAGAAATTAGATTTTAAAATCTATAGATTACAACAACACGATCCCATCGAATTGAACGAGATTGAGATGAAGGATTTAGAGCATAAATACGACAAATATAAGGTGACTTTGAAATTGGATGAAGCCGTGCTCGATTTGTTTTACGAGTACCAAAGCGATCTGCAGAAAATCTTCATCGCTAAAGATAAAGAATTCGACAAGGACGATTTGACGTTGTTCTATGGAAGTTACATATATCCAAAAATCTCACGCGAACCCGTGGACAAATCGGGTGGTGAGAGCAAGTTCACCAATGTAAAAAAAACTCAAAAGAGTAAAGATAAACATTCAACACATTTTCGAAAAAGGAGAATACACGAGTGTCAACAAGCTAATAACGGACTTGAAAATATAAACAATAGAGAGATTGATATTTTTAGCGAAGAAAAAAGAAAAAAAATGTAATGAGATCATCTTTAGATCTCATTACTTTTTTTTTGTTTTCCTTCTTCACTATTACCCATATAATATAATAACGTTTCCTTTTTTCTTAAATTTCAGCGTTGATTCTTCTTTTCTTTTTTTTGTGATATGCTACGTTTTTATAACAACACATTTGTTTATCCGAATCATAATTATGACCGAATGTTGTGCATCTCTTGGTAACACTCGCATCATTACCATTCTCTTCAGAAGGCAGGGGTGACGGTGGAAAGCGTCTCATTCTTTCAATTCCAACCGTCTATCCCGCTGTTTATCTAACTCTTTCATCAGTTCTTTCCTTAGATATCCATCATTAGCATCTAACCATTTTTCCACATCTTTTTCGCACTCTATCTTGCGATATTCATCATTATCGTCTAATTGTTTTTCCACCTTTTTATCCAAATATATATATTACTTATACTTTCTATGATTTATATTTTATATAATTATATAATGTTTTTCTTATATTATAATAACATATTCAAAATTGGTATATTCTTAAATGGCGAATTCTCACCAAGCAACAAACCCTTGCCGAGTCACTCAACGTTCTGTCCACTCTTCAGATAGAGACCGTTTCCACTCAAAGAGTTGCCACCTCTAACGGGTTCTAGATACAATCCTTTACCACTGTTGTCTACGTGGATGCGACACACAGCTCCTCTCTTCTTCAAAAACAGTCCGCTGCCACCCATTAATTTCTCAACTGCTGAACTCGCAAGTCCCGTGAGAGCTCCCACGCCGAGAGTCTTTCTGAGAAAGGGTAGTGCCTTTACGGTGAAAGGTAATGCTTTTGCGGTGATTCCTGCCAATAGCGGTATGAAACCACCTTTCATTCTCAAATTGTATCTCAATTGAGCGGGACTCAATCTCACCATCAACCCTCTTCCATCACGAATCGCTTTCTCCATCCTTTTGATTTGACTTTTGGTCCAGGCGATCGAATCCTGACCGCTTCTCGTCAGATCTTCGTCAGTGAATTTGAATTTCACCACCTCGCCTCGAGTTCTTAACGCTCTCTCAAGTTTCTTCCTCTGTCCTGCAGATATGTTCACGTTTTTTTTCACGTATTTTGTCATAATTCTTTTTTTTTAAATATATTTACTTCAATTGTTTTCTTGTTTTAATAATAATTATTTATATTAAAATAATTTTGTAAAATTAATATTGCGTTTATTTTATTTTTGTTATCTATATATATACACAATATTTTTTTTTTTTTTGCTTTTATATTTCTCTTATGTGAAATCGTATCGTCACCCTCTCTCCGCGAAGATCTAACAGTTCACCATTTTGATCCGTCAACGTGGTTTTGAGACTATACAATGTGTCTAAAATCACTGGTAGATAAACTAAATTTCGAGGTCGCTCCACGATCTTATAACCCGGCGACACGTTTGGAAAGAAGGAATAGATCGTCAGTTGAGCGCTACCATTCACGTAGCTTCCAGCAATCACATCCACGTTCACCAGAATGCTATTGACTGCGAGAATGTCGACCGTATTTTCAGATGCCGCGTGGCCTTGATACATCTTTCGATCAAATCCCAGCATCTTGCCTATAGAATCGTCCGTGTTGAAATCCACTCGAAAATTATCTTCCATATCCAACATCGTCTGTAAGGTATTGGGATTGGGAGCGAGTCTGATCTTGTGGCTTCCCTTTCCATCTGTCTTCATTCGCGTCTGAATGTAATTGTTCAAATCGTCTATGTCGTAACTTCCTTTGGGAATTCGAATCTCCAACCAATCCACTCCGTCGGAATACTTGAACGTGTTATTCTTTTCAGTGACGTTGGGAAAGGAATAATAAGTCTCCAGATTCACCAACGCCATCTCATATCTTTTCTCTCTATTCAATTCGATGGAAGGTTCTAATTTCGTAGCAAATCGAGTCGAATCGCCACTCACCACGATTTGAATGGATTGTTTTGCAGCCGTACTCTCGGCTATCCATTCTAACAATTCTCCTTGTTCGAACATTATATTTTAATTTTATTTTTTTATTTTTTTCAAAACTAATTATTTGAAGATTTATTAATTTCTAATTTTTTTTTATTTTCAAGCTCTATCTTATTATCATCAGAAACATAAAACTTGTCGAATCCACACCAATATTTTCCGCGATTAAATTCGCTAGTCACGAATTCACGACGAAATTGTAAAGTCCTCCATCCCAAACCCTCTTGCAGAATCTCCTGAATTCCGCCACGCTCATGTCGTTTGCTACGTGATCACCGTAGATGTGATTGAGATTCTTGAGATCTTGATGAAAGAGACATAGAAAATTAGCATTCTCCCTTATTGTCTGTCTGGGCAATCAAAAATAATTCTGCGACAGGTAGAAACGGTCCACGTTGCTGTGTCGACCCCTAACATAATATGATTCGCATCGGTTATGTCTCTCCAAAACCAGATCGTCGAAAATCATGAGATTCTTATCTTCCGATTTCAATTCTCTAGGATCCGGAACGTCGCTAGTGTTCTCATAAAATTGACACTCCACGTTCGAAGATGCATTTCTCTTCATCAGTTCCATCGCCGCACTGTCCAAAATGGTCGAAAGAGGAGCTTCACTTTTGTCGAATTCCTCCCTACTGTCAAAGATTCTGGCTATGACATCCTTGGGCAATCTACGATCCATGCACTCTCGAAGCAATCTGTATTCGGGTTGAAACAAGCTCTTGCCAAACATGAACAATCTGTCGTAATCCAACCAGTCGGGTCGGGACAACAGATTCATCAACAGATTAGTCTTTCCACAATTCGATTTTCCCACTATCAAGCCTCTTATGCTTTTGGGAAAGAACTCATTATTCGACCTCTTAGTCACGGCGTCGTTCCAAGACATATCTTTAATGTTCATCTTTGTTTTATTTTTTTTTGTTTGTTATTTTAGATTCTTTCAAACACAATTTTTTATGTTTTTCAAACTCAGTTTTTAATATTATTATTTATTTATATCACACCGTCGCGAGTTCTCTTCAATCCTGATCCACTCATCATTTTAGCTAAATCTTGTATGGGTACCACAGCATCCTTAAAATCTTTCCAACTTTTCGGCATTCGCTCTAACACAGCTCGCTTCGCCGGTGGACTGATCAACTTGTCGATCAACGCGTCAGCTGCCCTCTCACCAGCCACAGAAGCTATCCTACCACTGGCTTTGGAAGCGGCTTTCTTACCAGCATCCAAAGCCATCTTCTTACCAACCTCAAACGCAGTCGATGCGAGTTTTCTACCCGCATCGCTCGTGAATGCTCGCATTATAGAATCAACGATGCCAGAACCGCCTTGAACATAAGTTCTGACAAATCCCCTGTTCTTTATCACCAACATATTTTATTTTTATAATATATTTTGTTTTTTCACTGGTAAATCGTTTTGTTGTTTAAATACTTTTATTATTCTAGTGTAAAAATTTACTGTTTTTTTATTTTATATATTTTTGTTTGTTTGTTTGTTTCTCTCTACTTATTATATATACATCAATCCTTCAATTCGTTCATCAGCCTTTTATAATGGTTTTTATTCAAAACCTTCTGTCTTAACAATTCGTCAGATATAGTAACTATTTCATTATCTAACCCTGTGTTACCAGCCCGTCTGCTCGCCATCAACAAACTCAATCTCTGAGACAGAGCGTCAGAATCGCTCGGAAGAAAAGTGGTTTTCACCCCTTTGCCAGTCACCGATTCGACGAACTTCTTATTCATATCCCATATGGGTTTCACCACTTTCGTCCACCTGTAACCTCTGTTGGCTTTGGGTCTCGTCTCTCTGGCATCGTTATTTCTCTTCATGGCATGGGTCTGAACCAGAATGTCGCCGTAATTGTTGAAATCCTGTTCCGTGTAATCACTAGGCTTATTGTAAAGGAGCAATCTGCGCAGTCCATCAGTTAATTCGTATCTATTCAAGTCTACGGTTTATTCATCATCATCTATTTCTACTTCTGTATAGCCGACAAAAGTTCTCCCGTCCGAATCCTTATAAAATCCATACAACAGATCTCTCTTACTGCCATCCTCGGACGACGCGATGCTATCAGTGGTGATAGTTGAAGCTGTATCGCCGCTCTCGCTCAAGTCAGTTTGAATCCCTGTGGGAACGTAATCCGGTGTAGATTGAAAGGAATATCGATTTCCAAAACTACCGGGCAACGAACCTATTCTCAAAGAACTCTCTTTTATAGGTCTCAATTCTTCGACTATCTCCTTCTTGCTTCACTCTTGACTCTTCATCACGGGTTTAAATATTTTTGTGGCTTCGCATTAGAGTTCAATCTCACCAAGACGTCTGCTTCTGTCAGCCGATTGAATGCCCTTCTTAGCACGTTCATACTTGTCTAAAATTTGATCTCGGTGCCTAGAATCCATCTGTAAAAACATTTTTCGTTTTTAATTGTTAATGTTCCTTTAAGTATGCTAATGTGAGTTATTTTATTATTTTCAAAATTAAATGTATAATTATATTTTTATGTTTTAAGTTAATAAAAATCTTCTGTCTTTAATATAATAACTAAAAAATTCATATCTCAACTCAGTATTGATTGAATTGGGAAAACTTGAAAGTTTAAAAACGTTTTATGCACATGACAAACCGGTTTCTGATTTAACGCATTTGAGAGTAATTTACGTTTGTTAAAAGGAATTCCATTCATATATCAAAAAACCATTCACTCAATGTTGAATTAAGAGAGAACCTTTGAAGACAGTTAAAAACATTCTAGCACATAAAAGAAACTGTTTTTTCTAATTTAACATTAAAAGGGATTCATTCATTCATTCATTCAAATCTCTGATCATTATCATGAATATATTAAAAATTTACCACTCAAACCTAATTGAGTGGAAAATGCGTTTTATTATACATTATTAAAACGATCCATTAACCCTTTAACCAACGCAGACGATATCAAAATTTATTATTTTAAATAACATTTTTTTTAAATTTTCAAAAAAATTCAACAAAACCATATCATGTGACCCCTCGTTGGAACGAGCTCGACGAGCTCGTTCCAACGAGGGGTCACATGATATGGTTTTGTTGACATTTTTTGAAAAATAATATTTTTTCAACTGCTGAATTTGCATATTACGTGGGCGGATGCGGGCGATTCGTTGGGTAAAGGGTTAAAAACGAAAAACCTTCATTCACACCACAACAAAAACATGAGCAACATTTTTCATCAAACATTCCATTAAGTGTTTATTAAGATTACTTAACAAAAATTAATAGTGACAAAACGCGAACAAACGATTTTTTCCTCTGCTTTTTTCTAATTGTCTCTCAATTTCTTTTCGTTACATTGAAACAAAACGCGAATGTCTATTTTTACAGATCATACTTTATAGTCGACTCTTGTGAACGAATGCCTTTCATTCACGCAACTCAAAATTTTAAAACTGACACTTATATTTATAGTCTACTCTTTTGAACGAAAACCTCATTTCCATGAAGTGTTTATTAAGATTACTTCACAAAAATTAATAGTGACAAAACGCGAACAAACGATTTTTACCTCTGATTTTTTCTAATTGTCTCTAAACTCAATTTCTTTTCGTTACATTGAAACAAAACACAAATGTCTATTTTTACAGATCATATTTTATAGTCAACTATTTTGAACGAAGCCTTTCATTCACGCAACTCTTTTAAAACTGACACTTATATTTATAGTCTACTCTTTTGAATGAAAACCTCATTCAATCACAACAAAAACATGTGTGTTAGTTTTACTATCATCGTGACAGTGGGTTTGCCGGTTCAAAATCACCTCTTTTCCGTGTACCGTGCACGATTCGATTTCTGACGTAAAATCCGCAAATGGATTTCCGTGTACGCCTCCATAGGGATTCAGTGTTAAAATCGTGTACAGACACGGATGATTTAGAATCAGCAAGCTGATGATTTAGAAACGGCAACACGTTTTTTG
Source organism: Pictodentalium vernedei (assembly GCA_031216915.1). NCBI lineage: Eukaryota > Metazoa > Mollusca > Scaphopoda > Dentaliida > Dentaliidae > Pictodentalium > Pictodentalium vernedei. The sequence continues at coordinate 800,659,470 of CM062296.1, forward strand.
CTCGCAATTTAACACTGAATCCTATGGGGGAAACCCATTTGCCGATTCTAAATCAGACGATACACCTCTTTTTCCTTAAAATTTCATGCGTTTTTTCACTCTTGAGCGATGTGTATATAGAATCCAGTGATTTTGAATCGGCAAAGCCGATTCTAAATCACCCTAAAAAACGTTAAAATCGTGTACCTGTACATGATTTTAACACTAAATCCTATGGAGGTGTACATCGATGTACGTGTACGTGTACATGTACACGTACATGTACATCTGTGTTTGATTCGGCATTTATCACCTACTGATAGCCAAGGCAGAGTATCATGAGAAGAAAATGACTAACAAATTGCTCTTGGCTGAGATTAAACATCAGCTCTCAATAATAAAACGTAAGAGAGTTCAACGGGCCGGGGCAGTTGGGATGTGTGTGTGTGGGGGGGGGGGGGGTCTATTTTTCTAGGTAACTACGGAGGTATGGGATGGAAAATATGTTTTTAAGGGTACGAAGGTGGTGGGGGGGGGGATATTGAAAGATTTTTTGTCATCGCGTATGGCACGAATATGAAGTAAAATTATATGCAACTCCAGAAAGGGAGTACGGTACATGCATACGACCTACCACATTCCAAAAATGGGACACAAAGTCTGTTATATAATTTTGACTCAAAGGACGTATCAAACCCAAAAATTATATTACGGAATTTGGGTCCAAGTTTGAACTAGTTTTACTGTTACTAGAGTCTGTTATGATAACTTGTGAACTTGCGATGTGTAATTTCTCAATATATAAAATGGACAGCGATGCCGACACTATTGTGTTGCTAATTTTTAATTAGTGGAAAAAGTATGTGCACCCTGTGCCTCCCCCCCCCCCTCCGTCTCCGCCGTCCCTGACTTTAAGAACCTAGAGTAAATGTTTGTTTGTATGTACTATACTGAAAAAACACATACAATATTGCAATGCAACTTGCAGAAATTGGAACTTGTGCCTCTGATTCGGATTCGAATTCGATGTTGATACCGGAGTGCCGATTCGATTCGGATTCGATTTGAGTTTACAGAACCCGATTCGCAGGGCTCTATGCAACAGTCTCCGAAAATGGTTTATTTTATTTTTTCTTCTTCTTCACAGGTACATATATCCCATAAAAAGGACAAGTCCAAACAAAAAATGAAGAAGTTGCAAGACGTGTTACAACGGGAAACATTACTTCTGAGAGATCGGCATGTTACTGCTGGTTCACATAAAATGGGTAATTTTGTGGAAGATCTAGTGTGTAAGCAAATATTAGAACAATGTACATTTGAAAAGAATGTGAAGCCCGTTAAAACAACAGCAAATGGTAACTGCTTGTTTAATGCAGCGTCTTTACTGATAAGTGGAAACGAAATGTTAGCAAGTGAGCTGAGGTACAAAACAACTCTAGAAATGTTTATAAATGAGAAAGCAATAATGAAGCACCCAGATGTTCAGAATTTTATTAACCTTAGTCCCCCCTACGAGGAGTCGTTTGTTGACTGTTCCAATAATGGAGAATATTCCTCAATCTGGACAATGATTGCTCTATGTAATGTTTTGAACTGTAGCATTCAATCAGTGTATCCCGCAAAGAATGGCTGTGATCTTGCTTTTAAAACATTAAATGTAACACTTACAACAAACAAACACAAACCGGGAGCACCATGTTTTAAAATAATGTGGACATCAACAAACTCCTATTCTGGTAATGTTTGGTTTCCGAATCATTTTGTGCCATTAGTTGATGCAAATAATGTACACTCTCCTACAGTACCTGTATGGTGTACAGTTAAACATTCCACCCCAGTGCCAAATTCTAAAGTTAAACCCACTGTCAATAAAACAGTATCAGCTGATTCTAAGAAGCCAAAGGTAGTAAAAATTGACGCTCAAAGCAGTGCATATCAGGCAAATTCAATTGCACCCAACCTTCCTTCTGCACCTCGATTGAAGTCTAAAGTTAAGTCTACAGCACCTGAATGGTGCACAGTGAAACATTCTAAAGTTAAAAAAAGTGTCAATAAAACAGTGTCTGCTGCTTCCAGGAAGCCAAAGGTAATAAAAATTGAAGCTCTAAACAATGCATTTCAGGCAGCTCCTATTTCACCCAAAGTTCCTTCTGTGTCAAAATTGAAGTTTCCATCAAAAATTAAAACCAAAGTAACAAAGGTTATTAAATTAAATGCAGATAAACGTTGTCCTGATGTACATTCAGTAACAAGCAGAGAAACAACGTATAGTGACCTGTCAAATTTACCAAGTTTATCAAATGCATGCAAAAAGCCAAGGATGAGTGATAGTTATAGTCATTTAGATAACCAAACTCCCAGTGAAATATCCGAAAATATTTCAAGCTTGAATGACTATATTTCTGTTTCGGATGACGTTTCAGCTTCCCTGGAGAAATCGTCACCCATTCACTCAAGTTTCAGCAGTACTGGCAAAAAAGCATCAAACAATCGAAATAGCTTTTCCAATCTCCAGAAGTTACCACGCCCTGGTAGTTTCTTGACACTGGATGAGGTATTTCAAACAATCATAAAGTGTAACAACACTGATGCCCTGAAACATATTCCCAATGGAGAAAAGAGTAACGTTTTTGGAGTCATGGACAACAAAAGGAATGTTGAAAAAAAGAATGCAAACTCCAAATTTGAATTTTCTGATGACTGTGGTGTATGGGACCACAAAACTGCCACAACTGTAAATGTCCATTTGCTGGTAACTAACACTGGCACACTCAGGCAAATTAGGAAAATAGGTGATGTTTATTGTATTCCTAACAAGTCGAGAGGTAATGACAACAAGACCCCCTTGTCACCACAGCCAAATGATGATGATCTTTTTTTAATGCATCGTTATTACTCTAAATTGAAAGGTAATGACCAATATAGAAAGCTGTCACAAAATCAGTGTGACAAGTGTGGTCAAATGTAATATGGAGGGTTAGAGTTGTGTGCCATAAATGGTTAAAGAAGGTTTGTAAAAATATATGTAAAATATATGGAGCTTGTTATCCATTGAAGGATCAAGGTAGGTTTGTAATATGAATTTAAAACGGATTTTCCATGGCTATGCCAAGGTAAGATTGTACATTAGAATTACAAGAGTTTTTTCCATTGAAGGGTTAAGGTGATCTTGTTTTAGTTATACGGGTTAGTTTCCACAACTTATGATATGATAAATATTACATAACTCCGTACTAGGAGTGTGAAGTACTTGTATAGAAATGATGGGCAATTGTGAACTTGTGAGAAAAATCCGTGCAATTGAAGTGAACAAATGCGCTGTGGTCAGTGTTGTGCGATCTTGAGTGGACTCGAGAATGAAGGATTGATCTTTGATTGTGATGTATGCAAAATGTAAATATCGGTGAAAGCGGAGCGAAATATATGTTATAAGTTTTATAATACTGAAGGGAGCTGTAGATGAAGTCTTTATGTAAGTACAATTAATATGTAAACAGTGGAAGGTTGATTTTCTCGATCTGAGGGAAGATTTTGAAATGCTCAGCTCGAATTAGCAAAATAAATAACTGTTTCTGCTGTCAGTTGAAAATGCTTCCTGTAAATTATAATTTATATCATTTATCGACGAGTAAACTGCAAAGAAAAAATGAATAAAATAGAGTTTGTAAAGTTTAAATTGAGGAAATAACATTTAGAAGGGAATGGAAATTTCTTAACGTGTAAAAGGATTTGGCTGCCAGGGTTACAGAATATCATAGTCGTGGGTTTATTTATAGCTTAATATTATTTTAAGAATTCAAATATTTATTATGGGTTTAAATATTTCAGGTGACCACTTTTTGGTGTACCAAATATTTCGTACCATCCATATTCCGTACCATCCATATTCGTACCATAGTAATTTCGTACCACACAGATCATTAAATGTTACTGGACACTTTGTGCAGTTATTTCACTTCTATCAGAGAATATCTCCGAGCAAAACTTTCATTAGATGGGTGTCTTTGATAAAAATGTTGGAGAACCGTGGCTTTAATGCTGAAAGTCAGTTGTGTGCTTGGCTTAGTGCCGTCTTAGTGTTTGTATGCTGTGTGCATATCTGCTTAGTGCTTATTAGCTTAGTGCTTATCTGCTTAGTGCTTAACCGCTTAGTGCGTATTTGCTTAGTGCTTATTGGCTCAGTGCTATTACTGGAGTGTAGTTCAATTTATCAAATATCACAGGTGTAGAAAGAAGTGGCTCATAGTGATTCTACAAATGTACAACGTTGGAAGTGAAATGTTCATTGTGTAAAATAAAGTCATTATAATCATCAGTGTTATGCATATTTATCACCAGAATCTCGTGACAAATGGTGGCAGAGGTGGGATTGTTCGGTGATGGAATATTTCGTCAATAAGATGGTTCTGAGTTGCAATATTCGTCAATGCGATTGCTTGGCATTGTACTTACTCTAAAAAAAAAAAAAAAAATAAAAGAAATTTGTAACAGTTTTCAGAATAATTTGTGCTGCTACACACAAAGACAACAATTGACTCGTCATTCTGGAGGTGTCAAGAAATCGGATTTGTACTGTGCACAATTTGTTTCCAGAAGTGGAATCGACTTATGAGTAACAGTGTTTTCGTCACATGTGCAATAGAAGTTAGAAGATACAAGCATTAAAGAAACCAGTGTTTACAGAATTGGGGTGCTTGGTTATTCGAGCAAATTGTTTCAGACATTTTCTTTTTAGGTTGTAAATGGAGTGAAATATCTGGTGCTAAGGTGATAACTGGGATATCACGCATGTTATTATTTTTAGCACCAGCTGTTTCATGTTAAATGTTCCATATCCTCAAAGAAGAAATAAGTTTAAATCAAGTATACTTTTCATGGGGGTGTTTGGGCTATTGGTTCTGGGCATTTACATCATACTGCTTGGCAGGTTTCACACAGCGGTTCATTCGGGTTACTCGGAAATGGATGTTAAATCGGTTATGAGTTTAGGGAAAGACCTTGGTTTGAGTGGGAAGGAATTGGTGGACTTTGTGGAAAGAAAGGAACGAGAGTTTGATGAAAGAGAACGAGAGGAGAGAAAAGAAAAGGATAGATTGGATAGGGAAGAAAGAGTAAAGGAACGGGAGATGAAAATAAAATTACAAGAAATTGAATCTAAGTCTAAACTTGATATTTTAGAAAAGCAAATTGAGTTAGAAAAAGTCAAAAGTGAAAATAGTGAGGAGTCAGAGAGTAAACAGTATGTAAAAGGGCCAAAGTTGTCTCCCTTTGATGAAAGTCGCGATGACATGGATGCTTACTTACACCGTTTTGAAAATTATACAACATGTCTGAAGTGGTCACGTAAAGACTGGGCATTGCACTTGAGTGCTTTGTTAAAAGGTAAGGCTCTTGATGTTTATTCTAGGTTACCACCCTCAGATGCAGGTAATTATAGTAAGGTAAAGGAATCACTGTTAAAGCGATATCAGCTAACCTAGGAAGGTTTTAAACAGAAATTTAGGACAGCTGTGTCAGATAGAGAGGAATCGGCTCCTCAATTTGCTGCTCGTTTGGAGCATTATTTGAATAGATGGATAGATTTGTCTGGAATTGAAAATACTTATGACGGTTTAAAAGATTTGCTACTTAGAGAACAATTTTTGAATGTGTGCCCCAAACATTTGGCTGTGTTTCTTAAAGAAAGAAAACCAGAGAATCTAGATAAGATGGCAATTTTGTCAGAGCAGTATATCGAAGCCCATGGGGGTAGTTTGAATAAGTCTGATATTCAATCTGGTTTACACGATAAAGGGAATTTGAATTTGGTAAAACCAAATTCAAATTCTAAGAATAAAGGCTTTGAAAGAGGTGTGAAAGGGACAAATGATGGCGTAATGAAAAGGTGTTATTTTTGTAGAAAGACAGGGCATGTCATTAAGGATTGTTTTGAGAGACAGCGGCAAAGGAGACAGGGAATTCAGAAATTTGGAGCAATGATTCAGAAAGGGTCGAGTACTCCACTGCATGATGGTTGCGAATGTTGTGGGTCAAGTAAAGGCCAAAATATTGAAACAATCAATGCTTGTTTATCTGACCACAAATGGAAGCATACTTGCTGCACAAATGGTAATGAAGTTGAATTGTCGTGTGGCCATAAGCTCCCATTGATCAGTGCTGTGTGTGAGAGTAGATGCAAATTGAAGTGTATGCCAACAGAATTTGGTTATCTAGATGGTAAGAAAATAACTGTGCTTCGTGATAGTGGGTGTAGTGGGGTGGTTATTCGTAAAGAACTAGTTGACCAAAGGCAGTTGACAGGTGAAAGTCAAAAATGTATCCTTATTGACGGCACAGTGAGAGATGCTCCTGTTGCGTGCATTACTGTTGACAGCCCATATTTTACAGGGCAAGTCGAGGCTCTGTGCATGAGTAACCCACTTTATGATCTAATTTTGGGTAACATAGAAGGAGTTAGACCTCCTAATAACCCTGATAGGAGTTGGGTATGTAAAGGTAAGTCAATGGTGGAAAATGACAGGGACCAAACGGTAAAGGTGAATCCTTCTCCATATTTGGCTAGTGAGAGTCAGAATGGCGAATTAGAGAAAGGGTTAACAAAATGTAAGTCGAATGTTGTGCAATCAGTAATGACACGAAATCAGAAGTTGTTAAAAAACAGACCCCACCGACAAATACAGGTCTTAGATAGCCTAAATGTAAACCCACTTGAGTTTAAGAATGAGCAGAAAACTGACGAAACACTAATCTGGGTACGAGACAAGGTCAAGACTAGGGAGAAAAGGTTGGCAGGTAATGGAGTAGTGTCTTGGTTTGAAAACATCAATGATATTTTGTACAGGTTTTATCAGAACCCAAAATTTGAACATGGAAAAATCCAAAAACAAGTCATTGTTCCCAAGAATTTTAGGCAGATGGTTTTAAAATTGGCACACGAATCGGTGTTGGGTGGTCATTTAGGAATGAAAAAATCCTCTGATAAAATTTTAACCCAGTTTTATTGGCCAGGAATACAAAGAGATGTAAAACTTTTTTGCCTTTCATGTGACATTTGTCAGAGAACGTATCCCAAGGGCAAAGTCACTCGGGTTCCATTAGAACAAATGCCATTGATTGAAACGCCATTTCAAAGAGTGGCTGTTGACATTGTTGGGCCCATTAAACCAGTATCAGAAAGTAAAAATAGATATATTCTCACTATGGTGGATTATGCCACCCGTTACCCCGAAGCAGTCCCATTACCAAGTATAGAAGCTGAACGAGTTGCTGAAGCTCTCTTTAATATTTTCACCAGACTTGGGTTTCCCGAGGAGATTTTGACTGACATGGGCAGTCAATTCACCTCAAAAGTTATGCAAGAGGTAAGTAGACTATTATCAATTAGTATGTTAACAACAACACCATATCATCCTAGTTGTAATGGGTTGGTAGAAAAGTTTAACGGAACACTAAAAAGTATGTTGAGAAAAATGTGCGCAGAACGTCCGCAGGATTGGGATCGGTACATTCCAGCTTTACTCTTTGCATATCGAGAAGCACCACAGGAGAGCTTGGGATTTAGTCCATTTGAATTATTATTTGGCAGGACAGTTAGGGGTCCCATGGCAATACTAAAAGATTTGTGGACAGGTGAAGTAGCAGAACCAGATGTAAGAACTACTTACCAATATGTGTTAGACCTCAGGGAAAGACTGGATGATACGTTAAAGTTAGCTCAAAGGGAATTGCAATCAGCAAGTAAACGGTATAAGAAATATTATAATAGGAAAAGCCGAGATAGAAAATTTGAAATTAACGATAGTGCTCTAGTTTTATTACCAACTGATAATAATAAATTGGTCATGCAGTGGCAAGGTCCCTATCAGGTTGTAGGGAAGATTGGTGCATGTGATTATCAATTAAACATCAACGGTAAAGTTAAAACATACCATGCCAATTTGTTGAAAAAGTACATTCATAGAGATCCACAAAACCCATTAGTAAATAGGGATGCCACCACAAATAAAACCAGTGAGAATTGTGGAGCGGGGCTGATAGAAATAGTTTGTATAGGGGTTATAGATAATGAGATAGAGGATGATTTATCAGAATGGGAAGGTGATGGAAAAAAGGAGGATGAATTACTTTTAATTCCAAATATAAAAGGTAAGGAAAATATACATGATATACAGTATGGTGATAATATTCCTCCATTGCATAGATCTGAACTTAAACATTTAGTAAAACAGTTTTATGATGTGTTAACTGATGTACCGGGAGAAACCAATCTTATTCAACATGAAATAAAACTGTTGTCTTCGGAACCAATACGAACTAAACAATACCTTTACCACTGTCAATGACTCAAACTATAAAAGATGAAGTAACAATCATGTTGGACATGAATGTTATTGAACCATCAAAGTCTCCATATTGTTCTCCAATTGTGTTGGTGAGAAAACCTGATGATACTGTACGATTTTGTATTGATTTTAGAAACATAAATAAAATCACAACATTTGATGACGAGCCAATTCCAAATCCAGATGAAATCTTTTCAAAATTGTCAGAAAGTAAAATTTTTTCAAAAATAGACTTAAGCAAAGGTTATTGGCAAATCAGATTGTCAGAAAACAGCAAGGAGAAAACAGCTTTTCAAACTCCACTTGGTTTATTTCAGTTTAGGAAACTCCCATTTGGGGTCGTAACGGCGCCTGCCGCGTTCACACGAATGATGAGAAAACTTTTAGTTGGAATGGAAAATGTTGATAATTTCATTGACGACATACTGGTTCACACTAAAATGTGGAGTGAACATTTACTTGTCTTGGACGAATTATTCAAACGTTTAAGAACAGCTAATTTAACAGCTCGACCAGGTAAGTGTATGCTGGGTTTCACCAGGTTAAAATTTTTGGGATATGTTGTGGGAGAAGGAGAACTTAGGCCCAATCCGGACAAAGTAGAAGTTATTTTGGAATCAAAAAGACCAGAAACGAAGAAACAATTAAGGGCATTTTTAGGTACGGTTGGGTTTTATAGAAAATTTATTCCCAATTTTTCAGAAGTTGCAATATCCTTAACAGACTTAACAAAGAAAGGTATGCCAAACAAGTTAATATGGGGCAAATCTCAGGATTTGGCATTTCAAGCTTTAAAGGGGTATTTAGTGAAAAGTCCCATTTTGAAATTACCAGATATCAATAAGACATTTATATTAAGAACTGATGCTTCAAATAATGGAATTGGTGCTGTTTTATTGCAAGAAGTAGATGGTGTAAAATTCCCTGTTGCCTATGCTAGCAAAAAACTATTATCCAGAGAAACCAGGTATTCTGTCATTGAGCGAGAATGTCTTGCATTGGTGTGGGGAATAACAAAATTTCATATTTATCTTTATGGGAGAAAGTTTGAAGTTGAAACTGACCATCATCCTTTAATATATATGAATAGGGCCAAGTTGTCAAACAGTAGAATTATGAGATGGGTTCTGGCTTTACAGTCATATAAATTTACCATAAAAGCTATCAGAGGAACAGAGAATATTGGTGCAGATTATTTGAGCAGACTTTAAAAAAAAAAAATATATATATATATATAGATATATTTTTTTCTGGTGAAATGGGGGATATTGTCACAAAATCAGTGTGACAAGTGTGGTCAAATGTAATATGGAGGGTTAGAGTTGTGTGCCATAAATGGTTAAAGAAGGTTTGTAAAAATATATGTAAAATATATGGAGCTTGTTATCCATTGAAGGATCAAGGTAGGTTTGTAATATGAATTTAAAACGGATTTTCCATGGCTATGCCAAGGTAAGATTGTACATTAGAATTACAAGAGTTTTTTCCATTGAAGGGTTAAGGTGATCTTGTTTTAGTTATACGGGTTAGTTTCCACAACTTATGATATGATAAATATTACATAACTCCGTACTAGGAGTGTGAAGTACTTGTATAGAAATGATGGGCAATTGTGAACTTGTGAGAAAAATCCGTGCAATTGAAGTGAACAAATGCGCTGTGGTCAGTGTTGTGCGATCTTGAGTGGACTCGAGAATGAAGGATTGATCTTTGATTGTGATGTATGCAGAATGTAAATATCGGTGAAAGCGGAGCGAAATATATGTTATAAGTTTTATAATACTGAAGGGAGCTGTAGATGAAGTCTTTATGTAAGTACAATTAATATGTAAACAGTGGAAGGTTGATTTTCTCGATCTGAGGGAAGATTTTGAAATGCTCAGCTCGAATTAGCAAAATAAATAACTGTTTCTGCAGTCAGTTGAAAATGCTTCCTGTAAATTATAATTTATATCATTTATCGACGAGTAAACTGCAAAGAAAAAATGAATAAAATAGAGTTTGTAAAGTTTAAATTGAGGAAATAACATTTAGAAGGGAATGGAAATTTCTTAACGTGTAAAAGGATTTGGCTGCCAGGGTTACAGAATATCATAGTCGTGGGTTTATTTATAGCTTAATATTATTTTAAGAATTCAAATATTTATTATGGGTTTAAATATTTCAGGTGACCACTTTTTGGTGTACCAAATATTTCGTACCATCCATATTCCGTACCATCCATATTCGTACCATAGTAATTTCGTACCACACAGATCATTAAATGTTACTGGACACTTTGTGCAGTTATTTCACTTCTATCAGAGAATATCTCCGAGCAAAACTTTCATTAGATGGGTGTCTTTGATAAAAATGTTGGAGAACCGTGGCTTTAATGCTGAAAGTCAGTTGTGTGCTTGGCTTAGTGCCGTCTTAGTGTTTGTATGCTGTGTGCATATCTGCTTAGTGCTTATTAGCTTAGTGCTTATCTGCTTAGTGCTTAACCGCTTAGTGCGTATTTGCTTAGTGCTTATTGGCTCAGTGCTATTACTGGAGTGTAGTTCAATTTATCAAATATCACAGGTGTAGAAAGAAGTGGCTCATAGTGATTCTACAAATGTACAACGTTGGAAGTGAAATGTTCATTGTGTAAAATAAAGTCATTATAATCATCAGTGTTATGCATATTTATCACCAGAATCTCGTGACAAAAGCGAGTTACTGTTTTCTTGAAAACACCCTTAAAGTACTCATCAAAAAGTGGTTTAGCACTCGTGGAATACTATGGTGTGCAGACACAGAGTCTTCCGCATGGTAAATCCACAAGTGACGAACCATATTTTCGCACAAGGCCTGACATTCTTGAAAAAGCAGGAACGGAAGCTAAAATTAAAGCTCCCAAAAAGATTTATACCGAAATGGTTGAAGACGACGCCTTTGAAGCTCCAAAAACATTAAAACAAATCAGACAAAAAAGGTACCGAGAGCAAAAGAAAGAAGGTAACGGCACGAACAAAAATGTGGCAGATGAGATTTTAAATGTTCTTACTTTGTTAGACACAAACGATCATGTACGAAAAATTATTCACAGCAAAGGAAAACCCCCAGCTGTTATACTGTATTCAGAAAACCAGCTTTTAGATATGAAAGAAAACCTAAAAAGTTTTGACAACTGTGTTTTAGGTGTTGACAGAACTTTCAATTTGGGAGCATGTTTTGTAACCAGCATTGTATACAAAAATCAGCACGTTTTAAACCGTGAAACCGGAGAATCTCCTATTTTTTGGGCCCAATGTATTTACATTGGGATGGTCGATATGAAACATACCATGATTTTTTTGCTCATGTAAAATCAAAAATTGATGCAGATATATCGAGTTTTCAAATAAAGATTGGTAGCGACGATGAAAAAGCCATGACAAAAGCAATTAAAAGTTGTTTCTCAACAGCTATCAATCTTTTATGCACAAAACATTTAAAAGATAATGTTGCTAGATATTTAAAAGATAAAGTTGGGTGTGCTTCACACGACAGGAAAATAATACTTGACAAATGTTTTTGTCAAGCTGGTGTTGCAAAAGCAACTGATGGCTTTAGTTTCGAAGACAGAGTCAACTTGTTGGATGATATATTTGAAAAATATCCTAGGTTTGCAGCATACTTCGACAGCAGACTCAGAGAGTTGTTGTGGAACAATGTATGTATACCTAATCAAAAAGGAATCACGGAAACGCTCTGGACAAATAACAATTGTGAGAGCATTAATCATGTCTTTAAGCAAGTCACAGAATGGAAACCACAAAAACTTCCACAGGTAATTCCAAAGCTGATCTCTGTGACAAGGTTGCAGATGATAGATTTACGGCGTGCATTATATGGATCTGGCAATTATATACTTTGCCCAACTGTAAAATATTACAAAATTAAAAGAAATATTTGGGTATCGAAAACAGAAAAGGAGAAAGATGAGTTCTTTGCTAAATTCTTAAGCAAACAAAAATGCAAGCCGAGTGACCAAATAGTCTCCAGCACTGCCAACTTTGCAATTCCTTTCATTTCCAGAATTGCCAAAAAAACCAAGTCAAAGAAAACGACCGAGGTCAGAAAGAACTAAATAGTAATTTCCTTTACTTTGATTTCCATTTAATATCGTTCTCCTAATGTACATGTAGATTTGTTTTCATCCACTCTTAAAATTGGACCTGATAACCAACGCCGCTGGGGTGCAGTCCTTCAGTAAGTGGGCGACACACGTATAGACCATGTGTGGGCGAAATATAGGCCTACACAAGATGGGTGGGTGGGGGTGCGGGGCACTTCAATAAGGACCGAGAGCTGAGAGGGATGTTGGATGGACACATTTCATATTCACTAATCGAAACTTGGACTCACAGGCCGTGATATAATGTTTTAGTTTGGAAAGCAAACATCCTGTTACCAAACCGAAACATTATGTTACGGACTGTGAGGCCAGGTTAGGACGAAATATAGGCCTACACAAGATGGATGGGTGGGGGTGTGGGGCACTTCAATAAGGATCGAGAGCTGAGAGATGGGCACATTTCATATGCACTAATCGAAACTTGGCCTCACAGGCCGTGATATAATGTTTTAGTTTGGTAAGCAAACATCCTATGTACCAAACCGAAACATTATATGACGGACTGTGAGGCCAGGTTTGGATGAAAGGCCTAGTGTGGACTAAATATAGGCCTACACAAGATGGATGAGAATCGATCTATTGTTTCTATATGTATTTGTGTACAGATTTGTGTTTTCTTATAAACATATGTGCTTCTGTAAATAATGTTGTTTTTCTGTACAATAAGCCCCTGCTGTATGTGCTCAAATTGTTATTTGTTAAGGTTTTACATTTTATGAAATAAATTAATAAAATAAATGGTTGTTCTTGTTTCTCCAATACACTGATACGATGTCTCCCTAAAGGCACTATCTCTGCCTAGGCCCACGTATAATGTATATGGGCGGCGAAATGTGTCAAAAATAGTGTGGGGTGGGGGTGGGTAGTGAGAGGGTGGGGTGGGGAGTGAGCTTTCACTAATTCCATGAAGGTCCCGAAATTTGAGAGAAAAAGTGGTTGCTTACTGAACGATCTCTACCTGTTCCGACTTAGTACTAATGGGTCAAGTTCGACTGGCCCTTTGCTTCGAGAATTTGTCCCAAGAAACAATAACTTCGCAAGTCAGCGGACGGATGTATTAATTGGGTGTTAATTGGGTGTAATTGGGTGTTAATTGGGTGTAATTGGGTGTTAATTGGGTGTAATTGAGTGTAATTGGGTGTTAATTGGGTGTAATTGGGTGTAATTGGGTGAAACGACGGACCCCTAAATCCTATGGAGGTGTACATCGATGTACGTGTACATGTACACGTACATGTACATCTGTGTTTGAATCGGCATTTATCACCTACTGCTATCCTTTCCTTGGCAGCCTTATATTTACGTTCATCTATTTCAAATCGCTGTCTCTTTTCACTTGCCGAAAGTCTCATTCTGATTCGAGAAAGTATAGTGAGTCGCTATATAAATATATTACTAAGGGAATATACTTCTCTAAATGGAAATGAAAATAAATGTGAAACTCTGTCTATATTTAAGTGTTGTACAATCATTAATCGTTATTATTCAAGTCAATTTAAAGCTTATTTCATCTCATAAATTACAGTTAAAACTAGAAGTCCTGTCATGAAATGCGCACAAATAGCACGTTGATATGCGCGTTAATGTACGCGTTAAGGCCCAAGTAAAGCCATCAAATTCTGCACATATGGCCTGTGCACAAGCAATGTTTCAGCCAATGGACCTCCGGGTAACCCGGAGGTCCATTGGCAGAAACATTGCATGTGTTTGCTATGAGTAACTAAGAGAACCTGCCGTGCTTTGGATGCCATTCGATATGGCAATTGCGCGCAATTCCAACGCGCAATTAAGCCTAGATAAGCGCACTATTCGTGACAGGACTTCTATTGTTAACTGTATCTTCTCTTGTTTCCATCTGATAACTTTATGTGTGTATTTATTCAATAAGATCAGTCAGATGCAAATTCCCCGAGTTGCACTAGTGTTCCCCAGATATGTGAGGAATGCGATTTATAAATGATACTGATAAGAAAGCTACATTATTTGACTTGGTTATCTAGATATGTAATTAAACTCATATGAAATATATAATCATTGATAGTAAAAATAACTAACAACCAAACCCTTTTCCATGGTAACCCAGTTGGGGCTGTTTATGGGATCCATCCTAATAACCCTTGGAGACGAAAAACGGGGGTCTGGGGGGTTGTGTCTTGGTGACCCCATTTATATAATACTTACAGGTACCAAAAGTTTCAAATTCTGGTAAAATAAGCCTTCGCCATTGTGTATATTCGTTGTCATAATTTCCAATCGCACGTAATTTATGCTTTCTAGAATTGAGAGGATAATTCGCGGTGCTATACCTAACCTTCCCACACCCTAGCGTAGATTAACTGAAAATTTTCATAACAATTTTATAAAGCATAAATACCGTGTAAATGGGGAAAACGTTAAATAATCATATTATATGGTACAAGATGTAAACTCCTTTATGTTTTGTTACTCTAGTGTGATTTTATTGCGTTTTTCGAACAGTTTTATAATAAATAAAATAGCTCAAATACATAATTTTTTCCCTGGGAAATAAACTTCCACTTCAGAGTACCCATCTCGTATACATTTTTGCCCAGAACCTCAAATAAGCGGGCTATACATTCATTTTACTTAAATTCATCTGGTTGGGATTCGTCTTGTTGGAATGACCAATTTCAACATTCGTCTTGTTGGGAATAACCTTTAATTGTAACTAATATAGTGTAAATACTTACCACAACAAATTTTGTAATAACACACGAACGGTATTTACAAAAGATGCATCACCGAAAGACAAGACTAACCAAGCTGATCATTACTTGATTAAAGATTTATATTTATGTAAAAGTCTGGTAAAATAGTGATTGGATTTACCGAAGTGGGTCGAAATTACTTTGGGTTGAAATTACCGATCAGCAAGGGGGTCAGTGGGAGGACGTGTGAGTCGGGGAAAATAGTGGGTCAAAGTAACCGAAATTGGGTCGAAATTACTTTGGGTCGAAATTACTTTTTGGGGTCGAAATTACCGATTTGGGTCGAAGTTACTTTGGGTCGAAATTACTGTGGTTCGAAGTTACTGGATACTGTCTGAAACTTACTGCATGGTTTCCCGTTGTTCCTATATATCAAGAAATTAATATTGCTATACAAACATAATAATAATAGATAATAACAGATAACATACCCAATGATGTCAAAGGGAAGACTGCTCAGTGGTGGCCTTTGAATACAAGTGCTGAAATGGTGTCTCCATATGTTGGAGAGGTAAAAGTGCAGAGCGTCTGTATACTCTGAAAAAATTATTGGGACGAAACGTCCCGATATTTGGGATGAATCGTTCTGGTGTAATTTGGGACGAAACGTCCCGGACAAAACGTCCCTGGATGACATAGTTTTGGAACGAACCGTCCCGTAACCATTCCGAATAGTATTCCATTACAATTCCACTTGAACAAAACCAAATTCCTCGTCTTATTAACCAGTTTGGCCTCTGGACATTCATTAAAGGCATTTGGGTATCTGGACGATTCGTCGTGATTGAAGATTCGTCGTAACGACGAATCGTCCAAATTACGATCACGACGAATCGTCTTTTGGGTTTTCGACGAAACATCCAAGGCATGGATCTGTTACACTGAATTATTTTTAAATTTTTGGCCGGTTGATTTTAATGTACTTTCATGTGGGATCTTTTGAAGTAACATCAAAAAGTGTTAAAAAACAAGGTCATGCTTTTTGTTTTGATTAGAATAAGACATGTATGCTGATGAGATTTTAATACCACTTTGACGTGACATCAAAAGTGTTTATAAAAACACGATTTGTGAATATATACCCGCAAATTTCCACCGAATGTCACATTTCAGTTATTTATTACAGTGATAGAAACAATAATGAATAGATGATAGAAACAAGACTTTTTGGCATTTAATATCAGAGCTGTGTGACAAAGGGTGGAAATATATAGGCTTTATGTACGTTTCTTGTCTCAAAAATATAATTTATGACACCTCCTTGAGGCGTGATAAGTTATATTTTTCAGATCAGAAACAAGATATTTGGGGCGTCTTATAACAGAGCTGTGCGACGAAGGCTGGAAATATATATAGGTTTCATGTACGTTTCTTGTCTCAAAGATTTGACCTTATTTATGAAAGGACCACGTCCACATTCGTGCACTTCAAAGGACACTGCTCTCCGTACAGCTAATGTTAGGGCTTACATTAGGACTGAGGGCCACAATCGCCCATATATATCAGGATGTACTCTTGTTAAGGAAGCCCTGCAACAGCATCTTCATTGTGATGTACCAACGACGTTAATTTACATTGTGTTCATGTGCTATTGTTCTGATTTATTTCAAAATATAAAATATATAAAAATTAAATATTAAATCTTGTTATTTGTTGTCACAACCAGCTCAAATCAGCGTTAAAGATTCAAAGTCGGAATCTTCGACGAATCGTCCAAACAACCGCGGAAATTACCGACGAATCGTCCATTGGACGGGTCCAGGTCATTTCGTCCCCGGGACGTTTCGTCCCCTACTTGGTGGGACGTTTCGTCCCCGTGACAGAGTGGGACGTTTCGTCCCCAGTTGGGGACGAAACGTCCCACTTCAATACCAAATTATTGAGAAGATATGGGATTGGATTTTTTCATAAATGAGGGAAGCATCTGCTCGTAACCAATGATGGTCACTCATATGGCATCGAGGATGGATTTTATGCATAATTAGATATCATATTAGCATACTTTGATACAAACAATGATTTTGGAGTTTTTATAACCACTCAATGATAATTGATCTCACTGATAAGTCGGTACCTCAAGAAATGTTTTTTTTAATTGTTCAAAAATACATTGTTTTCATAAGCGTTCAAGAAGAATGCATCTCACTGATGCCGGGATATCAATGAATGTTTGTTGATATGTAATTAAATTTAATTATTAATAATTATTAGTATGTTTTCATTAGCACTCGAGGATAGAGTAAAATAAGGTTAACCGGGTCGCAAGGGATTTGTAAATTCCACATCGTCCCTGCGCGCCCTCGGCGCGCTAAAACTTTTCATTCATCATATATGGGGGGCCGATCCGATTCCTCCTCAGTCTATCTCGAAATGGCTTACAACTTGAGATTAGCGCCCACGACAGAATACCCATGCCTTGAATGTGGAAGGAATGTAAGACCTAGACAACGCGCTATTGGTCGTGATCGTTGTGGACGCTGGCAGCACCGAACATGCAACACTGGTATCCCACAAAAGATTTACAACGAGGCAGAAAAATCTATCTGCATTATTTATTTTAATTGCAAGAATTGTCATGATTCTGGGTTTTGCAAAGCCACCTACATATATGAACAAACATCAGAAACAGAAAGGTGAGTAAGGTGAGTAAAAAATAATTGATTAAAAATATCTAACAATTAACTTTTGGAGATCAAATAAAGTTATATCAATGAAATATACCACTGTTAATTATTTATAACACTCATCCTTTACAGGAATTTGCATTGGGGACGAATCGTCCCGGGGACGAAACGTCCCACTAAAACGGGACGAATCGTCCCGGGGACGAAACGTCTCGGGGACGAAACGACCCGATCCCCATTGGACGATTCGTCGGCAATTTCCGTTCACGACGAATCGTCCAGATTCTACGACGAATGTGCAATCACGACGAATCGACCAGTATTCGGCATTTGATTCATTGTACCTTGTTTGATGAGGCTCTGGGAGCTCTGACAGGGAGGATATAATGGAATAAATGCTTAGTTTACCACTTAGAACACAGCAAATTAATCACATTTTTGTTAATAGGATACTCATGTCATATCAGTAATTTTCAGTGGCAAAGTAATTATGCAACTGATAGGGTTCCACTATATTGATCAGTTAAATTTTTGATTCGGTATCAGCTTAACTTGGCCTTCTCTGCTTCTCCAATACCATTTTTCCTCAATTTTCCACTCTGAATCAAATCTTTTTCCCTGATAAAACACATTAATCTCATGTATCATGGCTCATTTTCACTGTTCTTCACCTTTATTTCATAATTGATATTAATGCAGCAGAATTGTAATTTAATATTATTTCTTTTTCATCATTTTGAGCAAAATGTAACGTTATTGTTGGTTACGAGCTCCAATAAAATTCAATTCATTTCAATTCAAAACGACTCGAAAGGCATTCTGCCTTATCTGAGCATGTCCAGAATAACACTAGTATTCTCGAATGGCCCACGAAAACGAACCCACTCTTAAATTTTAACCGGGAAACGTTCTGCAATGAAAAACGTGATGGAATTCCAAAGCAATATATTGTTAAGATATATAAAGTACCGGTACTGAACAATTCTAGAGAAAATGTCCTTCGGTTAGAGTTTGCCTTCGGCATGTTACAAAAGTGCTTGGGAATTAAAAAGTAAATTCCACAATTTCTAGGAAAGTTTCCTAATTTCGTTACAGACTATTACAGGTCCCGCGCCACAATTTGGCACAAATTTCCAGGCATTTTCAAAACGCATACATCCAAACCGGCCTCTACATTTTTCCAAAACCGGCCGACAAACTTTTACCCCGAACGTCCACTCGTCCGTCACAGTTTTACCCAAACCGGCCTCCCAAGAATTTTAGGGACGGGAAAAAGGCGGATTTGTTAAATTATGGATGCACATTTATTGGGTCCTCCTAAACACCGGAATGACGTGGAATGACATCTATTTCTTATCAACCTACTCACAATTGTTTACTACAGGCTTGCACTACAGTGGAAGTCCCTAACTCGGATAAAATACTCTCTATTTTTGTCTTTCCCAAGCAAGTTGGGAAAGAAAAGTGGTGCAAAAGCACCAAAAAAAAAATAAGCCAAAACTGGGTCGAGTGCAACCGGTGCAGACCCAGTACGGGACGCTCTCTCCCAAGTACAACTCCACGACTTCCGTTGCCAGTGCGCATATACCGTCTCTAAAGACTCATTCTTTTCAAAATCCGCTTCGTGTCGAGATGTTTTTGCACGCTTATCAGTGTTCCACCAGCTCGATGTTTGATGATTCCTGATTCATTATACCACAGTGTATCCTTTGTATTCTCAGGAACAGTGTTTTATATTCTCTTTTTTCTATTATATGTCCGTAATGTATATTTATTTGCTCTCTCTCGGGTCGCGCGCGATTTTCGTGGGCCACGCGGTTCGGACTTAGATTTTCACAATTATTGTTCATGCTTTTTTTGCAAATTTTTCTAATTGTGTTAGAGTTAGGTGTCAGCGGGGTACCACTCCTACAGTGTTTCTTCTTTCTGTTGAGAGTAGTCTTCCTGTTGGGTGGTTCCCGGTCGACCGTCTGGGGTCTTTGTTACTGTCACCTTTCTCTCTTTGGGGGTGTTCTGTTTTCTGATCTCACCTTCTCTGCTCCTCTCACCTCTTTCATGCCTAGGACAATTCCTTGTGGGCAGTGTCTGCTGCCTAAGCATGTGGACGATGTACATTCGTCGTGTTCCTCCTGTAATGGGTGTTCGGCCGTGTGGTGTCTGTGGAACCTGGTCTTCCACCTTCTGGGCGTCAGTAAATCGTGTCGTTCGTTCTCGTGGCTAGGGCTGGGCGGTTTTGAAATTTGCATTTCGGTTCGGTTTCGGTTTCGGTTTTGTACAAAAACTCGGTTTTCGGTTCGGTTTTCGGTTTTTCATAATATATTGTAGAAATCCACATTTTAGAGGGTAATGTACACATAAAATCTGTCTGTATTTGTCATCCAAGTCATGAGGCTCATATAGCGAGTTGAGTCATTCGGGTTAATCAGTGTTCACCACTCTTCTCAGCAAATGGACATAATGTGTTGGGCTGCTGTAGTGGGCAACAGTGGTGGAGCGGTGGAGCCATGAGGTATCTACTATCTAGGGAGACCAGCCCCCCCCCCCCCCCCCCCCCACCCTTCACTCAAAATCCCACTTGCTTCTCCCATCCCCAAATTTGAAAAAATTATTTTTGATTTCCTGCCCTCAGTACAAGTACAGTACCCTCAGTCCTGAGATTCCCCCCACCCTCCAAAAAAAAATCTCCACTAGCATGGTCCACAGGATTTCAAACCATGGCTCCACCACTGGTGGGAGCTGCCTTGTTCTGTCAGTGAGATTTGGGACCTTGTCAAGACAAGATGCAGAAATTCACAAGAAAAGCTACATTTTAGCAAAAATCAACATTTCCTTATTTTTTATGGAGTCGCAATGCTCTCACCCTGGTTTTGGTGGATAATGTGCAATTGTTGTGCTTATTTTGGTAATTATCACATCGCTTGAAAATAGACGTGCCCCGTGTTTCTTGATGGTTCCTGCTTCAAATGACAGTGGAATAAGAGGAACACAAATCATATTTTTTCTGATTTTGATAACTATTGTTGAAGTAAGTCGTGATATACGAATCAGTTTTATTGGTAACTCACTCCAATGCTTTCACAATATCTCTCTTAATTTCGACTGTAGATGTTCGTTTTTTACTTTGATTCTGCCCAAACATAGAAATTGGGCGAAATGGGCGGTGCCAAGGCAAAGATATTACCAACTTTACTTTGCCCTCTTGGCTTATCCCTGCGTTGATTTCATCTTATTCAAGACAGGCGATTGATGATTTTGAAGGGAGGGGAGACTGCTGCATAATGGGGGTTGAAAGAAAGTTTGCAATATTGCATCTTGCGATTTGTTGTGTTTACAAAATACACATGGTCATGACACGTGTTGATTATAACATCTTCGTATTGGGAATGCAGCGTGTGTACCTGACAGACCTGCAGTACTGCGCGATTCCTTAAAGTAAGTTCAAATAGTATACAAACAATTCCCAATAAGTTTTAAAAAAACTTTCAATAGTTACCTGCCATCCATTTAATTGGATGTGTTCTATTTTAATTTAACCATTTTATTGTTGACAAAAAACATAACTGCCAATGCGCAGCGTTATCTCTGAGCATGTGACTTCAGAGAACGTGCCAGTGGTCGGTTAATTAACATAATTTACTCGTCATTTTTCCCATGTGAACTTTGAGGTTTTAAAACTCAATAAATTTTATGTTTACCACCAATCTAATTTACAACGTGCTGTACGCAGATGATTTTAGGTCAAAGGTAATATATAATACTTTTACACCACATATTGTCAGGTAACTTGCAATACCTCTTTGGTCGAATATGCCCGGTTCAGTAAATTTACTTAACAATTCTTGAATTGCATGTGTGGATTTTTACGTACGACTTTTTAATTTTTCATATTCCATTTGCTGGTGGTTCTGTAGATATTGTTTAAGATACAAGAAATTTGCTACCACTATTTGTGGGGGGAGGGTGGGGGGATTTGTTGTCAGTCCTCTCGAAGTAAGCATAAATGGCACAGCATTTACCTTTGCCTGACATTTAAGCCTTTGGCGTGCGGAAAGCAAGTGATTGAGTGGTCATAAACTTAACCAATTCTGGGAAATTTGTTGAAACCGAAAGTCTCGTTTTTTTGTTAAGGCGGCGGTTCGGTTTCGGTTTAAAAAAAAAAAACCGAACCGATAAACCGCCCAGCCCTACTCGTGGCCGTGCCTCCCGCGGGAAAGGAGAATGTGGTCGTTCGGGGCCTCCCGAGCCGACTTTGTCTGGTGAGAGTTATTCCTCCTCTGTGGGGGATGTGCAGTCTTTTCCTGTGGTGGATACTGCGAGAGCTGTTGAGTGTTCTGGTGTAGAGATGCCTGGTTCCGGGACTACGGTCCCCCTCCAGTCGACATCTGAGGCTGTCACTAGGGTTGTGACTCCTCCTTCGGAGCCGAGCCGGTGTGCTCTCTCCACTTTTTCACCAGCCTCAACGACTCTCGACGTATCTACTACTGCTGCTGGTCCGTCTGCTTCGTTGTCTGTTTCAGCCGGCCTCGGCTTTTCGCTGCAGGGGACTGCAGGACTGTCCGATACTGTAGACGTGGGATATCGGCTCCAGCCTTCCCTGACTTCAACTCGGTGAAGTCGGAAGGGGCTGCCGGCCGAGCCCATCGCTGTGGTCTCGTCGCCGTCGAGTACCACAGTTGTGTCTTTGGATTCGGATGTTCGTAGTGGAAACACTATGAACTCCGTGGCGTTTCCGTCCACTCACTCTGGTCACACGACCAGTTTTGGGGGACCAACGCCTTTTGTGCAGCCTGGACCTTCTGCCCCGCAGAGGTCCGCGGTGACTCTCATGAGTTCTCGCAATATTGATCCTCGGGGTGCATCGTACCCCTATACACGTCTGCCTTCAGATGTTTCGGCTGCCGCCCGTCGTCCCGCGTCGGGTGTTTTGGAGGATCGTGACCCTTCGCTGGTTAAGAGGGTCAGAGGTGAAGCCACTTTGCCGGTTCGCTCCCCTATCGAACCGGTCGGTACAGGCAGTGAGCTTAGGGAGGCCCTCTCCTTACTCACTCAGGTTTTCTCAAAGAGCCTTCCTGTTGCTTCCAGCGAGGCTGTGGGTGGTTTCCAGGCGCCTCCTATGGCGCCGCCTCCCGGGATTGGAAACAGGCCGGTTTCCGATTCCTCTGGTGTCCCGACACCATGGGAGGCGTCGGCTGGTTTGCCCACGATGGGCTATGTGTCTTCCGACTCTGGGGAGGAGTCCGACATGCTTGAGGTCGAGGGCCAGCAGTCTTCGGACTTGGGGGCGGCTCTTGACTTTGTGTTTGGGTTTCTGCCTGAGCTCAAACCTGCTAACCAGCCGACAGTGTCAGCCTGGCCGCGATCATCGGTCGTGCGCCAACAGCCTATGGAGCAACCTGCTTCTGGGCACCTTCGACCATGCCAGTCGGTACAGGAGGTTGAGGCTTTTTCAGCATTGGATGCCAAGCTGAATTCCAAGGCTTTGAAGACTTCGTTCTTCACCAGGGTTGACACCTTTTTGCCTCCTGTGCGTTATCGTTCCTACGATTCCGCCAATCCGTCAGTCTGCCAGACTTTGACGGTTCTGGATCAGGACTCCACTTCCCTCGGGCTTTCCAAGCCCAAGTCTGCCGTCATTCCAATGACGACTCTGGAGTCCACGTTGGGCTTATCTAGAGAGATGCTTGGCATGCTTTCTCTCTCAGATCACGTCGTCTCAGCTTTGGCTGCTTATCTGCCTCCAGATAAGTTTGACGAGGTACAGGCTCCTTTGCGTGTGCTGTCCAAGGCGCTTATGCACCTTACTCACACGCATGCCTGTAACACGGCCAATTTGGAATTAGTTCGAAGGGACACTGTGCTGGACACAGGACGATCCCTTCCCGAGGAGCAGCGTGCTACTCTTCGATCTGCTTCTTTGGCAGGTCCGCAACTTTTCCATGGTTCCGTGTCGACGGTCCGGGATGACGTCCTACGTCATTCCAAAGATCAGCTGCTGTTTCGTCAGCTTGATCAGCCTTCTCGGGGAGGCAAGGGCCATTCCAAGCCTAACAAGTACCCTTCTGCTTCCTCTGTGAAGCAAAAGGCTGGTCCTTCTGCCGCCGCCTCTACTTCTTACTCACGGGGTAAAGGTAGGGGTCGGCAGAATCGAGGGAAGTCTCAGGATTCTTCATTTAGCAGAGGAGGTGGTTTCTCCTCTCGCGGGCCTCGTCGGGGCTCGAAATGAAGGTCCTCACCTCGACTCGTCCCAGGTTGGAGGAAGGATAGCAGAGTTTGCAGACCATTGGACCACCATCACATCCGATCCATGGGTGTTAGATGTTGTTCGGTCCGGGCTGCGCATATCCTTCCGACGGCACCCCACTCTGTCAAGGGTGCCTCTTCCAACCACAGTTCCTTCAGACGTTTTACGTCGGGAACTTTTGTCCACAGACATTGCCAATCTCCTGGCAAAGGGGGCGATCGAGGTCGTCAAGAACGTTCAGTCAGTGGGTTTCTATTCCCGCCTGTTCTTGGTGCCGAAGAAGGACGGCCGACTCCGACCGGTTATCGATCCGAGCATCCTGAACCAGTCTATCATTGCTCCCAAGTTCAGCATGGAGACTTTCAGGTCGGTCCGCCAATCAATTCACCAGGGAGATTTCGCAGCCAGCATCGACCTGCGAGACGCTTACTTCCACGTTCCGATGCATCGGGCGTCACGGAAGTATCTCAGGTTCGCTTTTCTGGGGCGAGTTTACCAGTTCAAGGCCATGCCTTTCGGCCTCAACCTGGCTCCTTGGGCGTTCACCAGACTGATGTCGCATGTGATAGCGTTCCATCGCACACAGTCCAGGGTGACTACTTCGGCATATCTGGACGATATCCTCCAGAGGCATTCCAATGCTGCCTTACTGGAATCGGATGTCGCCACTCTGTTGAGCTTGCTCACGTCGCTAGGATTCAGAGTCAACGAGGAGAAGTCGGACCTGGTCCCTTCTCAGTCGTTTTGTCATCTGGGGATGTCTTTCCAAACCAAATTCAATTTGGTGGCTGTTCCCCGGGCCAAGGCTGTGATTCTCTCAGCTTTTGCTCTGACTCTGTCCCAGTCCAGGTCCGCCACCGCTCGGAGTTGTCTCCGGTTGATCGGTCTCTGCAGTTCGGTGACGGATCTCATTCCTCTAGGTCAGCTGCGTGTCAGACCTCTCCAACACTTTCTGCTCAGTCGTTGGAGACCGAATGTAGATTCTCTGGATCAGGTGCTTCCGTTTCCGGACTCTCTGTATCCTCACCTTCTTCCCTGGACAGATGTTCAGTGGATTACGCAGGGTGTTCCGCTGGACTTTCCCACGTCCGATCGCATTCTGACAGCAGATGGCAGCGATCTCGGATGGGGTGCGACGTTGGATCCTCTCGGTCTTTCCCTACACAGGATGTGGGACCAGGATCAAGCAGCTCTACACATCAACCAGAAGGAGCTTCTTGCTCTTCTTCTGAGTTTCAGGCAGTGGATCCCTCACCTGTCGAATCGCCAGGTCCTTCTACTATCCGACAATTCGACAGTGGTTGCTTACATTCGGAACCAGGGCGGCACGCACTCGCTTCCGATGTACGAGTTAGCTCGGGATCTTTTACTGCTCGCTCAGGATGTTCACGCCGGAGTGGTTGTTCGTCACATTCCCGGTCGTCTGAACGTCCTAGCCGACTCCCTGTCCCGACAGGGCAGGGTTATTTCCACCGAGTGGATGCTTCACAGGGCAGTGTTCCAGTCGCTTTGCGATCTCTGGGGACGTCCCCACATCGATCTCTTTGCGACTCGTTGGAACCATCAGGTGGACACTTTCGTGTCCCCGTGTCCAGATCCTCTGGCTTTTGCCGTGGACGCTCTGTCACTCGATTGGAACGGTCTAGTCGGCTACGCCTTCCTGCCGGTTCCGATTCTTCCTCAGGTGCTCACCAAAATTCGAACCTGCAGTTGTCGAATCATTCTGATCGCTCCCCTGTCGCCTCAGCGGGTGTGGATCAATCAGCTCCGCTCGCTGATGGTGGCGGTTCCGGCACGTCTCCCGCTACGTCGCGACCTTCTTTGTCAAGGTCGCCCGAGGAGGTTTCACGTCGACCCGTCTTCATTGTGCCTTCACGCATATCTTTTGTCAGGTCCTGTCTCCTCCGTAGAGGTTTTTCGAGACGAGCAGTGGAGTGCATTTCTTCTTCAAGGAGGCACTCCACTGGTTTAGCTTATGCAGCTAAATGGAAGGTCTTCTGTCGATGGTGTGCTGATCACTCTGTTGATTATGCCAATCCTTCGATTTCACAGATTGCGGAGTTTCTGGTATATCTGTTTGATTCTCGGGGTCTCCAGCCTGTTACCATCAAGGGTTACAGGTCTATGCATTCAGAGAATTTTTCTTATGTGGGGAAGCGTCGTATCGGCACTAATCCTTACCTCTCCAAGCTTGTTCGACACTTTTCTTTAAAAAGGCCTCGGACTTTGCAGCTTACTCCACGATGGAATCTTTCGTGGGTGCTGCTTTGCTTGGGGGGGGGGGGGGGGGGGCCGTTCGAACCTTTATCCCAGGTGGATATGCAATTTCTCACATACAAGACGGCTTTTCTGATGGCATTTGCTTCGGCCAGACGGGTTAGTGAGCTTCACGCCCTCTCGGTTGACCCGGCCTTTTTTAGGAGTTCTCCCAACAGTGTTACTTTTACCACTGATTGCTCCTTTTTGGCTGAGAATCAGTTACCAGATACTACTCCTCCTCCTATCTGTATCAGGGCTCTTCCCTCTGTTGAGGGTACTCGCCCTTTGCTCTGTCCGGTCCGTGCTATTCGCATTTATCTTGATCGGACACGCTTCATACGGAAGGGCAGAAAACGTTTTTTTCTGTCTCTCATTCTGGGTCGACAGAAGATCTCTCCTCAATCCATTTCTCGATGGATTTGTCTTGCTATTCGTACGGCTTATAGTCGTTTAGCAGCTGGCGATTGTATTACCAATCGTATTTCTGCCCACGAGGTGCGGGCACTGTCTACCTCTTGGGCTTATTCTAACTCCGTCAAGTTGTCGGATGTTATGCAGGCAGCCTACTGGAGAAATGCTTCTACATTCTCCACCTTTTATTTACGCCAGTTGCAGGAGCAGTCGGAGGACCTTTTTGCCTTGGGTCCTCTTTCTTCTGCTCAGGCTGTTGTCTGCCATAGCCATTAGGCTTCTTGAAGGTCAGTTTCAGCCTTGTGCTGTTACTGCCCTTTTTTCTGTCTGTGTGTCACACAGGCTCATATGTCTCTTTTCATTGTCCTTTACCAATGATTGCGACATTATGGTTGATAAGCCTCGGGACCTCTTCCTTCTACTTCACGGTTCCAGTGCACTAGGGTTATGTGGGGGTTGGTTATGCGATTCCCTCCAGCCTTTTGTCTATTCAGCCTGTAGTAAACAATTGTGAGTAGGTTGATAAGAAATCTAAATTTTATAGTAAATTTCCTTTCTTATTATACCTACCACAATTGTTTACATGGAGGCCCTCCCGTCTTCTTTACGGGTAAAGAATCTTTCCTCCCCGCTGATCACATAACTCTAACGTTTCCGGATTCAAAAAGAATGAGTCTTTAGAGACGGTATATGCGCACTGGCAACGGAAGTCGTGGAGTTGTACTTGGGAGAGAGCATCCCGTACTGGGTCTGCGCCGGTTGCACTCGACCCAGTTTTGGCTTATTTTTTTTTTGGTGCTTTTGCACCACTTTTCTTTCCCAACTTGCTTAGGAAAGACAAAAATAGAGAGTATTTTATCCGAGTTAGGGACTTCCACTGTAGTGCAAGCCTGTAGTAAACAATTGTGGTAGGTATAATAAGAAAGGAAATTTACTATAAAATTTAGATTTCTTATTGACCAGTAAATTTTAAGTAAATTAATCATCAGCACATTCTAACATTGAAAAAATATTTTTAAAAAATATAACGTGGTAACAAAATATATTTTTTCAACTTGACGAGGGACAGTTTGAAAACACCGGAATGACAGATCTATAACCAAACAGAATAATAATACGGCGGTCCTACTAATTACCGAACAAAGCAATCCAAAAGTGCTCATTACCGACCAAAAGCCAGTAAGTACCTACCAAAAAAATAAATGAGTCCCGACCAAAAAAAGATTTTTTTAGAATCTCGAAGGTTTTAGTCAGTGATTTGTGGCTGATTGAAAATAGAAGTAGTGGCCAGCCTCCAGCTCGAGAAAATTTTAGGGAAGGGGGTATCGGAGGGAAGAAGGTGAGGCATTATTTTTAAGTCGGGGTTTTGTCTCCATAAAATGGGGTTATTGTGGTATCATATATTGTTTCATGTATTCTGAAAGTTGGAAATAAATATTGGTTAAACTAAACGAAAAGTGATGGCTATGAATAAATTAAAGGTTTTAGCGCACCGAAGGCGCCCAGGGATGATGTGGGATTTAAAAATCCCTTGCGACCCGGTTAACCTATTTGCCTATTGCCTCAAATGAGATCTTAAGGGGTATCCACGCGATTATTGTTTCCCTGCAGTTCGTTCACCTTTGGAGTGCCATCAAAACCCCGAGAGAGAGAGAATGGGCTCTAGTCGGTTTCGGCATGGCGATGGTAAAAGTTTGAGTCCGCCACGGCAGGGCGAGCCAAATGTTGTGCCAAGGCAAATTGAATGGAGGAAGAAAAAAGAAAACCAAACATAAACGCTGGTTTAGTTTAAACAGTATTTATTCAAGAATTTGTTAACTGTATTCATTTCACAAGAAACGATGAAAGAATAAGCAACATAAAATACAATAGAACACAGAAGAACAAAGATATGCAAATAGATACAGTTAAAACTAGAAATCCCGTCATGAGATGCGCACAAATAGCACGTTGATATGTGCGTTAATGTACGCGTTATGGCCCAAGTAAAGCTATCAAATTCTGTACATATGGCCCGTGCTCAAGCAATGTTTCAGCCAATGGACCTCTGGGTAACCCGGAGGTCCATTGGCAGAAACATTGCATGTGTTGGATATGAGTAACCAGGAGAACCTGCCGTGCTTTAGATGCCATTCGATATGGCAATTCCAACGCGCAATTAAGCCTAGATAAGCGCACTATTCGTGACAGGACTTCTAGTTTTAACTGTATGGCCTGTGCACAAGCAATGTTTCAGCCAATGGGGGGTAACCCGGAGGTCCATTGGCAGAAACATTGCATGTGTTTGCTATGAGTAACCAAGAGAACCTGCCGTGCTTTGGATGCCATTTGATATGGCAATTGCACGCAATTCCAATGCACAGTTAAGCCTAGATAAGTGCACTATTTGTGACAGGACTTCTAGTTTTAACTGTACGTCTGATTCGGTAGCAGCCTCGGTATATTGACCATAGCGGTTACAAAAAAAGGAGTGGAGAAAGCTCCAACGATTTAGTTTTTTATTTAGCATTCAGTGATGAGTCTCAGTAAAACTTCGGCCAATCAAGTAGGCTACTGCATTGTCGAAACACACTCCCTCGGAAGTTTCAATACCTGCCGACTTTTCAGTTTAGTTGGAACGAAACATGCAAAATTGTCATTCATCATGACGATCCGCGTTCTTGGTAGGTTTTTAACCCCATTTGGGGGCTAAAACTATTAATTTTGCGTGTATTCCATGTCATTCTGGTGTTTAGGAGGACTGCATTTATTTATACAATAATTCAATGGTCAGTCTAATTTTTGTTAATTAAAACTTGTGACAGATAACAGAGTTTGTCTTGGAGTTTTTCTTTGTAGAATCATAAAAAACAAGAATAAAAACTGTCAAAATATATTTTATCTATTGTATCAATTTGGCAGAAGATGTGATTTCTAGAACTGAAATGGTTACAAATTTTTTGTAACCGGTTAACCGGGAGCTATAATCGGTTAATGACGAACGGTTATTTTAATAGGTCATAAGAAAATTGGGGGAAAACATGACCGGGAGTACAGCGCAGCGAGGCCGCACAAAGTACAACTCACTCGGACGGCTGGAAAATAAAGAAACGATACGATATTGTAATCGTATTATCGTCAGTGAATACACCTACCTCGTTGTGAGCTGCATGTCACTGTATGAACTGATCAACTGTTGTTCAAAACCGTAATCCAGTAAATCCATGGGTCACTTCCAGGAATACCACTGAACAAAGTGACAAATGTACCTAAACATGCCTTATATTCCATATTCACCGGATGAAAAGGGTGTAAAAAAAAACGGACGCAGAACACGTGATGCTGTTACCCACTGCCGTAAACCAGTGTTAAAGACAGAAGAATTGACACTGTCGTATTTAGCGATCCTCAAATTAACCTTATTAATCTTCCCCCAGAAATTCATTACGTATGGTAAAGTAAAAACTATTTTAAAATTTAAACCAAAGTTTCAGACTTTTGTGAAGACTGAAGACGAATGTTTTTTAGCTACCATAAACAGTTGCAACTTGCAACCTACATGGAAATGAAACAGCGTTAACAATTCATTCAGAATTTAGACAGGCTATGACGCAACAATACTGACTGCAAATAACTTTGAACGGGAGCAGGAGAAGTCGGCCCATTGCGAACTCGGCCCCGGAGAAGTCGGCCCCTAGGAGAAGTCGGCCCAGACAATTTCGGAGAAGTCGGCCCATGAGAGAAGTCGGCCCCACAAACTACAGGAGAAGTCGGCCCCTAGGAGAAGTCGGCCCAGACAATTTCGGAGAAGTCGGCCCATGAGAGAAGTCGGCCCCACAAACCCCAGGAGAAGTCGGACCCTAGGAGAAGTCGGCCCAGACAATTTGAGAGAAGTCGGCCTACGAGAGAAGTCACCCCCATGAAGTACGAGAGAACTCTGCCCCTAGGAAGTCGACCCAGACAATTTGGGAGAAGTCGGACCCACAAACTAAAGGTTAATATCCGATGGTTTAGGGCAAAAAGTCTGATCACATGGACCCGGTATCAGTCATTTGATGAAATAAAATAGTGACATATATACTTCACAATTTGAGATGTATGAAAAAAAGCAGTCTTGTTTTTTTATCATTGAAAATACCAGTACTTAACATTAATTCCTAGAACGCTCACAGGGCTTTCTAGGAACTGATGTTACGTAGTGGTATTATCAGTGATAAAAAGACGTTATTTTACTGCAAACAGAACTAATTTACAGCAATTACAATACACTGATCTATTTCCGTATTTCGCTGTAATTACGATTCAAAATTTCACTATTTGAGATGTATGAAAAAAGCAGTCTTGTTTTTTTATCATTGAAAATACCAGTACTTAACATTAATTCCTAGAACGCCCACAGGGCTTTCTAGGAACTGATGTTACGTAGTGGTATTATCAGTGATAAAAAGACATTATTTTACTGCAAACAGAACTAGGTGTAAAGTTCTCCCTAAGTTCTTTCACAGTAGCTTTACATGTATTGTTCTTATTTCTGACAGAGCAGCGCCATATTGGACGGCCTGATTTCTTAGTGTATGAGTAGCCGTGACTGTCTATTAAAAGTTTGCCTGACCGTTGTGAACCGTTGGAAATAATTTCATATGTTATTGTATCTGGCTGACTTAGTAATCCTTTTTATAAGGGTGGGGCCGACTTCTCTCATAGGCCGACTTCTCTTATGGGCCGACTTTGTTTTGGGCCGAGTTCTCCTATGGGTGACTTTGTTTGGGGCCGACTTCTCTCATGGGCCGACTTCTCTTGTGGGCCGAGTTCTCCTATGGGCCGACTTCGTTTGGGGCCGACTTCTCTTATGGGCCGACTTCTCTTGTGGGCCGACTTTGTTTTGGGCCGAGTTCTCCTATGGGCCGACTTCGTTTGGGGCCGACTTCTCCTGCATTCCTTTGAACTGGTCCCTGAAACATGTGGAATGCGAGTCGGATTATGCGACAGAGTTGCAGAATGACAATGATGCCAGAATCCAAAACTCTTGTCGATTTCTATTGAATCTTGTCAACTCTCAGCAATAACAATGAAAGGGGTGATATCGGGTTCACCTACAGGCGTACAGCTATGCCCAAAGCAATGCTTGAATTACCTTTTACTGTGCTATTACTAGCGTATTAGATACAGCGACATGAAACTTCAGACAAAACTTACTTTCTGTTAATTTCTGCCTGCAGCACTCATCATAAGATACAGAACGGTTAACCACGGTTACAAAATTTATACCCGGTTATAATCGAAACTGAACCGTCAACGGTTAACCGTTTCAACTCTAGTGATTTCGTTGTTTTTCTATAAAGCACCCTTTGAAGTCCTGTTACGGTTAATCACAGAGGACACTTTTAACTGGTAGAGTGCTTGAAGCCCATATTTGGGCTTTATTCTTAAGTGCAGGTACTCCAACTTAAAGGCTTCATATTCTGTGGACATGCCTCCTTTTATTTTTGGATTGAAACTATTTTGTCTATGTGGATTTTCTTTGTTAAAATTTATGGGAGAGTGCCCACTGGCACTCTCCCATAAATTGTAACAAGGAAAATACAGGTGAACAAATTTTGTCAACCAAAAATAATTCCGCACTCTACCAATTGAAAAAAAGCAGAATCTTGTAAAAACAAATGGTTGTTCCATTTTTCGTTCAGTTTGTTCATGGCATACTGTTTTGATAATCGGCGGGACCAGATCACATCAAGATTTTGGAAAAACATTTTTTTAAAAAAGTGTAGCCAATCAAGGGTCTATCTATATACTGGAATCACCAGTAAATACTGGAATCACCTTATTTTTAGCTCAACTTTGGCGAAGCCAAATTTGTGCTTTTGTCGTGGCCCGTCGTCCGTCTGTCCATACGTCAACAATTGGATACGCCTCGGCCTAGAGGCCGTATTTATGAACCGATCTTTACGAAACTTCTTGGGTACCTTTGTTATTACTGTGGGATGAGAACGAGTGTTTTGGGGTGCGGTCCAAAATTCAAGATGGCTGCCAGCCGCCATTTTGTACCGACGATGCAGAAATCTGTTTTTTGTACAGAACTTCCATATGAAAGCTCTGATTTGAATCATTTTTTGTATGAATGTTTAGAACCATAGGATACATCACATATACACGGGTTTTTTTCTTGTGCATAAATTATGCAAATTAGACTAACTTTAATGTTTTTTTATGTTACTTTCAGCACTACAGTTAAAACTAGAAGTCCTGTCACGAATAGTGCGCTTATCTAGGCTTAATTGCGCGCAATTGCCATATTGAATGGCATTCAATGCACGACAGGTTCTCCTGGTTACTTATAGCAAACACATGCAATGTTTCTGCCAATGGACCTTTGGGTAACCCGGAGATCCATTGGCTGAAACATTGCTTGTGCACAGGCCATATGTACAGAATTTGATAGCTTTACTTGGGCCATAATGCGCACATTAACGCGCATATCAACGTGCTATGTCTGCGCATTTCATGACAGGACTTCTAGTTTTAACTGTTTAAGTGCAAATGCTAATACGGCTTGGGCTAGAGGCCGTATTTATGAACCGATCTTTACGAAACTTCTTGAGTACCTTTGGTATCACTGTGGGACGAGAACGAGTGTTTTGGGGTCTGGTTCGAAATTCAAGATGGCCGATGGCAGCCATTTTGTACAAAATTAGGTGCAATCAGATTTTTGCGCAGAACTTCCGTATGAAAGCGCTGATTTGAATAATTTTTTGTGTGAATGTTTAGCACCATGGGATATATCATATATAATACAGGTTTTTTTCTCGTGCAGAAATTATGCAAATTAGATGAACTTGGATTTTTTCAGTGCTACTTACACACAGTAAGTACACATGTCAATACGGCTCGGGCTAGAGTCTGTATTTATGAACCGATCTTCATGAAACATCTTGGGTACCTTTGTTATCACCTTGGGACGTGAACGAGTGTTTCTGGGTGCGGTCTAAAATTCAAGATGGCTGCCAGTGGCCATTTTGTACTAAAATTAGGTCTAATCAGTTTTTTGTACACAACTTCTATACGGCTCAGACTAGAGGCCGTACAGTTAAAACTAGAAGTCCTTCATGAAATGCGCACAAATAGCGCGTTAATGTGCCCAAGGCCCAAGTAAAGCTATCAAATTCTGTACATATTGCCTGTGCACAAGCAATGTTTCAGCTAATGGACCTCTGGGTAACCCATAGGTCCATTGGCAGAAACATTGCATGTGTTTTCTATGAGTAACCAAGAGAACCTGCCGTTCTTTGAATGCCATTCGATATGGCAATTGCATGCAATTCCAATGCGCATTTAAGCCTAGATAAGCGAACTATTCGTGACAGGACTTCTAGTTTTAACTGTAAGTTCTCAGAGTATGCATATTTAGTGCTGGGCAACATTTGCCAAAATAATATTTGCATTTTGGTTGGGGTGTGGGGAAAAGATCGTTATTAGCGATACAATCACACAATATTGTTCTTGGGAAGATTGTGTTTTATTCCGGTAAATAGTGTTAATACGGTTTTGTGTAAGGATACAATACACTTGGCTGTATTAACTAGGAATATACTGAGCACACATACTTTGTGTCTTAAATGAATATTAATGTTAATGTGTACATGTAGGGGGGGGGGGGGCGTGGTGGCGTCACAGTAACTGGTTCTCATCAGATACCGAAGTTAAGTAACGTCGAGCATGGTTAGTAGTTGGATGGGTGACCATTTCAGCAACTGATTCGCGCTTCCGCATTGTGTCTGTACACCCTGATTCCCTACATGGGGGCACGGTGACGCTGTGTACTAAGGCATACTGCACGTCGATGTTGCGCATCTCTTAACCAATCTAACTCTGTCTGCGCCACGGTGCAGAGTTCAGAGTTACGAAGTTGGAGAGCTGACAGCTGCTCGTCGTTGCTTGGTGGTTCACTCCGGATACTCCGGCTTCCTCCACCCATAAGACTCTCACGGTCACAATTAGCCATTGTGCATAAGTATGTGACCTTAAACACCAAATAAATAATAAATGTTAATGTGTGTTGTGAAGTTGTATGATGCATGGTTTACACGTTTGTCAGAATGTATTATTCAGTGGTTCTTTTTTCAACGTCTTACCTCCCTTGATGTGTTTCTCTAATGTTAACATGAATTCTACAATCTTCGGGAAATGGTGGCGATCTCGGGCCGACTGCAGCTGGTAAAATCCGTAATATCTCTACTCTGCAAATCCCTAAAAGGGCCAAATATCAAAGGGATTTCTAATAGCTTTAAATAGCAGGAAAGCGATTTGTCGAATATTCAATGTGACTGACTACGCATGCTTTGCGCAATGCAGTACACATGGTTGTGGCTTTTCACCTCAACTTGTTCTAACAAATTAGGGGTAGACAAATGTTCTATCATTTTTGTAATGATGGTGAGTGTCAAGACAATCCACTTGAACAGTTTGGAATGAAAAGTCATAACAAGAAAGGTCCCATAGTCTGCGAGGGTAGACGGTGGTAAAAAGGGAAAGACCGAAATTTTAACCAACAGTAATCCACTCAAGTGAAGTAAATTCACTTCTTGTAAACCATGATAAGCAAGTTGAAATGTGCATACCAGAGTTTAAACAACTTCGGTATACCGTTACCAATTATAATTTAATTTGCCAGTCACAGTTTTGAACATGATACCAATTATATATATAAATCGGTAAACCAAAAAAATGCCCTGTACTATTTGAGTTGTTCTTGTAAAAGCTGACATTTATTTGTTTTTCTGTTTCTTTTTCAATTTCAACAGTGCTGAAACAGTTAGTTGGTACTGTCGGATAACCGGTTTGAAAACGGAGATCGGCATAACCCATTGGAAAAGCTGTCAACCAGATAATCGCTATTGCTATAGTTTACAAGATAGCGTTGGGAAAATAAATAGTATTTGACCTTGTGACGTTAGAATTCGTATGCTGAGGCAAGCTTTGTCAGAGCTACCAAATATTTGCCAATTTACAATGATGTGAACTTGATGGAACATGAAAGGGTTAAAGTGTTGGAATGTTGAATGAACAGTTGGGCTGTCAAGTCACAGATAAATGTTTGTAACAAACTGCCAACAGTTGAATGCACTGCAGGTTATTTTCTGCATGGTTCAGCAGTTAGCACATGTCTGTCAATGTAACATAATTTTCTTCTCTTTGACGGGGTGCAGATTATAACACTGAAAAAATCCCTCAGTGCGAGTAATGGTGCTTTCAAAATAAATTGACTGTTTGATACTTTACCAATGTGTTTCAGAAAAAACATGTTTTGATTTTATTGTACTGTTTAAAAACTTATTGTAGTTTAAAGCAATGTTTGGTCAGGTCTGCAGTTAAAAATAGAAGTCCTGTCACAATCTTTGAACTTACCTGAGCTTAATTGCGCATAGGAATTGCGTGCAATTGCCATGTCGAATGGCATCCAAAGCACGGCAGGTTCTCCTGGTTACTCATATTAAACACAATGTTTCTGCCAATGGACCTCCTTGTTACCAGTTAGTTATGGAAAAGTGTACGGGAGCGCGGTGGCTCAGTAGGTAGAGGTGCAGGCTGCAAGCCGAGAGGTCCTCGGTTCGAATCCCACCTGCGGCAAACGCGTTGTGTCCTTGGGCAAGACACTTCATCTCCATTGCCCGCGTGGGGGCACGGTGACGCCGTGTACTATGGCGTACTGCACGTCGATGGTGCGCATGTCTCCAACCAATCTAACGCGAGTTACGATGTTGGGGAGCTGGCAGCTGCTCGTCGTTGCTTGGTGGTTCTCTCCGGGTACTCCGGCTTCCTCCACCCGTAAAACTGTCACGGTCATGATTAGCCATTGTGCATAAATATGTGACCTTAAACATCAATAAATAAATAAATAAATGGAAAAGTGTACAGTTAAAACTAGAAGTCCTGTCACCAATAGTGCGCTTATCTAGGCTTAATTGCGCGTTGGAATTGCACGCAATTGCCATATCGAATGGCATCCAAAGCATGGCAGGTTCTCCTGGTTACTCACAGCAAACACATGCAATGTTTCTTCCAATGGACCACCGGGTTACCCAGAGGTCCATTGGCTGAAACATTGCTTGTGCACAGGTCATATGGACAGAATTGGATAGCTTTACTATGGGCATAACGCATACATTAACGCGCAGATCAACGTGCTATTTGTGCGCATTTCATGACAGGACTTCTAGTTTTAACTGTATTTGCAACAAATCTGTGAAAATTTTAGGTCATTAACTCATTCGGACCAGGAGATATTGCAATTTCGATGACAATTTTGACATTTTGGGGCATTCAGAGCCCTAACAGTTAAAACTAGAAGTCCTGTTACGAATAGTGCGCTTATCTAGGCTTAATTGCGCATTGGAATTGCGTGCATTTGCCATATCGAATGGCATCCAAAGCACGGCAGGTTCTCTTGGTTACTCATAGCAAACACATGCAATGTTTTTGCCAGTGGACCTCCGGGTTACCCGGAGGTCCATTGGCTGAAACATTGCTTGTGCACAGGCCATATGTACAGAATTTGATAGCTTTACTTGGGCCATAACGTGTACATTAACACGCATATCAACGTGTTATTTGTGTGCATCTCACGACAGGGCTTCTAGTTTTAACTGTAGTCAGAGATGCACATGCAAACAGACCTACAACTCATATCTGTCTATGATGGAGCAAAATTTCAGAAAAATCTAAGAGCCTTCGAGGAGGAAAAAAAAGAAGAAAAAAAACATAATTTTTTTCGAAGACTAACAAATGTCTTTTCCTTTCAGGAAAAGCCAAAATATTGCTCCATAATTTGTATTAAGGGAAGTTTTAGAATCTTGGCATGAAAACAAGCTCAGTTCATTCTAAAATCATGCGTCAAATACAGGACATTATAAGTCATGAGGCTTTCAGGGGGCGGATATGGTGTGCTGTAAGGCGAAGCGAGATCAATATTAGGTGAGGCGAAGCGAGATCAATATTAGGTGAGGCCTTTGGCCTCACCTAATATTGATCTCGCTGAGCCTTACTTCACACCATATCCGCCCCCTGAAAGCCCCATAACTTATTTATTATGCCAGTCCTTTGAAAGAGACACAACCATAAGTGTAATTTGTGTTGGATATCGATCAACCTTCAAGTTCACCCATTCAAATCAAAACAAAACGGACGATAAAATTTACAGTCCAGGGGGAGTAACTCGAAAATATTTGTATGAACTGAGAAGGGCAGATTATTCGGGTAAGGATTCTCGCTTGAGTTTGTCTCAGACAGTGCCAGTTGGCTTCTATACATGTACATGTTGTTTTAGTGGTTTATTTATTGTATTTATTTACATTTGTTTATTAAAATTTCTCAAAGACTGGAAGAAACGTACATGTATTATACAGCTACAGTTAAAACTAGAAGTCCTGTCATGAAATGCGCTCAAGTAGCATGTTGATATGCGCGTTATGGCCCAAGTAAAGCTATCAAATTCAGTACATATGGCCTGCGCACAAGCAATGTTTCAGCCAATGGACCTTCGGGGAACCCGGAGGTCCATTGGCAGAAACATTGCATGTGTTTGCTATGAGTAACCAGGAGTACCTGCCGTGCTCTGGATGCCATTTGATATGGCAGTTGCGCGCAATTCCAACGCGCAATTAAGCCTAGATAAGCGCACTATTCGTGACAGGACTTCTAGTTTTAACTGTAAAACTAAAAGTCCTGTCATGAAATGCGCACAAATAGCACGATGATATGCATGTTAATGTTCGCGTTATGGCCCAAGTAAAGCTATCAAATTCTGTACATATGGCCTGTGCACAAGCAATGTTTCAGCCAATGGACCTCCGGATAACCCGGAGGTCCATTGGCAGAAACATTGCATGTGTTTGCTATGAGTAACCAGGAGAACCTGCCGTGCTTTGGATGCCATTGGATATGGCAAATGTGCGCAATTCCAACGCGCAATTAAGTCTAGATAAGCTTACTATTCGTGACAGGACTTCTAGTTTTAACTGTAGCTGTACGTTGCTCAACAGACACCCAAGCAAAAACATCGAAGCGAGCGATGGATGTCAAAAACAAAATGTCAGAACTGACTGTATATGAGCTCTATATACGCTCAGCTTGATGATACATAGTCTCACAGTCTCGCTAGATATTGCAGCTGATTGGTCAATAACAGTTTCTGGCATAACACTGTTACAGTACAGTTGCTGTGGACTGGTTGTAATCCACGCATGGGCACTGATGCCCACGCATGCCAGTCCTGGAAATGAGACGGGTGCGAGTGCAATTGCTCCCATCAGCATCCGTGTTTTCAGTTTCACGGGAGCGAAAAAAATGCACTCGTTGAAAAATATTGTGGAGCACAAGTATACTGTGAGGGCAAATAAATGTAATCGTTTTGAGAAAGCAGTAGTCGGTGGCCAGTGGCAAGTTACTGTCATAATTCAGCAATTCCCTTTACATTTATCCCACTGAACACTAGTGGTATCTGCCATGCCATTTCAATGGCAGCAATTAGAAGAGTCCATATTCATTATTTGGAGTAGACCAATCAGTATTTTCACTGTGCAGCCTTGGGGCTGCACGTTGAAAATATTGATTCATCTACCCCACAC
This sequence comes from Pictodentalium vernedei, assembly GCA_031216915.1. Lineage (NCBI taxonomy): Eukaryota > Metazoa > Mollusca > Scaphopoda > Dentaliida > Dentaliidae > Pictodentalium > Pictodentalium vernedei. The sequence goes on from CM062296.1 coordinate 800,698,798, forward strand.
ATTTACTGAACAGCCATCCTATTTAATGACGTTATGACGTATCATGTTCCTGCTGGAAAAACGGCCGCTCATATTCAAAGGGTTATGGTTTCTGGTGTTTGGTGACAGTATTCCCTTGAAAATTCATTCACTAACATTTTAAGCGTGTAATTTACTCTTGTCTCTGATTTCGCGGGAGCTTAAAACTGCACCCGTCAATTTTATTCATTTCCAGCACTGGCATGCATTTAATTTAATGACGTTATGATGTATCATGTTCCTGCTGGAAAAAGGGCCGCTCGTATTGAAAGGGTTAAGGTTTCTGATGTTTGGTGACAGTATTCCCTTGAAAATTCATACACTAATATTTTACGGGTGTAATTTACTCTCGTCTCTGATTTTGCGGGAGCTTAAAACTGCACCCGTCAATTTTGTTCATTTCCAGCACCGGTATGCGTTTACCACTGCTGGCTCTGACTGGCATTGCACTTGGCACTTCATCAACACCTACTTCGGCTCCTCCGGATAAGGGAGGCTTGAAAGAGTGGGTAAAGAAATATCTGCAGACGCATGTTCGAGCTCTGGCCAAAACCGTAGGAAAAGCCACAGTGACGCCGTGGATGATCAAAGGATTTCCAGATGGTGATGAGGGGCCAGCTTGTAACATCATCCCGATAGTTATATGCAGTGACAGTGTGCATGCGCAATTCCTGATTAGGTGACATGTTTCTGTTGTCCATTTTGTTCACTGCAGGCTGCCAACCTGGTTTCCTTGGTAGCACATGTTTGCTATGTGAACCAGTAGCCTTCAATAGGACAGAAGGATTTGTTTGGATTGTGTCCAATTGAATTAGAGTAAATCTAATTACCCAACTCTAGTGATCAAACGATTATATTATAAGCCCATGAACCGATTACCGATTATTCAGTCATAATCTGCCGATTCTAATACCGATTCCGATTGAGTACCCATGCTTAGGGCTGCCACAGCTATTCCATTGAGTCAATTTACCGACGGAATGTGCTATAGTCAACTATTATTTTTCATACAGTTAAAACTAGAAGTCCTGTCATGAAAGGTGCACAAATAGCATGTTGATATGCGCATTAATGTACGCGTTATGGCCCAAGTAAAGCTATCAAATTCTGTACATTCTGTAAATTCTGTATGGCCTGTGCACAAGCAATGTTTCAGCCAATGTACCTCCGGGTAACCCAGAGGTCCATTGGCAGAAACATTGCATGTGTTTGCTATGAGTAACCAAGAGAACCTTCCGTGCTTTGGATGCCATTCGATATGGCAATTAAGCCTAAATAAGCACACAATTCGTGACAGAACTTCTAGTTTTAACTGTAGTTGACTATTTTTTAGCCTTGTACATCATACCACTGAATGATGATATTGGTCCGTGAGGGGCATGCAACATTTAACAGTACCTGTTATCCTTATTCATTGTTCATTTCACGAAAATAGGCAGCAACTTTGACTTTACCCTCACATATTATCTCATGAATTTAACGTTGTCCTACCTAGACTCTGCACTGGATCAAGCTACTTTGAACAAATTGTTGATAATCCTTGTTAATTGTTGCCATTTTAAATCCAATAATTTTTTTATAAATGTGGATTTATTGACGCTAAAAATTCCAAACTTGAAAGTGTTTCATCGCGTAACCCAAAATTGATTACGTCAGTAATTCCCAGTGAACCTATGGGGGGAGGATGGGGTGTCAGGCAAAAAATGACAGATAAAAGGTGAGAATATTTTTACATTTTCAATTTTTGGGACCCACCACCCCCGGAATGCAGATTTTTGCCATGTCTTTTGTTATGTCTTGGACACCCACCCCTCCCACACAGTTTTCCTCAAAGACAATCGGGGACCTACCCCCAATTTACGAAATCTGTTTAACGAAGTATTCAGATTACCTAAATCAAAAAAAATAATAAATAAATACATTTCCCAAACACGAAAGGTGCCGTAAACCAACTTGTCTGATATCCCAGCTCTGCTCTTGGGCATCCAAGGCATCCCTAGCCACAGACAGCCCCAAAACAATCTCTGCATGTAAGGCCACAATGGAAATGCAGCATCAGACCCCCAGGTAACCACTGGAACCCGCCTCCACCAACTGAATTGCAGATATACACCCATTCATGTTCCAAGCAACACAACCCTTACCCCGATGTACAACATGTCTATTCTGTTCAGACACCAGTCGAATCCCACCACCAAGAAGCCCTGCCCAAAATATATTCTTCCCACCTGGATATCTTCATCTGTCCACAAGAAATAGTTGTTTTCTTTGCATTACTTTTCGATTAAATGTTTAGTTTGTTCAGCTGGTATGAGAGAGACCTAATACTGAAGTTCTTTGACCCATGCCAGGGTGGCTTGTCTGATATGAATTGCCTCTTATTTATTTTTAGCTCATCTTGACAAAGTCAAGCTGAGATAATCTCATCGCTCTCTGTCTCTCGTCCATCAACACCATGTTTTGCTCTTCTCCAAAGCCACTGGGCCAATTCAAGTGAAAGTTTGTGTGAGCGATGGTCCCAAAGGGGCATTTCATTTTTGTTCAACTCAGCATGCCCAGCCCCCTAGGGAGGGAGTGGGGGAAAATGCTCCAAAATATTTTTAAAATCTTCTTCTCAAGAACCAGTGTGTACAATGACTTGATATTTGCTATGGAGCTTCCATATGAGGTGTAGAATCAAGTTTGTTCAAACGAAGTTCGTGAAGTAATATTTGGCTTTGTAATAGGAGGGGTAAGATTTTAGCCCCCGCCCAAAATTTCTATTTTCTGAACCGACGGTCCGGTATGAACCAAATTTGGTTTGTGGTAGTATTGGGTCATAAGTACTTGACCCATGCAAAAAAAAAAATTCCTGCATCCCCATGGGAACCCTGGGAGCTAAAAATAGAAATATTTTCAAATGCCCATATTGCCCAAACCTCACGGAACAGAGAGCTTTTATTTGGTATGAAGTATCCTTATGACCAGTAGAATTGAATGGTAAAAAAAAATTGCCATCGGTTTTGTTAGGGTGTTCTGTAATGGGCATCGAAAAAATGCGGAGTCAGCATATTTGCAAAAATTTTTAAAAATCTTTTCTCCAGAACCAATCATCAGAATCTTTTGATATTTGGTATACAGCATTCATAGGGGGGTCAGATAAAAGTTTGTTGAAATAAAGCTCATTGGTACATATTTGGGCTCTCTACAGGAGCCCGAAGTTTTAACATAGGGTAATATGGGGAATATTCTTTAAAAATCTTCTTCTTCAGAACCACCAGTCAGAATCTTTTAATATTTGGTATACATCATTGTTATGAGGGTCAGATTCTAGATTGTTCAAACCAAGTCCCTAGGTTAATATTTGGGCTTCCTACGGAAGCCCAAATTTTATCTTTGTTCAATATGGAGGGTAATTTAAAAAAATCTTCTTCTTCAGATCCATCAGTCAGAATGCTTTGATATTTGGTATGCAACATCTCTATGGGGGTCAGATTCAAGTTTGTTCAAATCAGATCCCTAGATGTATATTTGGGCTCACTATGGTAGCCTAAATTTTTACTTAGTGCAATATGAGGAAATTTCTTTAAAAATAATCTTCTTCAGATCCACCAGTCGGAATGCTTTTATATTTGGTATACAACATCTCTAGGGGGGTCAGATTCCAGGTTGTTCAATTCGAGTGCCTAGGTTAATATTTGGGCTCCATGTGGGAACATGAAATTTAACTTAATACAATATGTGGGAATTTCTTCAAAAATCTTCTTCAGATTCACTTGTCAGAATGCTTTCACATTTGGTATACAGCATCTCTAGGGGGGAAGGGGGGGGGGGGGGGGGGGGGGGGGTCAGATTCAAGTTTGTTCAAATCGGATCCATAGGTTAATATTTGGGCTCGCTATGGTAGCCCAAATTTTAACTTAGTGCAATTCGAAGAAATTTCTTTACAATTTCTCTTCTTCAGATCCAACAGTCAGAATGCTTTCATATTCGGTACACAACATCTCTAGGGAAGACAGATTTAACTGTGTTCAAATCAAGAGCCTGGGTTAATATTTGGGCTCTCTATGGGAGCCGGAATTGGCCACTTTGCTGAAGAATTAAAAATTTTGTATTCAGTACCCTCTAGAGGTACTAAGATTAATCCACGTAGGTTCTATCAAAGGGCTTCATAGGGGAGCTCTACATTTTACTTATGATCAACTGAAGAAAAGGCATGATGCCCAGATTATTTTTGTCACTCCTGAGGGACTCAAGGATTGACAGTGTAGCCTATGGAGATGGCTTGCTTAATGTAGACTCATTCTTGGACTCTGTTTAAATTGTGTTCTGTACAAGATGAGCGCTTCAGGCCCCGTGGGGCCTCTTGTTTTATGTTAGTGTCACTAGAATCATATTTACCTTGAAATTATACACGTTTTCCACAATCAAGATTTTTATTCTATCAATCTTTCCAATTATTCCATACATGGAAGCACACTAGACCAATGGCATGAGGCACCCTGAAGCTTACAGAAGAATCAAATAATAGGAGCTACAAAGCACTAATAAGAGGCAGACTGCCTAGGTAGAAATATAAAGGAGTGAAAATCATGACCAAATAGCTGGGAATCACTTTTTTGTTTTGCAAATTTTTGCCAGACCCAGAACTGGACCCACCCCCTAATGAAGTGTAAAACATGGGGAAAAAAATTCTAACATGGAGCCCCCCACACATTATCAATGCTCTATTCTGTTCTAAGTTATGAATCTAAGCACTTGAATTCTCTTTGGTTGGAATTACTTGTTTGTAAAATGATATTTGGCAAAAAATTGCATGACACTGGCAAAAACTGCGCTTTGGGGCTCGGGCCCACCCACCCACCCGGACCTGGGTTCCTGGCATTTTTTTGCGACCAAACTCCCTCCCCCCCCCCCCCCCCCCTCACCCCCCTGGTGAACCCTAGTATTTTTCTGAACATAAATAGTACTCGACACAAGCTGAGAAATCAAAAGAAAAATGATATCTAGATTGGAGAAATTCAGAAGAATCTATTCTTCTCGAGTAACTGCGAGTGTTCTTTCTTACACAGTCAGTGACAGTCGTACAGTCTTCCGGATATGAATGTTAACTATGGTTAGATATTTAAAGTTATTCACCTTCATTGATCATTCACCTCACAAAACAATGCAATTTAGCCCCGACGTGTAGTAGATGTGTACCACCTTGAAAATGAACGACGATCGACTAAAAATAAAAAACGTTGACTACTTCAATAGTCGACGGTTAGTCGACTAATCGAATAATCGCGACAGCCGTAGGTATGAGTACCTGTGACAAAGACCAGGGGAAATGAAAACATTTAAGTTGATTTAACTGATCATTATGATGACGTGGTGTCACTCACTTAGTGGGCAGAGCTTATTTTAATGGATGCACGCATTAAGTCTGCTTTCTTTTTTCAATTTTCTATTGAAAATTTTGATATTGATAATTTGAAAAATTGATTTTCTCTCATCGATGCTTCTTTCATTATCTCTGATAGAGTACAGTTAAAACTAGAAGTCCTGTCATGAAATGCGCACAAATAGCACGTTGATATGCGCGTTAATGTGTGCATTATGGTCCAATTAAAGCTATCATATTCTGTACATATGGCCTGTGCACAGGCAATGTTTCAGCCAATGGACCTCCGGGTAACCCGGAGGTCCATTGGCAGAAACATTGCATGTGTTTGCTATGAGTAACCAGGAGAACCTGCCGTGCTTTGGATGCCATTCGATATGGCAATTGCACGCAATTCCAACGCGCAATTAAGCCTAGATAAGCGCACTATTCGTGACAGGACTTCTAGTTTTAACTGTATTAGTGTTGTTAGCTCACCTGACTGAAAGTCGGGGTAAGCTATTCTGATCACTGTTTGTACGTCGTGAGGTGGTGTTTGGGTCATTTTCTCCCAAGTCACTGGCTGCAGTTCAATGAAAATTCACATGAGTAGTGGTTATATACGGGCATTTGGATTTTTCTTCAAATTGGTTTTCTGCTCATTGTGGAGTGGGGTGGGGCCAAAATGCACAAAATTTTAAAAAATCTCATGAGCCAGCCATAGCAGGGACTTGATATTTGGTATGCAGCTTCCATTTGAGGTGTAGACTCAAGTTCGTTCAAGAGAAGTTTGACGGGCAATATTTGCCTTTGTTCTGAGAGGGGCAAGAATTTTTGCCCTGCCCAAAATTTCTATTTTCTGAACTGAGAGGCCAATTTGAACCAAATTTAATATGAGATATTATTGGGTTGTAAGTACTTGATTGATGCAAAAAATTTTTTTCCTGCAGCCATATTTATGAAGGGATTTTATTGTAACTTAGTACAATTAAAACTAGAAGTCCTGTCATGAAATGCACACAAATAGCACGTTGATATGCGCGTTAATGTACGCGTTATGGCCCAAGTAAAGCTATCAAATTCTGTACATATGGCCTGTGCACAAGCAATGTTTCAGCCAATGGACCTCCGGGTAACCCGGAGGTCCATTGGCAGAAACATTGCATTTGTTTGCTATGAGTAACCAAGAGAACCTGCCGTGCTTTGGATGCCATCTGTACATATGGCCTGTGCACAAGCAATGTTTCAGCCAATGGACCTCCGGGTAACCCGGAGGTCCATTGGCAGAAACATTGCATATGTTTGCTATGAGTAACCAAGAGAACCTGCCGTGCTTTGGATGCCATTCGATATGGCAATTGCGCGCAATTCCAACGCGCATTTAAGCCTAGATAAGCGCACTATTTGTGACAGGACTTCTAGTTTTAACTGTAGGTTGACTCAGTATAATGTCTAGATGAGGACGTCCCCTTTTGGTTACGATCGGTCAACCATGATGGCTACGCAGGCCTGAAGCCCGAAAACCTTTAGCCCAGTCTACAGGCCGTATTTATGAAGGGATTTCATTGCAACTTGATAGGATGACTCGTTTTGGAATAAATTAGCTGTGAGTGCCACATACATTAACTGTGAGGGCCACATTAACCCACCCCTCAATTCTTCAGTACAATCTACACCTCATATTATATTTATTGAAAACAAAGCATACAGGGAACAGAAATTAACATATTCCCAATTATCACAATTCTTGTCTTATTTCATAATCCTTTCATAAACATTGAACATTATCCTTTTCATTAAACTCAACACACAGACAAGTTCAGCTACAATGTCATTGACACTTTCATTGTAGCCAGCTAGCTGTCGGGCATAACCGGATTTTAACCGGATATCCGTTCGATGCAAAATCATTAAGGAATGGCGAGAAAACAGTTCAAAACACTACCACCCACTTCCCCAAAACATAAAACAAACACCATCGCGTGCCAATGGGAATCGCCAATTTGCAAACGATCATTAACAATTTATATGTCTGCAGTGGTCCCACATAACAAGGATGGTACATGTAGGTCGTAACAGTGGTCACCCTGCATTGCACCCATCACAAAAAAACGGCCTTGCCATTTGAAAATCACAGGCACACAACACATGAAAATCACCAGTGCACAGCATGCAGCACATCTGAAACAACAATCACGCGCGCTATTTCTTCCCACAGCCGTGCATTTGAAGTGAGGGATAAATGCCATTGATAGTAGTTAAGAATTTTCCAACCAGATTGTAAATAGTAGTTGGGCATAGTTATTAGTTAACTGTATTAGCAAAGTGACGCTTTCCTTGAGTTTCTTGAATTTGATATGATCATAGGGTGAATATGTAATCCAAATTTTTAGCTCACACTCCTAATTTTTAGTATACACGGCTCGAGCTAGAGGCCGTATTTATGAACCAATCTTTACGAAACTTCTTGGGTACCTTTGTTTTCATTGTGTGACGAGAACGAGTGTTTTGGGGTCCGGTCCGAAATTCAACACGGCCGCTGGTAGCCATTTTGTACAAAATTAGGTGCAATCCGATTTTTGCACAGAACTTCCATACGAAAGCGCTGATTTGAATAATTTTTTGTGTGAATGTTTAGTACCAAGGGATACATCACATACATGTATAATACGGATTTTTTTCTTGTGCATAAATTATGCCAATTAGACTAACTTTGATCCATTTAATGCAACTTTCAGCACTGTAACTGCAAATGCCAATACGGCTCGTATTTTTGAACCGATCTTTACGAAACTTCTTGGGTACTTTTGTTATGACTGTGGGACGAGAACGAGTGTTTTGGGGTGCGGTCTGAAATTCAAGATAGCCGCTGGCAGCCATTTTGTACCGAAATTAGTGCAATCAGTTTTTTGTACAGAACTTCTGTATGAAACTTCTTGGGTACCTTTGTTATATCATTGTGAGACGAGAACGAGTGTTTTTGGGTCCGGTCGGAAATTCAACACGGCCGCTGGCAGCCATTTTGTCCCAAAATGGGATACATCACATATAATACAGGTTTTTTTCTCGTACGTAAATTATGCAAATTAGACTAACTTTGATGTATTTAGTGTTACTTTCAGCACTGTAAGTGCAAATGCCAATACGGCTTGGGCTAGAGGCCGTATTTATAAACCGATCTTTACGAAACTTCTTGGGTACCTTTGGTATCACCGTGGGACGAGAACAAGTGTTTTTGGGTGCGGTCCAAAATTCAAGATAGCCGATGGCAGCCATTTTGTACAAAATTAGGTGCAATCAGATTTTTGCACAGAACTTCCATATGAAAGCACTGATTTGAAAAATTTTGTGTGTGAATGTTTAGTACCATGGGATACATCACATATAATACAGGTTTTTTTCTTGTGCAGAAATTATGCAAATTAGATGAACTTTGATTTTTTCAGTGCAACTTACACACAGTAAGTACACATGTCAATACGGCTCGGGCTAGAGGCTGTATTTATCAACCGATCTTCACGAAACTTCTTGGGTACCTCTGTTATCACATTGGGACGAGAACGCATGTTTCTGAGTGCGGTCCAAAATTCAAGATGGCTGCCAGTGGCCATTTTGTACCGAAATTAGGTCCACCAATCAGTTTTTTGTACACAACTTCTATACGGCTCAGACTACAGGCTGTATTTATGAACCGATCTTTACAAAAGTCATTTAAGTGGATTTTAACTGGTAAAGTGCTGAGTTTTTTCTGACAACAAATCAAAGCTCATCATATACTGCTCTTTTACATTTAATTGGATAATGCCATATAGGCACTATCCAAGTAAATGTCAGAGAGCAAGGTACAGTTAAATCTAGAAGTCCTGTCACGAATAGTGCGCTTGTCTAGGCTTAATTGTGCGTTGGAATTGCGCGCAATTGCCATATCGAATGGCATCCAAAGCACGGCAGGTTCTACTGGTTACTCATAGCAAACACATGCAATGTTTCTGCCAATGGACCTCCGGGTTACCCGGAGGTCCATTGGCTGAAACATTGCCTGTGCACAGGCCATATGTACAGAATTTGATAGCTTTAATTGGGTCATAACGCGCACATTAACGCGCATATCAACGTGCTATTTGTGCGCATTTCATGACAGGACTTCTAGTTTTAACTGTATTGTATAAAAAATCTGATTCATATCAGGGACAATAAAGGCTTCCTCAGGCAGAATGTAGCTACAGGCAGTTATATTGCCTGTCACTTTTAGTAAAGCCCAAATATGGGCTTCCAGCACTCTACCAGTTAATACTTGATTCTATATAATTCTATGAGCTAAGAGGGAAATAATAATGTAATAAAAGAAAACACAAGAAGCAGGAAAGATTAAAATAAGTCAATTAGATAAGCAATTTTGCATAATTGTTCAAATCTGAAGACACAGAAATCTTTGTTCAAACTTCTTACGTCAGTCACGTTACGTCAGTCACACAAACTTTTCATCCCTCACTGTAATATACCTAATGTTCCTCAAAAACAGTGATCATGTTTTATCATGTGTTCATCATAGATATATACATATATAAACTGGACATGTCCTGCGAATAGTTTGAGGAAACTATTTAATAATCTGAACCACCAAAAAAAGTCATGTCCTTTTTGTGTTACGTCAGTCACGACACAAAATTCCACCCTGCTTCCAGGTATTTTCTAGAAGGATGTTCTGTCTTATGCTACTGTATAGTTTGGAGGCATGACATAATACTAAGGCAAATTTAATTTAAATTTACAGTCACTAGGTATATAAAAATAAGCAAAACATGTCAACCTGTTACATCAGTCACGCGTGGAACAGCCCCTGTGCGTAAATTATGCCAATTAGACTAACTTTGATCTATTTAATGTTACTTTCAGCACTGAAACTGCAAATGGCAATACGGCTCAGGCTAGACGCTGTATTTTTTAACCGATCTTTACGAAATTTCCTGGTTACCTTTGTTATCACTGTGGGACGAGAACGAGTGTTTTTGGGTGCGGTCCGAAATTCAAGATGGCTGCTGGCGGCCATTTTGTACCAAAATTAGTGCAATCGGTTTTTTGTACAGAACTTCTGTATGAAAGTTCTGATTTGAATAAATTTCTGTATGAATGTTTAGTAACATGGAATACATCACATATAATACAGGTTTTTTTCTCGAGCAGACATTATGCAAATTAGATGAACTTTGATTTTTTCAGTGCTACTTGCATTTATACACAGTAAGTGTATGTGTCAATACGGCTTGGGCTAGAGGCTGTATTTATGAACCGATCTTCACAAAACTTCTTGGGTACATTTGCTATCACCTTGGGACGAGAACGAGTGTTTTTGGGTGCGGTCCAAAATTCAAGATGGCTGCCAGTGGCCATTTTGTACCGAAATTAGGTCCAATCACTTTTTGTTCACAACTTCTTTACGGTTCCGGCTAGAGGCCGTATTTATGAACTGATCTTTACAAAACTTTTTGGGTACCTTTGTTATCACTGTGGGATGAGAACAAGTGTTTTTGGGTGCGGTCAAAATTCAAGATGGCCACCAGCAGCCTTTTTGTACCAAAATTAGTGCAATCAGTTTTTTGTACAGAACTTCTGTATGAAAGTACTGATTTGAATAAATTTTTGTAGGAATGTTTAGTAACATGGAATACATCACTTATAATGAAGGTTTTTTTCTCGTGCAGAAATTATGCAAATTAGATGAACTTTGATTTGTTCAGTGCTGCTTATACACAGTAAGTACACATGTCAATACAGCTCGGGCTAGATGCTGTATTTATGAACCGATCTTCACGTAACTCTGTATTTATGAATTGGTCTTCACGAAACTTGGGGGTACTTTGTTATCACCTTGTGACAGGAACGAGTGTTTTGGGGTGCATTTGTTATCACATTGCTATGAGAACAAATATTTTTGGGTTCAGTCAGACCCACTCTGGGACTCAAAGATTTCTTTTCTAGTTTAGCATCTAACTGTCACCCCAATTTTACAATATTTTACCTATATATTTGTTACAGGCTACGGTCAGCATTTATGTACAGACCGTTACAATACTTTACATGTACGTTTGTTATCAGGTCATTACCTACATGTTTGTCATTGCTGTGTCACACACTATACATGTACATGTCTTAAACAAGTTGAGCTACAGTGTCATTGACACTTTCATTTGAATATTTTTTTCTGTTCACTGCTAAGACAAAAGTCACAAACAGTTCCACGTTTACATTTACCTATTCCTTGCAAGGAATTTTTTGTCGGGAATATGTTGCGAGCCATGAAAGGGGTGTGGTACGAAATTAATATATGTCCCATTGACCAAGAGCCCCCCCTCCCCCATCAAACATTGACAAGAGAAAAACAAATTCTACAATGCTAGATTTTAAAGCAGTTTTTTTATGACATACTTTCCCACTTTTAAACAGTTCAATAAAATCAAAACTTGTTTTTTCCGAAAAACATTTGTAAAGTACAGTTAAAACTAGAAGTCCTGTCACGAATAGTGCGCTTATCTAGGCTTAATTGCGCGTTGGAATTGCGCGCAATTGCCATATCGAATGGCATCCAAAGCACGACAGGTTCTCTTGGTTACTCATAGAAAACACATGCAATGTTTCTGCCAATGGACCTCCGGGTTACCTGGAGGTCCATTGGCTGAAACATTGCTTGTGCACAGGCCACATGTACAGAATTTGATAGCTTTACTTGGGCCATAACGCGTACATTAACACGCATATCAACGTGCTATTTGTGCGCATTTCGTGACAGAACTTCTAGTTTTAACTGTACCAAACAGTCAATTTATTCTGAAAGCACTGGTCATTACTCACACTGAGGGTTTTTTTTTCAGCATTATAACCTGTAATTAATAGCACCTCATCAAAGAGAAGAATGTCAAATTTGTCTGTAGAAGACAGTGTTACACTGACAGGCACATGCTCACTACTGCCTATGCAGAAATGACTTGACATCCAGGGACCGACCTGGGCATGCGCCAGTGCGTATTTGGTTCTGAAACATCAGGACCTGGCTCTTAAATCTCAGAAATAGGCTTCTCAGTTGGCGCGTAACTTCTCAGATCATATTTTGATATTCTCTCGATGGATAATCGAGAGAGACACTCTTACAGGTATTATATATATGATTATCATTTATCGTTGTAGAGTGCTTAAGTTAATACTTCAAGTCTTAATTACCAAGCATTAATCTTCACTGTGGTTTCTGATCAAGTCTTGGCTGCCTAAATAGGCAGCCAAGACTTGATCAGAAACCACAGTGAAGATTAATGTTTGCTATAGTGTACTAAATGAAAATGATGAGAGCTATTACATACTTGCAGTGTGTGTTACAAACAGCAGTGTGACTCCGTAATTTGAAATCTGGCGCATGAATTGAAAAAATAGGCTCCGAGGCTAGAGCGTATTTTAAATAGTCCTGATCGGTCCCTGACATCACAAGTGACCAATTGTTCATTCAGCATTCCAACACCTTAACCCTTTCATGTTACATTGACTAGACATCATTGTAAATTGACAAAAGTTTAGTAGCTTTGACAATGCTTGTGTCAGCAAAAGAATTCTAACGTCTCGAGGTCAAATACTATTTATTTTCCTGACGCTATCCCATAAACTATAGATATAGCACTTATCCGGTTGACAGCTTTTCCAACCGTTCATCTGGCTAACTGTTTCAGCTCTAGTAAATGTGCATTAAAACTGCCCCCAACAAGTTTTGAATGAGCAGAGGAAAATAGCAAGATCCTTGAGGTTTGTACAGTTAAAACTAGAAGTCCTATCATGAAATGCGCACAAATAGCACGTTGATATGCGCGTTAATGTACGCGTTATGGCCCAAGTAAAAGCTATCAAATTCTGTACATATGGCCTGAGCACAAGCAATGTTTCAGGTGTTTGCAGGTGTTTGCTATGAGTAACTAAGAGAACCTTCCGTGCTTTGGATGCCATTTGATATGGCAATTGCACTCAATTCAACGCGCAATTAAGTAGAGCTGTAGGTTAACCGAAACCGAACCAAGGTTTTTAGGGGTTTTTTAAAAACCCAAACCGCTGACATCCCGAAATCTAAGGTTTTTCATTTTTAGCTCAACTTTGGCGAAGCCAAATTTGAGCTTTTGTCATGGCCTGTCGTCCGACGTCCGTCTGGCCGTCTGTCCGTACGTCAACAGTTGGATACGGCTCGGGCTAGAGGCCGTATTTATGAACCAATCTTTACGAAACTTCTTGGGTACCTTTGTTATGACCGTGGGACGAGAACGAGTGTTTTAGGGTGCGGTCCAAAATTCAAGATGGCTGCCAGACACCATTTTGTACTGACGATGCAGAAATCTGTTTTTTGTACTGAACTTCCATATGAAAGCTCTGATTTGAATAATTTTTTGTATGCATGTTTAGTACCATGGGATACATCACATATAATACATGTTTTTTTCTCGTGCATAAATTGTGCAAATTAGACTAATTTTGATGTTTTTTGGTGTCACTTTCAGCACTGTAAGTGCAAATGCCAATACGCAGGCCTGGCATTCTGAAAAATGCAGGAGGGCAAAAAATCGCTCTCCTCAATCAGCTTAGGAGAGCAATTAGCTTTAAACAGCTTTTTAAGTATCCAGTTCAACGAACTCATTGAAACTGAAACCAACAGACTACATCAGTGATTTTATTAACTTTACTAAGGTAAAGCGAAATCTCTTAGACATCTAGAAGTCTCACTCAATAACCGAACACACACTTGACAAGACCTGTGTGTGTACCCAGACCTGTTGTCCAAGAAAGTCATACGCCTACCACTACCACCTTCAACCCCCCAAGGGGGGTTGAAGGTGGTAGTGGTAGGCGTATGACTTTCTTGGACAACAGGTCTGCTTGAATCTACAGTCACATCCTGGTGCAAGTGCTTCAAGTGACAAGATAGTAGCAATGGTGGTATATTATAGTGTCAATATTCCTCGAATAATTACCCCTCAAACTGTGATGTCAGTTGTTGAACTTGAAACTGACAGAATAAAAAATATTGCTGTGACCCATTTTGCTTCAAATGATTGCAACTGTGTTTGTGTATGGTTGCAGCCATTACCTTTTACCACTAAACCACTTTCAAAATGAAATTACGTGATGTCATGTGACTTCGAAGTTAAATTACATTTTTGCTTTACAACAAAAATTTAATGTGAGCATAATACCTGTAATCTCAATCATCCCAGACCAAAATATTTAGGAGGGCAATTTTTCGCTCTCCTTAATTCTTTCAGGAGGGCAGTAAGGAGAGCTAAAAAATCGCTCTCCTGAAATTGCCAAGCCTGAATACGGCTCGGGCTAGAGGCCGTATTTATGAACCGATCTTTACGAAACTTCTTGGGTACCTTTGGTATCACCGTGGGACGAGAACAAGTGTTTTGGGGTCCGGTCCAAAATTCAAGATGGCCGATGGCAGCCATTTTGTACAAAATTAGGTGCAATCAGATTTTTGCACAGAACGTCCATATGAAAGTGCTGATTTGAATAATTTTTTGTGTGAATGTTTAGTACCATGGGACACATCACATATAATACAGGTTTTTTTCTCGTGCAGAAATTATGCAAATTAGATGAACTTTGATTTTTTCAGTGCGACTTACACGCAGTAAGTACACATGTCAATACGGCTCAGGCTAGAGTCTGTATTTATGAACTGATCTTCACGAAATGTCTTGGGTACCTTTGTTATCACCTTGGGACAAGAACGAGTGTTTCTGGGTGCGGTCTAAAATTCAAGATGGCTGCCAGTGGCCATTTTGTACCGAAATTACGTCTAATCAGTTGTTTGTACACAACTTCTATACGGCTCAGACTAGAGGCCATATTTATGAACCAATCTTTACAAAACTTCTTGGGTACCTTTGTTATCACCGTGGGATGAGAGTGAGTGTTTTTGGGTGTGGTCCAAAATTCAAGATGGCCACCAGCAGCCATTTTGTACCAAAATTAGTGCAGTCAGTCTTTTGTACAGAACTTCTGTATGAAAGTTCTGATTTGAATAAATTTTTGTATGAATGTTTAGTAATATGGAATACATCACATATTGTAAGGGGTTTTTTTTGTGCAGAAATTATGCAAATTAGATGAACTTTGATTTATTCAGTGCTACTTACACAATGTAAGCACACATGTCAATACGGCTCAGGGTAGAGGCTGTATTTATGATCCGATCTTCACAAAACTTCGTGGGTACCTTTGCTATCACATTGGGATGAGAATGAGTGTTTCTGGGTGCGGTCCAAAATTCAAGATGGCTGCCAGTGGCCATTTTGTACCGAAATTAGGTCCAATCAGTTTTTTGTCACAAGTTCTATACAGCTCTTATTTATGAACTAATCTTCACAAAAACTTCTTGGGTACCTTTGTTTTCACCTTGGGACAGGAACGAGTGTGTTTTGGGGTGCCTTTGTTATCACTGTGCTATGAGAACAAATATTTTGGGGTTAAGTCAGACCCACTCTGGGACTCAAAGATTTTTTTCTAGTTTAGCAACTGACTGTCATCCACCTTTACAATACTTTACCTATACATTTGTTACAGGCAACGGTCAGTATTTATGTACAGACCGTTACAATACTTTATATGTACCTTTGTTATCAGGTCATTACCTAGATGTTTGTCATTGTTGAGTCACATACTATACATGTACATGTCTTTGTCTTGACAAGTTGAGCTACAGTGTCATTGACACTTTCATTTAATAAATACTCTTGCTGCAGAAATTCACAGAATGTAACCATCCCAGAGTAGTGAGAGTACCCAGACACTGCCATACTTTCACTAATCTGGGCAGGCTACATTCTGTGAATTTCTGACATTTCAGCTTAGTTGTGTTTGCAGCTTTCCTCAAGTTGTAATTATTATATTGACCTTCCTGATTCTTCATGTATTATAGTTTATTTCGGGCATTCATTGAGTTTCACTCAATTTCACTGCCATTCAGTTATGACTCCGGACATAAGAATGAGTTTTATTGAATTTTATTTGGCCTCATGCACAAACCGAAAACCGAACCGAACCGAGGTTTTACTCCACCTGAAAAGCCAAAACTGAAACCGAACAAGAAATTTAAAAACCTACAGCTCTACAATTAAGCCTAGATAATCGCACTATTTGTGACAGGACTTCTAGTTTTAACTGTAGGCTGTATTTTTATATATTTATATATCTACTAACTCTCTCTCCTTGTTTGTCCTGCCTGTCTCAGTTTGGCCTTGTACACACACACACACACACACACACACACACACAAACATTGTATGTCACTGCCACGGGAGCTCATTGTCATACCCCTATATTGTTTAGAGAACCTCTCTTAGCATACCTGACTGACAGTCAGTTTGAGCTATTCCCATCCTTTGGCATAGGACATCTGTCGTCCATTAACTTTTGAAACTTGTCTTCTTCAAAACCACTGCGCCAAATTCAAAAATATATAGCACAGACCCTTTCTTCTCTGTTCCAGTGAAGCTGCTGCCAACTTTGCTGGTGTTAATGATCCAAAAGCCTAAAAATCTTGAAAACTGTGCTTTCTCAGGCTACAGGAGAGAATGATTTTCAATTTGGTATGGAACTTCCTTCCTTTGATGGTGTTGATTCAAGTTTGTTCAAAGCAAGTTTGTAGGTCAATATTTATTCTCCAGGTGGGAGCATACCTATTTTGTTCTCCATCCAAAGATTCTTTTTCAATAACCGATGGACTGATTTGAGCCAGATTTGGCATGTGATTTAACTGGGTCATAAGGACTTGATTTCTGCCCGTAAATGTGTTTTCTGCTGTTCCGTGGGAACCAAAGGAACTCAAAATAGGAAAAAAATTGAACTACCATTTTACAAAAACATCTTAACAGATCAGAATGTATTTTTATGCCCCCCGACTTGAGTCATGTGGCATATAGTGATTGAAGTGTGTGTGTGTCCATGTGTGTGGGTGTGTATCCGAGCCAATAACTCGAAAACTGTTAGGGCCACAGTCATCAAACTTCACACAATTATAAAGGACCATGGGAGAATGAGTCACACACCATAGCCGGGTTCGTACTTTCAAGGTCAAAGATACATTTCAAGGTCACACTAAAAATCGGTCAATATTCGTGTCTGAGCCATAACTCAGAAACAAATCATAGTACAATTGTTAAACTTTTTACAAATGTTAAGGACAGTAAGAAGGTGTGTAGCATATAACAGTTTCTGCTGCATCTGCAAGGTGAAGGTCGCAAGGGGGATGGGGGGCATGTGTTACCTTAGTAACATTCTTCTTGTTTGGTATATACGTTCCTCAGGACCAGCGGAATCGGAAGGACCAAAATACAGAAGTCATCACCTTTCCTCTCCTAAGTATTCTTCTTCAGAACCTTGTTATCAAATCTGAACTAATTTGGTATAAAGCATCTTCATGAAGTATACTCTTCTGGGTTTTTCCCAAAAAACTTGCAACTTCCCATGTGGCTGGGGTTTATGCCCCCAAAAGCATAAAATGCTTTAAAAATCATCTTCTATACCACTTGCAATAATGATTAGATATCTGGTGTGGAACTTCCTTTATTGATGCTTATTAGGCCCTAGAAAAGTCAAAGTGGTGCCTAGTGGAGACATCTGTCCATTAGTGTTGTGCGGTTAACCGGTTTTGTGAGTCGGTTTCGGTTCAGCTCCAAAACCATGTAGTTGTTAAATCAGTTCGCTTTCGGTTTTCTCTTCAAAATTTCAGAAACTTACGTTGACACTGTTCACTTTACATTGTCAACGACTTAAAACTAATTCCGTAATGTCAACTGCTAACTCTGTCAACAGTAGTCACTGTCACTTTAGAAGAAAGATCACACGTTCCAAGAAATTTTCGTATGATGTATTATGGAATGAGCACATCAGCAATATCTGCAACAAGGCAAATAAGAGCATGGGATTTTTAAAACGGAACCTGAATATAAATAACACCAAATTAAAGGAAACAGCTTATAAGTCACTAGTGAGACCCATCTTGGAATATGCAAGCGCATTTTGGGATCCGTACCGTCAGAAAAACATCCACCGGCTTGAAATGGTAGAAAGGAGGGCAGCAAGATATGTAACAAATCATCACCATAACACCTCATCTGTTAGCTCCATGATTGAAAGTCTTAACTTGAAAACCCTGGAAGATCGCATAAAAATAGCTAGGCTGACAATGCTACACAAACTTGCCAATGGAACAGTCTACTAGTATGTAGACACAACAAAAAGTCTCATTCCATCAGACAGTAAGTGGTGTATATCGATGGAGGGAAGCTCCCTTTCGTTTAGTGTCGCCGTTTGATTAGTCATTCCAGAGTTATGGGACTTTATTACTTAGAAAATTGTTGATTTTTTACACGTCGTATTAATACTTGGTTCTTCCAATGACTTACAGTTAAAACTAGAAGTCCTGTCATGAAATGCGCACAAAGAGCACGTTGATATGCACGTTAATGTTCGCATTATGGCCCAGGTAAAGCTATCAAATTATGTACATATGGCCTGTGCACAAGCAATGTTTCAACCAATGGACCTCCGGGTAACCCGGAGGTCCATTGGCAGAAACATTGCATGTGTTTGCTATGAGTAACCAGGAGAACCTGCCGTGCTTTGGATGCCATTCGATATGGCAATTGTGCGCAATTCCAACGCGCAATTAAGCCAAGATAAGCGCACTATTCGTGACAGGACTTCTAGTTTTAACTGTAAGTGGTGTATATCGATGGAGGGAAGCTCCCTTTCGTTTAGTGTCGCCGTTTGATTAGTCCTTCCAGAGTTATGGGACTTTATTACTTAAAAAATTGTTGATTTTTTACACGTCGTACGACAACTCGAGAACGCTTCGAGAGATTTTCATGATTTTTTGGTAGGTACACATGTAGACTCATATTGTGTGCTTCTTTCTTTTAAATAACAACGGGCGTATTTTTTCTCATGGCGCAACTGTTTATTAAATGGCGGATTACTGTGAAAAACAAAACATCCTTGTCACGTGGGTTTCCCAGATACCTGCTTAGAAATTAACGTTCAACATTGTCACCTCCCTTGATGCGTTTATCCAGTGTATGCATGTGAGCACATACCATGATGGAATGTCCCCATGCCTATTTAGTATTTACCTGCAGAGTGCAGACCATGCAAACCTGCGAGGCCTAAAATCCCCTGCACATAATTAAATTGAACATTTTGCCTCATATAATACAGAACTGATTTAGTTTTGCAAGCAACAGATGGAAATTGAAAGTGGAATGCCAACTTCGAAAGGCAAACAAAAAAAGGTACAGTTCAAAACATTACAGATAAAAACTTGTCAGTGTAAATTAGGTTGTTCTAAAAATCAAACGAGCACCTTCTGGCAGTGGCCAGGCGCAGAATTTAAGAGGAGTGCGTGGGAGTCTGGGTTGCCTGTGGAAAGGATGTGGTGTCGACTGTCGAGCCCAATCAGCCAACCCACCATAAATATTGCCTCCCATTTCCAAACTACCAGTTACGGTTCCCCTGGGGGGGGGGGGGGGGGGGGGGGGGGGGGGGCACATGTACTAAGAGCAACCTATACTCTATATCAGTGTACCAATGTGCAACTGGTCTTAGAAGTGATCAGTCTCAGATGGCATAGTTCAGAGTACATTTTTTTCAAAAATATCTCTGGGTGGGGTCTTAGGCCAGTACTTTGTCCACCTTGATTTTTGGGACCAGGCAGTAGATTGGGGGAAGGTTGTGAGGGAGAATTCCTTGGAGAGATGCAATGCAGAGTACCCTGCCCCACCATTTACTTGTTCCGTCAACTTCTGTTTCGGGGGTGGGGTGGCTCAGTTGGTAGAGGTGCAGGCTGCAAGTCGAGAGGTCCTCGGTTCGAATCCCACCTGCGGCAACCACGTTGTGTCCTTGAGCAAGACACTTCACCCCCATTGCCCATGTGGGGGCACGGTGACGCTGTGTACTGAGGCGTACTGCACGTTGATGGTGCGACTGTCTTCAACCAATGCTAACCCTGCTTGTGTGGAGTTGGTATTTTGGGGAGCTGACAGTTGCTCGCCGTTGCTCGGTGGTTCTCTCCGGGTATTCCGGCTTCCTCAACCCATAAAACTGTCACGGTCATGGTTAGCCATTGTGCAGAAATATGTGACCTTAAACACCAATAAATAAATAACTTTTGTTTCCTGCCAATTTTCTGGCACTGCTCCTGCAGTCCTGCCTTGAGTCTTTTAAAGTATGGGGTGGCTGGGGTGGTGGTATTGGACATAGGAGATTTGTGTTGGCGTTTGTGTGTGGGGGGGGGGGGGGGTGGATAAACCGAAACCGAGGTCAGAAAAAAAAACCTGCACAACACTACCGTCCACCTGTACCAACATTTTCCCTTGTATTACAGCCACTGCTGTTCCAAATTGAATGATATTTGGTGTTGTGTTAGAGGTTCATGGGGGAACGATGCCTTTGTAACATGTGTTTTTTCGACACATTTTTTCCACAGTTATAGTCCTTTTTCGCTCTTTCAGCTTAGAAAACTGTTGGTGGGTTGGGGCATTGGCACATGACTTGCGTTGCCCTTCTTGTTCAAGTGTGTTCACAGGATCCCAGTAGATCATTATATTTGGGCTCCTTGTGATAGCATGCCCATTTTGGACTCCCCCAAAACTCCTATTTTCGGAACTGACTGGCTGATTTGAACCAAATTTGTAATGTGTATAATTGGGTCAGAAGTACTTGATTTATGTTCCAAAATTATCTTTCAGCCCCATTACGTTAAAAAAGAAAAAGTTCAAACAACCATATTTCAAAAACTGCACAGACCAGAGTATTGCTTTTTTTGGTATGAAACTTCTCTGAAACAAATGGGACCCAAATGGATCAAAAAACATGCAATTGGTTCTGCCATGGGTTAAACAAAAAAAAGGAGGGTTAACCAAAAAAATTGAAAAATACTCTTCAAAATGTGAACTATATACTTCGAACATGTGAATATACCAAGCGAAGATGAATTAAAAAATCTGATGTGAAATGGATTGCTCAGATTGCTTTTAAGAGCGAAGGTCTTTTAAGTCTTTCTCTGAAAACCTATCAAAGGCAAGTCAGAATTTTAAAATTATATAAATATTAATGGTACGTGTGGGTGAGAGCTAGCGACTTTTTTTTTTATTTCGGAGATGTTCACTTGGAATTACATGCGATCGCAACAGAAGAAATAACTGGAAGGATTCTTGACACCATTGTGACAAAATAAATTTGCCTTGTGTAAATTCTTCAAGTTAGTCACTGATCTTTGTGACACCCATTCCTCAAACTTCCTTGTCTTCCTGCTATCCATGTGTTCAAGAGCGAGGATTATGGCACCATTTGGAACACTTTTTCATCCATAAATTGGTAGATGCCTAGTGGGCAGGTCTCTCCATCTCGTACCTTTGACATTCGAAATCCTCTGAAAGTCTTCTTAGAGCCCAGGTTTGTCAGATCTGGTTTGCCTCTATGGCCTGAGATTTGTCTGCAAGATGGCCTGGGAGGAGGTATTAAGGCTGGGAAGGCTCCTGTCATAAGTTCCCAGCATCCTTAGGGGGGTGAGATTCAAGTTTGTTCAAGCCAAGTCCCTAGGTTGATATTTGGGCTCCTTGTTGAAGCCCAAATTATAACTTACTTCAGTATGAGGAATATTCTTCAAAAATCTTCTTTTTTACATCCACCAGTCAGAATCTTTTGATATTTAGGAAACAGTATCCTTAGGGAGGTACTAGTAAGATATATGTTTGTTAGAGCCAAGTCCCTGGGTTCATATTTGGGCTTCCTGTGGGAGCCTGAATTGTACCAAAATCTCTGTTTTCCTAACTGAGAGGCCAATTTGAACCAAATTTGAAATGACAGCTTATTGGGTCATAAGTCAGGCCTGGCATTTTGAAAAATGCAGGAGGGCAAAAAATCGCTCTCCTTAATCAGGTTAGGAGAGCAATTAACTTTACACAGCATTTTAAGTATCCAGTTGAACAAACTCATTGAAACTGAAACCAACCGACTGTTACATCAGTGATTTTATTAACTTTACTGAGGTGAAGCAAAATCTCTTGGACATCTAGATGTCTCACTCAACAACCGAACACACACTTGACAAGACCTATGTGTGTGCCCAAGTTGGGGGGGTGGGGGGGTTGAAGGTGGTAGTGGTAGGCGTATGACTTTCTTGGACAACAGGTCTGCTTGAATCTACAGTCACATCCTGGTGCATGTGCTTCAAGTGACAGGATAGTAGTAATGGTAGTATATTATAGTGTCAATATTCCTTGAATAATTACCCTTCAAACTATGATGTCAGTTGTTGAAATTGACAGAAAAAAAAAAATTGTTGTGACCCATTTTGCTTCAAATGATTGCAACTGTGTTTGGGTATGTACAAAGTACATACCCAAACATAGTTGCAGCCCTTACCTTTTACCACTAAACCAGTTTCAAAATGAAATTACGTGATGTTATGTGACTTTGAAGTTAAATTACATTTTAGCTTTACTACAAAAATTTAATGTGATCATCATACATGTAATCTCAATCATCCCTCAATCATCCCAGGAGGAGGGCAATTTTTCGCTCTCCTTAATTCTTTCAGGAGGGCAGTAAGGAGAGCTAAAAAATCGCTTTCCTGAAATTGCCAAGCCTGATAAGTACCTAATTTATGCACACACAAAATTTCCCGCAACTTCCACAGGACCTAAAAATAGAAAAAAAATTAAAATGCCCATATCTCCAAAACGACACAGCACTGAGAATTTTTATTTTGTGTGAAGCTTCCTTAGGAACAGCAGAATGGAATGGTAAAAAAAAAAAATTGCTATCGCTTTCATCATAGGGTACTTTACCAGGACTTTGAGAAAGTACTAAGTCAACATTTTTTAACACTGTGAGTAATGGGGAAAACATTAAAGAATCTTCTTCCCCCATATCTTTGCTCCAAATGCTTTCATTGTTCACATATAACATCTTTGGAAGATTCTTTTACACGTTTGTTGATATCAAATCCCAGAGTCCATATTTTCAGATTAGGCAGAAAAAATTAATTGTTTGGTTCCGATTACACGACCAACCCTAATTTTGGGCCCGACCTTAATTTTTTTTTATTGAAATTGAAAAAAAAAACAGAAAAAAACACACAAATGCCAGCTTTTACAACGACACAAATAGTGTGGGGGGAATTTTTGGTATACTGTTTTATATATATAGTACCATGTTCAAAACTGTCATCGGCAAATTAAATCATAATTTGTAATTGTATCCCGAAGTAGTTTTTACTCCGGCATGCAAATTTCAACTTGTTTATCACAGTTTACAAGAAGTGAGTTTACTTCACTGGTGTGGATTACTATTGGTTTAAATTTAGGTCTTTCCCTTTTTACCACCCTGTCTAACCTCGCAGCCTTTTGGACGTTTCTTTATTACTTTTCATTCCAAACTGTTCAAGTGGTTTGTTTCGACAAACAACATTATTACGAAAATGATAGAAAATTGAGGAGAAAAGCCACAGCCATGTGTACTGCATTACGCAAAGTATGCGTAGTCAGTCACATTGAACATTCGATCAGTTGCATTCCTTCTAGTTAAAACCCAGAATTTTTTCTTCGGGAAACTTCAAGGAATTCCCTGTAGTTTTACACTTGTACTTCAAAGTGATTGGCTGTTTGCACACGGTGACGTCTTGGTAGCATCTTGCAAGGTACATTGTGTACAAATAAAGAGAAGCAAATCATTTGTGCTTCTTCTGCCGAGATAAATATGATGATACTTAACCAGTCCATTACAGTAAAACCTATCTTGATAGACCACTGTCTTGAGAGACCACCTGTCTTGAGAGACCACATCTGCCAGGCACTGATTGGTTTTACTCTATAATGGACCTGCTATGGGAGACCACCTGTCTTGAGAGACCACTGTGACCTGGTACCAACTTGTTTTTTTATGCCATAATGGACCTGTCTTGAGAGACCGCCCCTTGGAAGACTGAATCCATGACAAAAACTTTTTACCTGTTCTGGAATCGGAAAATCCATTGTGGTTATACTAACATAATTAAAAGTATTAAAGGCTCTTAATTAGGTTTCAATTGCTATTCAGTTACATAACTCATTAAAGATTGAGATGTTTTTATAAGACCCCTGTGGAAAGATTGGGATTATTGCTGAATAAACAATTTTATACATACCTGAAATGTGACAGGATTATAAAAATAAATTTGTGTTGAAAATCTTCATTGAAGATTTTCAACACTAATTTATTTTTATAATTTTTATAACAGTCCATTTCAATTTGTTACAAAAACTTCATAAAAAAGAACTACAAAGTTATTACAAAAATCCATTCTTCTCCATTTCTGAATTTTGTTGTTGGTTATTCACTGACTTGAGAAAACCTGAAACCTGTTATGAGAGACCACTTGTCTTGAGAGACCACTTTTGTGTGGCCCAAAGTGCGGTCTCTCAAGACAGGTTCTACTGTACCACAATCACTTAAAATGTTGATTTATTTCTTGTGTTGAGGTGCGCTAATGTTAACACTTCCTGTGATAAAGTGAGACATGCGGATGCACACTTCACTTCAGAATTTGAGGACAGCTGAAGATAATATTATCAAGACACCTCAGAGTATGTTTCATTTTGAAGTTGTGGAATTTCACCCAAAATGTCCTCTGCAATCGCGAATAAAGAATAAAGCATCTGCTGATAAACTGCCATTTTTGGGTGTAATTTTACAATTTAGACTGAACAGAATATCAAAGGCAATATATTTCTCTCACACCTGACAACTGTTGGAAGAATTTAGTCCAAAAATTAACTTGAGCACAAATTCAAGGGAAATAAAAAAAACACCAAATAGCATGACCTACCAGATTCCAACCCTATTTTTTCTGCTATGTAACCAGAACCAAACCATTATTTTTTGGCCGTAGTGCAATATGAGGAGTATTCTTTAAAAATCTTCTTTTGCTATGCAGCATCGTAACGGGGGTGAAATTCAAGTTTGTTCAAGCCAAGCCCCTGGGTTCATATTTAGGCTTCCTGTGTGAGCCCGAATTATAACTTAGTTGAATATAAGGAATATTCTTTAGAAATCCTTTTTTTTCCAGATCCACTAGTCAGAATCTTTTGATATTTGGTTTTAGCTTTTCATGAGCAGATGCAACTTCTTCAAATCAATTCCTTGAGTTGATATTTAGGCTACCATGTCAGGTGAGTGTCCTCAGGTCCTCGAGCGCCTCTTGTTTCTCATTCCCTTTTCATTTTTTGCCTCAAAAACATAGCATAAGACTGCTTATAGGAATGAGCTCTTCGGCACAGTGGGGGATGGAGGGGGGCATTATAATCTTGTTTTTGATGCAAACCAATGGAAAAAAATTAGCTATTCAATAATTCTCTTTACAAGTGTCGTCTGCTTTTCATGCCAGGTAAATTTCTGGCAGATGTTAGTGATGTACAGCATCGCACCATGCCACGTTGACACTTCGAAAAGTGGATGACTAAATGACATCCAAACAGTTTTATGAATAAATGTCATTCAGAAAGAGGATGCCTCAAAGATATTAAAATTGATTTTGAGTGGATTTGCAAATATTTCTGTTTGTGAGGCATTTATGTTAATGTTCCCATGTTAATTCTTCCCACACTACATATGAAAACTGTCCACGACAAGTTTGAAAATTGCTTTAAAAAATGGCTGTTAAAAGGTTTGCTATCCTGCTTCCTTTTTATACTTAAATCGTTGGTTTAGGTTTGGAGCTGAAATGGCTCAGGGATTTTATTGATCGATTAATCATGTGGATTAATCTTGTTTAACTAATTTATTAATCACTTATCTAAATAGATATCTGAATAACTGCCATACTGTTGATTTACAGCATGAACCCTTTACCCAATGTAACAAACAAAACCGACTTGGCTTACTGACAAAAACCTCCATTCATATTTTTTATGTTTTCAATTTTTGTCTTAAAAAGGTAGCCAATGGGGGGTCATAAGCTATGGTTTTGAGACAAAAAATTGAAATTTTTTTAGTAATTCATGAATTTATTTTGCAAGTATTGTTTGCTACCGACAATGGATAAAGGGTTAAGAATGATCATCTCCAGCTGCTGATACAGTATGATGTTCAGGCAAGTAAATAAGTATGTCAGCAAGTAACTTGCATGCTTTACTCTGTCTCATATAATTGATGTGAGTCAGTTTGACAATGTTTGCCTGTTTTGGAGCAAGTTTGTTCCTTTGTTAACCCATATAATAGAGTAGTTCAAAAGTAACAGTTAATCGAACAATTATTTTATTGATCGATCAAGACGTTGATCATGGGTTAAATAAATTGTTTCTATACTATTAATGATGAAGATATTCATGTGATTGTCTACATTCTGTAGCTTTGCAGTTGTGTCTTGGAAATTCTCGGCTGCATATGTAGTTAGATTGGAATGTGGCTTCGAGTAGAGCTGAAACGGTTAAGTGGTTTTCCTTATCGGTTAATCACTTGGAGTAACCATGGTTAACAATTTAATCACTAGTCCAAATAGATATCTGAATAATTGCCATACCGTTGCTGATTTACAGCATGAATCCTTTACACAAAGTAACAAACAAAATCAACTAGGCCTCTATACAAAAATCTCCATTCAAATTTATTATGTTTTCAGTTTTTGTCTCAAAAGCATAGCTTATGACCACTCATTGAAACGAGCTCACCGAGCTCGTTCCAATGAGGGGTCATAAGCTATGGTTTTGAGACAAAAATTGAATTTTTTTTTAGTAATTCATGAATTTATTTTGCAAGTATCGTTATTTTGCAAGTATCATCTGCTATCCGCAATGGGTAAAGTGTTAAAAATGACCATTTTCAGCTACTGATACAGTATGATGATCATGCAAGTAAACAAGTATGTCAGCAAGTAACTTGCATGCTTTACTCTGTCTCATATAATTGATGTGAGTCAGTGTGACAATGTTTGCCTGTTTTGGAGCAAGTTTGTTCCTTTGTTAACCTATATAATAGAGTAGTTCAAAAGTAATAGTTAATCGATCAATTACTTTTTGGATTAATCAAGATGTTAATCATTGATTAATCGGTTAACTATTGCAGCTTTAGTTAGAGTCCTGCAAATTGCACACAAATGATCCTCTCCTTCCAGACAGAAAATTGTGAATCAAATCTAGAACCAAATTGCACTGCTCTTCAAGTTGTAGATATTACATCTCTTGTAACCTTAACTGATATTAGTCTCCACTCAAGTATTGTGTGCATGAAATGGCAACTCGTCTATTTGGGTGAATGAACCAAAAAGCGGAATATTCCAAAATGGAATCAAAGTTGATTCGGAAGTGGAACCTCCTTGAACTCTTCTATTGTCAGGTTTCTCTGTATGGCAGAACTGGCCCTGAAAATAAGCAGTCTGACATTTGCAGAATGATTTCCCCAGAGGGTGAATTTGATGATGCCTTCGCATACAGTGGGCCAATTTATCCTCTGGGTACCTCTTTCTGTTCTGTTTTGATACCCTGATTCAGAATGAGGTTCACGGAGGGTAAATTTACATGTAGTGATGCTACCCTGCTTTCAGGGTAGCATCACTGCAGTTAAAACTAGAAGTCCTGTCACGAATAGTGCGCTTATCTAGGCGCGCAATTGCCACATCAAATGGCATCCAAAGCACGCAAGTTCACTTGGTTACTCATAGCAAACACATGCAATGTTTCTGCCAATGGACCTCTGGGTTACCCGGAGGTCCATTGGCTGAAACATTGCTTGTGCACAGGCCATATGTACATAATTTGATAGCTTTACTTGGGCCATAACGCGTACATTAACGCGCATATCAACATGCTATTTGTGCGCATTTCATGACAGGTCTTCCAGTTTTAACTGTAAATAAGGCTGCACGGTATATCGATAAACCGATATATACCGGTATTCAAACCAATATCGATTGAATACCGGTGTAATTTTAAAAATATCGGTTTATCGTCATTATTTATTTACCCACAATTTAATTCTCAAGATGTCTTGATTTTTTTTAACTGCAGCCCCGAATGAATAATATAATACCTTTATCCAAGGAATCGTCTGCTTGTGCCCTCGTAATATACAAATTCAGCAGTTGAAAAAATAAATTTAAAAAATTTCAACAAAACTTTATCATGTAACCCCTCATTGGAAGGAGCTCGTTATGAGGGGTCACATGATATAGTTTTGTTGAAATCTTTGGAGAAAATCTGATAAACTAATTTTGAAAATAATAAATTTTGATATCGTCTGCATCGGGTAAGGTTTTTGGAATCGCGTCATCAAGGCAGGCTAATTCGTTCCGACTAATGGCTCGAGTCTCGATTGTGGTACTTGTGTTCATATATCTGAACGGTTTTTGATATACTGGTATACCGTGGTATTTTTTTAATACCGATACCTGTATTCAGTTTTGAATATCGTGCAGCCTTATCACTAAATTCACCCTTGGGACCTCATTTTGCAGATGACAGCCTGCTTATTTTTCTGTCTTGCGCAGAACTGATGGCAGTATCAGGTTTCTCCATATGGTGGAACTGATGACAGAAGAAACCATGATGAGAAGGCATTTGGTAGAATTTTGAGAATATCTCATTTGAAAAATTTATGAATCAGAATGACTCCAATCAAATCATGGAAGAGATTTCAAATCAAATCGAATTTCGATTCTTTGCTGGGATCTATATTGGGTATATTTTCAACGCTTTTATCTTTCAGATGTCCATAGAAAAAGATTATAAGGCTGATAACTGTTATAAAGAGGAATTTTTTCTAATTGAAAAAGATTTGGTGAGTGACATGAATTACCACTTTATCAATATGCATTAGTGGATTTGCTATACTGGACCGGCTGAGCATCATTGAAATGTCCAATTACAATATCTGTTCATTGTGATACGATCATCACTGAAGATTTTTCAATCATTGCTGGCATTATTTCATCCAAAACACATCCAACAACCTAGAATTAACTACAAGTGAGTGATGTAACTGACTTTGTGTATTTGAACCTTTTCATGCTGTTAGTGTCAGAAAGTGTTCTATATCATGCATCTTTCATTTGATTCCAACCAGTGTTCCAATCATCCCAGTAATGATCAGATGTGAGGCAAAATGAAAAATAGCAACAAGAAAACAGACCTTGCGGAACACCACAAACGAATTGAAAAAAAAACATTCAAATGTAATACATGTAAAAAGGCTTTCACACAAAGCTGGAAATTAATTGCCCACACTAAATTTCATACTGAGGAGAAGCCATTTGAATGTAAAATCTGCAACAAATCGTTCAGTAGGAATGTTGGTCTCACTGCTCATCATAGAACTCATGCTGGGGAGAAACCATTGGAATGTAAAATATGTAATAAATCTTTCAGTCGTAATTGCCATCTGATAGAACATGTCAGATCTCATACTGAGGAAAAACCATTCAAATGTAAAATATGTAATAGATATTTCCGTTTTAATCATGGTCTTACTGTACATTATAGAACCCATACTGGGGAGAAACCATTTGAATGTAAAATATGTAACAAATCTTTCAGTCGCAATTATAATCTGATATTACATGTCCGGTGTCATACTGGAGAAAAACCATTCAAATGTAAAATATGTAACAAATCTTTCAGTCGAAATGACCATCTGATTATACATGTCAGATGTCATACTGGGGAGAAACCATTCAGGTGTAAGGTGTGCAATAAATCTTTCTCCTCAAATTCTGGTATTAATGTACATCATAGAATCCATACTGGGGAGAAACCATTCACATGTAAAACATGTAACAAATCTTTCCGTACAAATGAAAGTCTTAATTTACATTATAGAACTCATACTGGGGAGAAACCATTCAAATGTAAAGTATGTAACAAATCTTTCCGTATAAATCGAAGTCTTAATCTACATTATAGAACTCATACTGGGGAGAAACCATTCAAATGTAAAGTATGTAACAAATCTTTCAGTCGAAATGACCATCTGATATTACATGTCCGTTGTCATACTGGAGAAAAACCATTCAAATGTAAGGTGTGCAATAAATCTTTCTCCTCAAATTATGGTATTAATGTACATCATAGAATCCATACTGGGGAGAAACCATTCAAATGTGAAATTTGTAACAAATCTTTCCGTCGAAATCACCATCTGACATCACATGTCCAATGTCATACTAGAGAAAAACCATAAAAATGTACAGTGTGTAACAAACTTTTTATGCCCCCGAACATTTTTTTTGAGGGGTATATAGTGGAGGTCTCCGTCCGTCCGTCCGTCCGTCCGCCCGTCTGTACGAACATTTTGTATTATAATTCGAACATCAGTTGTCAGATTTGAATGTTCTTTGGTAGGGTGATAGGCAGCTTGTTATGCCCCCGAAAATTTTTTCGAGGGGTGTATAGTGGAGGTCTCCGTCCGTCCATACAAACATTTTGTATTATAACTCGAACATCAGTTGTCGGATTTTAATCTTCTTTGGTATGGTGATAGGGCAGCTTGGGGGAACGGGTGCCCTTGTACCTAGGGTTTCGTCCGACCAATCTTACAGGAGTTATGTCCCTTATTTACTTTGAAAATTGATGATTTTTTGATTTCCTACCAATTAAAATTGTTTGGCTGAACCGATGAGCTTCAAATTTTATATGCTGATTACTCATGTCAAAGTACAGGTTGGTTTCAATTTGAGGTTTGACTCGGCTATTTTTGATGCAGTTATGCCCCCTTTTTCACTTGGAAAAGATGCAAGACCAGTTCTACTTTTTCACTGGTTTGAGAATTTTTAACAAAGGTATGTACTATTCATATTTTTGCCTCTATCAGTTATTATTCAATATGGTACCATTCAAGTCATTTGCAATTATTTTTATAACTTTTTCTCTATTACTGACTCCTTAGTGCTGTTCTGCAATGTAGCAGCAGTGAAGCTGTTGTCTGTTGTTACAAAACATATTAACAAAATATAAGTAATAATAATTTTATTGGCACTTTGCCATTCCTTACAGTTGTTCTGCAGTGTAGTGTTGTTCTGCAATGTAGCAGCAGTGAAGCTGTTGTCTAATTATCCACATGTGAGTACGACTTGGCTACCTTCGGGGGAATTAGCACACGCGTTAGCGTTGCTCTTGTTAGTTCAAATATTGGTCTTATATCTCTTTGTAGAACCCAGGCTGGTCAGAAACTGTTTGAATGTAAAATATGTAACACTTCTTCCGGTTCAAGTCGGAGTCTGACTCCACATTATAGAACCCATACTGGGGAGAAAACATTTGCACGTAAAATATGAAACAAATCTTTCAGTTGAAATGTCCTGATAATACATGTCAGATGTCACACTGGGAAAAAACTGCTGAAATGTAAGACCTGTAACAAACCTTCTAGTTCAAATTCCAGTCTTACTGTGCATCATAGCCTATGATTCATAGGACCCATAATAGGCAGAAATCATTCGCAAGTAAAAAATGTTAAAAACTCTTACAATGAAAAACGCCATCTGATATCACATGTCAGATCTGATACTGGGGAGAAAATTTCTCCCCAGTATGAGATCTGACAAGTGAAATCAGATGGTATTTTCCACTATAAGATTTGTTAGATATTTCACACGCGAAAGATTTTTCCGAAAAATCTTACAGTGGAAAACACCATCTGATATCATATGTCAGATCTCATACTGGAGATGAAACCATTCAAATGTAAAATTTGTAACAAATCTTACAATGCATATTAGAACTCATATTCCAGAGAATCCATAGAATTACAGCGTTTTAAAAAAAAATCCTTCAGTAGAAATGATGTTCATGCTCAGCATCCCAAAACTCATACTGTGTGAGATGTTTTGAGTGTGAAATATGGTTGGAATCATATTGGTCAATCACTGGGCTAACTTTCGACTAACATCTTCCACCACCTTTTGGAGATGGAGCTTTTAGAATGCAAATTATGCAACAAGTCTTTCTGTGTTAAAGAAAATCCACTCCTGAAAGTTTTCTGAAATTAACCAAAATTGAGGAATTTGGGCTCTGATTCCGTACCATCAAGTTACCAGCATTCAAAATTCAACACAATCCAAAATATCTGTACTTCGACTTTTGACACAACGAAATAGAGAAAGACATCTAAAGTTATCAGGTTTGTTTCTTGTTTCCATGTGTCTGAGGTTGTTGAATGGTTTGCATCTATCTCGGTCCATTGCTTCATGTGAATTTGCATTAACTTTGTGGAAGTAACAGACACGATCGTGAGGGATCTGAGATCGGAATCCCCACCATAAGCAATCATCCAATTTTACTCAACCTGCAGTTATCAGGGTCCTCCTAAACACCAGAATGACACCGGAATGACATAAATATAATGTGGAATCACATTTATTTTACCAGTACTCGATCCCAGTATGTACTTTGATGAGTAACTAACAAAAAATATGCTGTGGAAATCGGAGGAATGGACTGGTTGTCACTAAAACTTGTTGGGTGAAACATCTGGAATAACAGACTCTGACACTGTTATTTTGCACCCTTGTTAGAAAGTAATGTGATACATGATGTTATATAATTAGAGCACCTTTTCACTGCACCGCTGACATCGTATTCTCCATTCACAAACGCACAGTTTAGGCAGAAAAAACTGTACCCTTCTTCAGCAGACCATTTGGAGAGAAGATCAACCGATATAGTATCCAACTCAAGCAGCCAGAACACTCTATACTATTAATTCCACATCCCTAACTACAAATACCACACAGATATTTTGCTGACTTTCGCATTTTGGAAGACGTATTCGCAGTAATCAAACTTCAAGAAGTGATAGCAATGAAGAAATGAAAAGTTTCTGCATGCCGAAGATGGACAGGGATGATGTGGGATTGAAATTCCTTGTGATGCTAATAACTTTATTTGCTTTATAGCTTTATTTGCTTATAAATCCATGAGAGTCGGGAGCAAGAGCCAATAATTTTATTAAGTTTGAGTGAGTGACTGGCAGTAGGATAGTGGGTTGAGATCCCCGAGAACCTCAAGCTGGAAAATGGCTAAGAATTTGCATAATTACACAAGTTCTGCTCCGTGTTTGCTAAGAGAAGTTGGCAAATTTATGGTAAAACTGAAACCGCACTTTGGTGGTTATTTTAGAAAAAAGAAAAAGAAACCCAAACAGTTGCTGGTTTGGGAGCATCCCCAGCATATTATCCTTAATGGTTACAAAAAGGAAAAAATCCACCAATGTATGTTTTTGAAAGCTAGGAGTCATCCATCAGCCTATAAGGGAGAGTGGATGCTGGGTATTGGCCAGCTGGTCTGCCTTCAGGGGGAACAGATGATGGGGTGATTGGAGGGAAAAAAAAGAACAAAAAAAAAACATACATTTTTTTTAGCTCACCGAAGGGAGCTAAACTTATCACTTGCTGTCCGTCGTCCGTCCGGTGTCGTGAACATTTTTCAAACGACTTCTCCTCTGAAACCACTAGGTTGATTTGTTCGAAACTTGGTATGGATGTTCATTACCATATGCCAATTCAAGTTTGTTCAAATGCAATGGACATGCCCACTTGGGGCTCCAAAGGGGGCATAACTCCGATAGCACCCTATGTATATTAGAGAAATTACTCAAAAATCTTCTCCCGCACAAGTGGGCAGAATCATTTGATATTTGGTATACAGCATTATGCGGTGGATCTGATTCAAGTTTGTTCAAATCGGCCCCCTGGATTCATATTTGGGCCCAGTATAGAAGCCCAAATTCGAACTTAGTGCATTTCAGGCAAATTTCTTAAATCTTCTTCTCCAGATCCATCAGGCAGAATCTTGTTATATTTGGTTTTCAACATTGTGGGGTGGTTCTGATTCAAGTTTGTTCAAATCGGCCCCCTGGATTCACATTTGGGCCCAGTATAGAAGCCCGAATTCGAACTTGGTGCATTTCAGATAAATTTCTTAAAAAATCTTCTCCAGATCTAGCTGGTAGAATCTTTTGATATTTGGTATGGGACATTGTGGGGTGGATCTGATTCAAGTTTGTTCAAATCGGCCCCCTGGGTTCATATTTGGGCTCAGTATAGGAGCCCAAATTTGAACTTAGTGCATTTCAGGCAAATTTCTTTAAAAATCTTCTTCACAAGATCCAGCAGGCAGAATCGTTTGATATTGGGTATGCAGCATGCTTAGTGGGTTGAGATTCAAGTTTGTTCAAGCCAAGTCCCTGAGTTCATATTTGGGCTCACTGTGGTAGCCCGAATTATAACTTAGTTCAAAATGAGGAATTTTCTTTAAAAATCTTCTTCAGATCCAGCTGTCGGAATGTTTTGATGTTTGGTATGCAGCATCCTTAGGGGGGTTGAGATTCAATTTTGTTCAAGCCATGTCCATAGGTCAATATTTGGGCTCACTGTGGGAGCTTGAATTGTAACTTAGTTCAAAATGAGGAATTTTCTTAAAAAATCTTCTTCAGATCCAGCAGTTGAAGCGTTTTGTTATGTGGTGTGTAGCATCCTTAGGGGGTGAGATTTAAGTTTGTTAAAGCCAAGTCCCTGGGTCCATATTTGGGCTCCCTGTGGGAGCCGGAATTATAACTTAGTCAATATGAGGAATTTTTCTTTAAAAATCTTCTTCAGATTCAGCAGTCGGAATGTTTTGATATTTGGCT
The DNA here is from genome assembly GCA_031216915.1 of Pictodentalium vernedei. Taxonomy (NCBI): domain Eukaryota; kingdom Metazoa; phylum Mollusca; class Scaphopoda; order Dentaliida; family Dentaliidae; genus Pictodentalium; species Pictodentalium vernedei. The sequence goes on from CM062296.1 coordinate 800,733,845, forward strand.
TGCAGCATCCTTAGGGCGTGAGATTCAGGTTTGTTCAAGCCAAGTCCCTGGGTTCATATTTGGGCTCACTGTTTATGTTTAAAAATCTTCTTCGGATCCAGTGGATGAATGCTTTTGATATAGGTATGCAGCATCCTTAGTGGGGAGTTGGGGGGGGGGGGGGGGGGGGGGGGGGTTTAAGAATCAAGTTTGTTCAAGCCATGTCCCTAGTTCCATAAAATTTGTCTCTCATGACTTCATTCCTTTGTAGTGTTGATGAACCATGTCTAACTGAATGTGACCCCAAATACTTCTTTGAACCACTTTGGCCGGTGAGCGATTAAGGCTCTTTGGGGCGTCTTGTTTTTTTGGGCCAGCCGCTGAGGATGAGAAGGCCTTGGTTACCCCTGTACTCCCAACTACCTCCTATTCCCACGCTTCTTCTCTCCTCCCAACACTCGGAGACGAACTGTTGATGACATCCCTTGCTCATTCTTCCCAATATCTCTGATTAGCATATTAACCCTTTCCTTTGAGTCTCCCACTAACCACATTACTTCATTCTCCCATCCCACTTCCCTATTATACTTCCAACTTCTAGTGAATCTTATTCTGTTAGACTGGTATTTTGGGCATTCTGGAAGAAAGTGTTCCAGGGTTTCCACCATGCCCAGATTACACATCTGGCACTCCTTTTCACTGTTTTTTCCAAATTTTTCCCCTCATCAATAGGGACCCCATTACTCAACTCCGTTATCCATTGTGCCATTGTCATTTCGTGTCATTCCACTTCATTCCGGTGTTTAGGAGGACCGCAGTTATCATCGGTATTTTGAATTTGATTGAACTCATCAGTGAGATCCGCCCAAAGATTTCAGTTTGTTTCTTGTTTCCATTTGTCTGTGGTTATTTCATTTATCTCTGCTTCTTCCATTGTGTAATGTACGTTAAAATTAACCCTTTACCAAGCGCAGACAGTATGGAACTTTATTAATTTAAGTTACCATTTTTCAGATTTTTCAAGAACGTCAACAAACCCATATCAGGTGATCCCTCTGATTCCCTCATTGAAATGAGATCAATCCAATGATGTGTTCACATGTTATGGATTTGTTGATATTTTTATCTTTTATCAACTGCTCAATTTGTATATTACATGGGCGGATTTGGTTGATTCGTTTGGTAAAGAGTTAAAATACTATTTTGAGGACCACATGCATGATGGTATAAGATCTCATTGAACATTTTGCCTCTGGGCTTTGGGAGGAAGAAGGGGCGAAGGGATGCAGTGGCTTTTGGGAATGTAGACCTTTTTGTATGAGAGCTGCGACAAATCAGCATTGGGTCAAAGTGTTATTTTCGGGTTTCAATCTTGTTTTAGTGTTCACATGAATTATTTACAATGCGTAAATATGAATGTTGGAAGTATCAAGGGTTTCTTGCTTGACTGCATACATCAGAACATAATAGTAGAGTTGTTTACGTAATCGAGAAGAGTTAAATTTATTGACCCCTGGGAAAATACTTCAGTACAATGATACCAAATAGTATGCAAGGGTGGCTCCAAGGAGGAGCAGAGGACTACAACACCCCCCCCCCCCCCCCCATACACTGAGGAGCCTTCTTTCCCGATAGGAAAATCGTAGGGGAGATAAAAACATTTAAACGCCATGAATATAGAGAGATAATACTCCCGAAGAGCTGATGCATGTCCACAATAGGAATAACCTGATGCATAGATAATCACAGTGACATGGGCAGAGTTAATTGCAGTGCAAAAGTTCTATTTTCGTTCATTAACAGAAACTAGTCAGCACACATCTTGTCTCTGTTGTGAGTTATGTTGTACTTATTGAATTTTTGGCTTGTGGAACTTGGGTGTAAAAAACAGGTGTCATGGCAAACTACCATGCACAAGCCCAAAAACCATTAGCACAGTCTACAGGTCGGGAAGGGATTTTATTGTAACTTGGTAGGATGCCTCTGTATAATGTCTAGATGAGAACGTCCCCTTTTGGGCATGATCTATCAACCGTGATGGCTGCCCAAGCCCGAAACCCAAAAACTTTTAGCACAGTCTGCAGGTCATGTTTAATATGGAGGGATTTCATTGTAGCTTGGTAGGATGACTCCTTATGATCTCTAGATGAGAATTTCCCCATTTGGTCGTGATCTACCAACTGTGACGACTGCCCGAGCCCAAAACCTGAAAACCTTTAGCACAGTCTACAGATTATATTTATTGAGGAATTTCATTGTAACTTGGTGGGTTGACTTCATACAATGTCTAGATGAGAAAGTCACCTTTTGGTCCTGATTGGGCAACTGTGACGGCTACAGGGGCCTGAAGCCCAAAAACCTTTAGCACAGTCTACAGGTCATAATTATAAAGGGATTTCAGTGTAACTTCGTAGGATCACTCCAGATGATGCCCAGATGAGATTGTTCCCTTTTTGTTGTGATCATTCAACCATGATGGCTGCCTGAGCCCGAAGTCCGAAAACCTTTAGCACAGTCTACAGGTCATATTTATGAAGGGATTTCATTGTAACTTGGTATGTTGACTTCATATAATGTCTAGATGAGAACGACCCCTTTTGGGCACGATTGGGCAACTGTGATGGCTACAAGGGCCCGAAGCCCAAAAACCTTTAGAACAGTCTACAGGTCACAATTATGAAGGGGTTTCATTGTAGCTTGGTAGGATGACTCCAAATAATGTCTAGATGAGAACCTCCCCTTTTTGTCGCGATCATTCAGCCTTTATGGCTGCCCGAGCCCAAAGACCTTTAACATATTCCACAGGTCTTATTTATGGAAGGATTTCATTGTAACTTGTTAGGTTGACTCCATATAATGCCTAGATGATGACATCCCCTTTTGGTCGTGATGGTCAACTGTGATGGCTACAGGTGCCCAAAGGCCAAAAATCTTGTGCATAGTCTACAGGTCATATTTATGAAGGGATTTCATTGTAACTTCGTAGGATCACTCCAGATGATGCCCAGATGAGAATATCCCCTTTTGGCTGCGATCATTCAACCATGATGGCTGCCCAAGCCCAATGCACAAAAACCTTTAGAAGACCTTTAGTCAGGGTACAGGTTATATTTATGAAGGGATTTCATTGTAACTTGGTCTGATGACCCGGTACATTGTTTAGATGAGAACTTCCGGTTTTGGTTGGGTACAGTGGGCACATTAACCTAGATTCCTTTAGCACAGTCTACAGGTTGCATTTATGAAGAAATTTCATTGTAAATTGGTAGGATAACATGGAATTGTCTCCTGATGAGAACGTTCTATTTTGGCCATGATCGGTCAACCATGACAGCTACACATGCATGTGACCTAGATTTGTTTAGCATGTTCTAAAGTTCATATTTATGAAGTGATTTCATTGTAACTAGGTAGGATAACTCTGTATGATATCAAGATGAGACTGTCCAATTTTGGTCATAATCAGTCTTCCAAACTGTCGCTTGGGCATGTGACCTAGGTTCCTTTAGAGCTGGTTTACTGATCAGTTTCTGTCCGTCTTCGGTCGTTAGCTTTACAAAATCTTCAGATCCACCAGTCAAAATCTTTTGATATTTGGTCTACAATATCTCTTGGGGTTCAGTCCCTGTGTTAATATTTGGGTTTGCAATGGGAGCCAGAATTTTACCTTAATGCCATATGAAGAAATTTCTTTAGAAATCTTTTTCTTCAGATCCATCAGTAAGAATCCTTTCGAAATTTGGTATACAGCAGCTTTGGGGGGGTGGGGGCTCAAATTCAAGTTTATTAAAATCGAGTCCTTCAGTTAATATTTGGACTCCCTATGGGAACCCAAGGTTTAACTTAGTGCAATATGAGGAAATTTCTTATAAAAATCTTCTTCAGATCCACCTGTTAAATCCTTTTATATTTGGTATACAACATCTCTGGAGGGGGGGGCTCACATTCAAGTTTGTTAAAATCAACTCACTGGGTTAATATTTGGGCTCTCAATTGGAGCCTGTTGTTTGACCACGAGCAATATAGTTTCTTTAAAAATCTCCAGAACTATCAATTAGAATCTTTTGATATTTTATATACAACTTCTCAAGGGGAAGGGAGGGGTGTTGGATTCAAGTTTCTTCAAATTGAACCCCTGGTTAATATTTGGGCTTGCTGTGTGAACCTGAATTTTACCTCAGTGCAATATGGCGAAATTTCTTTAAAAATCTTCTTCAGATCCACCACTCAGAATCTTTTCATTTTTGGTATACAACATCTTTAGCGGGCTCAGATTCAAGTTTGTTCAAATAGAACTCCTGGGTTAATATTTGGTTTCTCTCTTGGAGCCTGAACTTGCAGTATGTGGAAATTTCTTTAAAAACTACTTCTTCAGATCCACCACTCAAAATCCTGTCATATTTTGTATACAGCATCTCTAGGAGGGTCAGATTCAAGTTTGTTCAAATCGAGTCTCTGGGATAATATTTGGGCTCTCTATGGGAGCCTGAATTTTAACTTATTGCAGTATGAGGAAATTACTATAAAACCCCTGCAGGAACCCTGGAAAGTGATGCAGTAACTAATGCTTGGGGTTTGAGTCCTTTAAAGATGGAAACGTGGGGTATAAACGATTGACTGGCCTTAACTTTATCTCCATGTTGTGGTCATGATAAGCCATTGTGCAGAAGTATGTGACCTTAAACATCAATAAATAAATAAATAAATGTCCTTAAAAATCTCCAGAACTATCAATCAGAATCTATTCATATTTGGTATATAACATCTCTAGGGGGATCCGATTCGAGTTTATTAAATTCAAGTCCCTGGCTTCTTATTTGGGCTCTCTTCGGAGGTAGGGGGAGGTTATGTTCCAGTTTGTTCAAATCCATTCCTGTTTTTCCATATAATTAGCCTTTCAAACTGTGACATAATAACCATTGGAAATTTGGCAGTGCTTGCCTACCACTGATAGAATTCAAAGCAGTCAGGAAGACCTATGATAATAAACATCTGACATGGACACCTGAGTTATGATTAATTTTATGACTCCGTTCTTCTGTATTGTTGATGAAACATGACTAACTGAATGTGACCCAACATACTTCTTTGAATCACTTGACTTGTGACTTGGTAAGATGAATAGTTTCAGAATAATTTTACTGTAAATTGTAGAGCTGTAGGTTTTTAAATTTCTTGTTCGGTTTCGGTTTTGGTTTTTCAGGTGGAGTAAAACCTCGGTTCGGTTTTCGGTTTGTTCATAAAGCCAAATAAAATTCAATAAAACTCATTCTTATGTCCGGAGTCATAACTGAATGACAGTGAAATTGAGTGAAACTCAATGAATGCCCAAAATAAGCTATAATACATGAAGAATCAGGAAGGCCAATATAATAATTACCTAAATATACAGAACTTTTATTGTGCTTGGCCATTTTTCGAGGTCTGACACCTACACGCAACTTGAGGAAAGCTGCAAACACAACTAAACTGAAATGTCGGAAATTCACAGAATGTAGCCTTCCCAGAGTAGTGAGAGTACCCAGACACTGCCATTGGCAGTGTCTGGGTACTCTCACTACTCTGGGAAGGCTACGTTCTGTGAATTTCTGCAGCAAGAGAGTATTTAATAAAAAACGAAAAACCTAAGATTACGGGATGTCGACGGTTTCGGTTTTTAAAAAAAACTAAAAACCTTGGTTCGGTTTCGGTAAACCTACAGTTAAAACTAGAAGTCCTGTCATGAAATGCGCACAAATAGCACGTTGATATGCGCGTTAATATGCGCGTTATGGCCCAAGTAAAGCTATCAAATTCTGTACATATGGCCTGTGCACCAGGGACCAGCCTAGGGGGGAATTTTAGGGAGACTTCAAGTCTCCCTCCAGAAAAAATAGGGAGACTGCAGAGTCATGTAGGGAGACTTCATATGCAAGTGGGGAAAATTAAGAATATTCATGTACCACCCCCGCCGCCCCTTCATATTTTCAATTTATGGTCCTCCATTAACGTACAAATAATCCAGGTCCAGTTGTCTATGATGCATCTGTGCCAGGTTAAAAAATCACAATGTAATTATTGACTGAAAATCCCCCACTGCTACCTTCTCCTTCATGACCCCTCACCTCTTCTTCGTGCCAATCCCCCATCACCCTCCTGTGGTTGCCTTTCAACAAAGTCTACTAAGCTAATAATTTCCTAAGTCTGAAAGTGTGAACAGGACCAGATGTAAGAAGGTTGCTTGGGAGGTACTTTGTTAGTTAATAAACAAAATACATTCTGGGGTCGAGTATTTTGTAAAAGAAATGTCATTCCGCATCATTTTTATGGCATTCCGCGTCATTTCATGTCATTCCGATGTTTAGGAGGACCCTTTTTCAAGATCGTCCACATGCACACTTGTGTCCTGTACAAAGCTTTTCTTGACATCACTAAAGCTTTTTTTCATGTGTTTCAATTCCATTCGTGTTTTTCTGGGAATAGACAGCCCAACAGTTAACAGTCGTCAGCAAATCGAAATGAAAATAATGTGTTATAAAATACGTCCGTTGTGTATATATTTTCGGCATCCTAAGCGACGTAACCTACTTTCAAACTGGGTTGTTTTGTTGAGTCGCGTAAGTCACTTATTTTCGTTTCGACACTTGAAGCTCCGACTGGAACGCAACAAAATAGAAATAAAAAAAATCCGCCGAAAGCGACAATGGACAATTGCTTATCGTGTGATTTCAAATAAATGGACGTTTATTTGACGAATTAAAATGCCCATTTATCACACTCGAGCCCATTCGATTTTTGAAAATACTCGTTTTCATGTAAACCTCGCATCACTCAGTTCAGCCTTTTCTCATTTTGGCCAATTTTTGGAGGGCGACTTGTAATCGCCCCAACTATTTTTCTAGGCGACTTTGGGCTTAGAAGGGCGACTTAATCGCCCTAGTCGCCCTCACGGCTAGTCCCTGCTGTGCACAAGCAATATTTCAGCCAATGGACCTCCGGGTAACCCGGAGGTCCATTGGCAGAAACATTGCATGTGTTTGCTATGAGTAACCAAGAGAACCTGCCGTGCTTTGGATGTCATTCGATATGGCAATTGCGCGCAATTCCAACGCGCAATTAAGCCTAGATAAGCGCACTATTCGTGACAGGACTTCTAGTTTTAACTGTACAGCTCAAGTAAATTGGTAACTTTGGTTGACATATCGTCGGCTGAGTGCTAGTATCTTCTATGTCCCATTGGGGACAATGAACATTCTAGCACTCAGACGGTGATATATTAACTGTGAGTGCCACACTAACCGAGGCCTCAGTTATTTAGTGCAGTCTACACCTCAAATTATTCCTATTGAAAATATAGCATTTTGGGAAAAGAAATTAACATATTCTCAATTATCACAATTCTTGTCTTATTTCATAATCCTTTCATAAACGTTGAACATTATCCTTCTCATCAAACACTACAAGTCAAGTTAAGCTACACTGTCATTGACACTTTCATTTAGTAAACTCGAAGCGTGCAATAATTACAGAACAGCATACACGTTTGAACTCGGGTCATTTTTTACCGCACTCAATCAATTTTGGCGAGGGATAATAATATTGAACTCATTCAATATTATCTCTCCACCCAAATCGATCTCGGATTCATATTTATGAAGGGATTTCATTGTAACTTCGTAGAATTCATTGTTAGCTCACCTGACTTTCAGTCAGGAGAGCTGTAGTGCTCACTCACCGTCCGTCGTCCATGAACATGGTGTTTGCATCTTCTCCGAAACCACTGAACCAGTTTAATTCATATTTGAGATAATAGTTTGTTAGGACATCGCAATTTGATTTTGTTCAAATCAAGTTGCCTCGCCCCTTGGTAGGGCCACGCCCAAAAAGTGTGCTTAAATCTTAAAAATCTTCTCATGAACCAGCAGCACCAGAGACTTGATATTTGGTGTGCAGCTTCCTTTTGAGGTGTAGATTCAGATTTGTTCAAAGAGAAGTTCGTGGAGCTATATTTGTCTTGGTTATGGGAGGGGCAAGAATTTTTGCCCCGCCCAAATTTCTGTTTTCCAAACTGAAAGGCAGATTTGAACCAAATTTGATATGCAGGCTTATTGGGTCATAAGTACTTAATTTATGCCAAATTTTTTTTCCTGTCGCCCCATGGGAACTGCAGGAGCTGAAAATAGAAAAAAATTAAAATGCCCATATCTCCAAAAATACACGGCACTGAGAATTCTTATTTGGTGTGAAGCTTTCTTAGGACCAACAGAATGGAATGGTCAAAACAAATTGCTATCTGTTTTATCATGGGGTACATTTTTGGGACTTAGAAAAAGAGCGGAGTCAGCATTTTTTAACACTGTGGGTAATAGGAAAAACATTTGACTTTTTTTCTCCCAAACTACTGCTCCAAAAGCTTTCAAATTTCACATATAACATCTTTGGAAGATTGTTTCTCATGTTTATTGAAATCAATTTCCTGGGTCCTTATTTGGGCTCTCTATGGGAACCCAAATGTTTAAATTAGTGCAGTATGAGGAATATTCTTTAAAAATCTTCTTCAGATCTGCCAATAAAAATCTTTTGAGATTTGGTTTGCAGCATCCTTAGGGGGGTGAGATTCATGTTTGTTCAAGCCAAGTCACTGGGTTCATATTTAGGCTCACTGTGGGAGCCCAAGTTATAAATTAGTTCAAAATGAGGAACTTTCATTAAAAATCTTCTTCTTCAGATCCAGCTGTTGGAATGTTTTGATATTTGGTATGTGGCATCCTTAGGAGGGTGAGATTCAAGTTTGTTCAAGCCATGTCCCCAGGTCCATATTTGGGCTCGCTGTGGGAGCTCGAATTGTAACTTAGTTCAAAATGAGGAATTTCCTTAAAAACCTTCAGATCTAGCAGTCGCAATGTTTTGATATTTGGTGTGCAGCATTCTTGGGGGGTGAGATTTAAGTTTGTTCAAGTCAAGTCCCTGTGGGCGCCTGAATTATAACTTAGTTCAGTATGAGGAATATTCTTTAAAAATATTTTTCTTTTAGATCCCCTGGTTTGAATCTTATGATATTTGGAAAACGGCATCCCACTGGAGGTGAGATTCAAGTTTGTTCAAGCCAAGTCCCTGGATTCATATTTGGGCTTCCTATGGGAGCCCAAATTATAACTTAGTTCAATATGAGGAATATTCTTTAAAAATATTTTTCTTTTAGATCCACTGGTCTGAATCTTTGGATATTTGGTTTTAGCTTTTCTAAGGAGGGGCAGATGCAACTTGTTGAAATCAATTCCCTGGGTTTTATATTTAGGCTACCATGTCAGGTGAGCACCCTCAGGTCCTCTGGGGCCTCTTGTGAAATGATTTTAATGTAACTTGGTAACTTTGGTTATCATATGTTAGCTGTGAGGGTCACATTAACCCAGGCCTCAATTATTTAGTAAAGTCTACACCTTAAATTATTTTTATTGAAAACATAGTGCCAAGGTGTACTGCAAGTCTATGGTGCACCCATCTTCAACCAATGCTCAGCCTGCTTGTGTGGGGTTAGTATGTTGGGGAGCTGACAGTTGCTCGCCATTGCTCGGTGGTTCTCTCTGGGTACTCAGGCTTCCTCCACCCGTAAAACTGTCATGGTCATGATTAGCCATCGTGCAGAAATATGTGACCTTAAAAAACACCAATAAATAAATAAATAAATTGAAAACATAGCATATAGGGAATAGAAATGAACATGTTCTCAGTTATCACAATTCTTCTGCTCTCTTTGGGAAAGGGTATGGGGTCCATGTAATTGGGAAAATTCATGTCATGAAAGCTCCGATTGGGAACTTGTTCTGGAGAAGAAACACACAAAGAATAAGAAATGTTGCCTTCATATTGAACTGAGAACATAAAGAAGCTACTACATGTATAGTATATGTAATACGTTTATAACAAACAGTCGCATGAAATAATGATCCGCCTCTATAATCGAATGGTTTTTTGTTCAGTATCATCTCTCCACCCTAATCGATTTCGGATTCCTTAAGCAAAGTCTCTGAGTCATATTTATGAAGGCAGTCATTGTACATGTAACTTAGTAGGATGAATTGTTTTGAAATGATTTTACTTTAACTTTGTTACTTCTGTTGACGTGTGTTAACTCTGAGAGCAACATTAACCCAGGCCTCAGTTATTTAGTACAGTCGACACCTTAACCCTTTACCTAACATGAAAAGCAGACGACACTTGCAAAAAAAATTCTTGAATAACTATTTTTTTTCATTTTTTGTCTCAAAAACATAGGTTATGACCCCTCATTGGAACGAGCTCGACGAGCTCGTTCCAATGAGGGGTCATAACCTATGTTTTTGAGACAAAAAATGAAAAAATAATTAAAATTAATAGACGATTTTTGAGAATAGCGCTGGCCGGTTTTGGCCGTTACGTTGGGTAAAGGGTTAAATTATTATTATTGAAAACATAGCATATAGGGAAGAGAAACTATCATATTCTCAATTATCACAATTCTTGCAGGGATTCTTCTGTTCTCTTTTGGAAAGGGTCTGGGGCCCATGCAATTGGTAATATTCACATGATGAAGGCTCCAATTGGAATTTGTTTGGGAGAAGAAACACTCAAAGAATAAGAAATGTTACCTTCATATTGAACCGAGAACATTAATACAGGAGCTACTACATGTATATAGTATATGTAATACGTTTTATAACAAACAGTTGCATGAAATAATGATCAGCCTCTATAATCTCGATCAAAATAAATTATTCCTTTTCTATTAATGATAAAGATACTTGTGTGATAGTCTTCATCTTATGGCTTTGAGGTTGTGTCTAGGCAAGTCTTGGTTGCCTATGTAGGTAGATTCGGTTGTGGCTTCAAGTGAGATGATACTCTTTAGCTCTCCACCTAGGTTGGAAGTCTCTGGAAATAGGAGACGACCGGTCAACAACCAGTTTGGCGATGTTGTCTCCCTGTGGTATACATTTTGTACATTTTTAATTATTATGTGGATTGTATATTATAATTACGTTATTTGTATACTGCTGAATAAATCAATCAATAGAAAGGGTTATTTTTGTTTAAAGTTTGGAATATGTATTCTGTTTAAGTAAAGCTGAAGAAACGGCTTATCATATTTGTAGAACTCTTTAGCGTTATTATTTCTTCCATGTGTAACTGCTTTACAAGCAATTAAATTCCTCCCAACTAAGGACAATAAAGGCTGTTCCCAAATAAGATTATTGCGCAACAATTTATGTGCAGTTTGAAACTTTTCCCATAGTTTTGCAGTGTTTCGGCAACATGCAGGGTGGCCAGGTTTCCCTGATGCTTGCAATATAGCTTAGAGCTTACTTCCAAATCAAACAATGCAATAGATAAATAATTTTTAGCTCAACTTTGTCGAAGCCAAATTTGAGCTTATGCCATGGCCTGTTGTCTGTCGTCCCTCTGGTCGTCTCTGTCTGTCCGTCAACAATTCAATACGGCTCGGGCTAGAGGCCGTATTTATGAACCGATCTTTACAAAACTTCTTGAGTACCTTTGTTATGACTGTGGGACGAGAACGAGTGTTTTGGGGTCCGATCCGAAATTCAAGATGGCCGATGGCAGCCATTTTGTACAAAATTAGGTGCAATCAGATTTTTGCACAGAACTTCCATATGAAAGTGCTGACTTGAATAATTTTTTGTGTGAATGTTTAGTACCATGGGATACATCACATATAATACGGGTTTTTTTCTCGTGCAGAAATTATGCAAATTAGATGAACTTTGATTTTTAGGTCAACTTTGGCGAAGCCAAATTTGAGCTTATGCCATGGCCCGTCGTCCGTCTGGCCGTCTGTCCTTCTGTCCATCTGTCCGTCAACAATTGGATACAGCTCGGGCTAGAGGCCGTATTTATGAACCGATCTTTACGAAACTTCTTTGGTACCTTTGTTATGACCGTGGGACGAGAACTAGTGTTTTTGGGTGCGGTCCGAAATTCAAGATGGCTGCCAGGCGCCATTTTGTACCGATGATGCAGAAATCTGTTTTTTGTACAGAACTTCCATATGAAAGTTCTGATTTGAATAATTTTTTGTATGAATGTTTAGTACCATGGGATACATCACATATAATAGGGTTTTTTTTCTCGTACGTAAATTATGCCAATTAGACTAACTTTGATGTTTTTTGGTGTTACTTTCAGCACTGTAAGTGCAAATGCCAATACGGCTTGCACTAGAGGCCGTAATTATGAACCTATCTTTACGAAACTCCTTGGATACCCTTGTTATCACCGTGGGACGAGAACAAGTGTTTTTGGGTCCGATCCGATATTCAAGATGGCCGATGGCAGCCATTTTGTACAAAATTTGGTGCAATCAGATTTTTGCACAGAACTTCCATATGAAAGCGCTGATTTGAATAATTTTTTGTGTGAAAGTTTTGTACCATGGGATACATCACATATAATACGTGTTTTTTTCTCGTGCAGAAATTATGCAAATTAGATGAACTTTGATTTTTTCAGTGCTACTTACACACAGTAAGTACACATGTCAATACAGCTCGGGCTAGAGTCTGTATTTATGAACTGATCTTCACGAAACGTCTTGGGTACCTTTGTTATCACCTTGGGACGAGAACGAGTTTTTCTGGGTGCGGTCCAGAATTCAAGATGGCTGCCAGTGGCCATTTTGTACCGAAATTAGGTCTAATCAGTTTTTTGTACACAACTTCTATACGGCTCAGGCTAGAAGCCGTATTTATGAACCAATCTTTACGAAACTTCTTGGGGACCTTTGTTATCACCGTAGGATGAGAATGAGTGTTTTTGGGTGTGGTCCGAAATTCAAGATGGCCAAGAGCAGCCATTTTGTACCAAAATTAGTGCAATCAGTCTTTTGTACAGAACTTCTGTTTGAACATTCTGATTTGAATAAATTTTTGTAGGAATGTTTAGTAAAATGGAATACATCACATACAGTACGGGTTTTTTTCTCGTGCCGAAATTATGCAAATTAGATGAATTTTGATTTATTTGGTGCTACTTATACACTGTAAGTACACGTGTCAATACGGCTCGGGCTATGCTGTATTTATGAACCGATCTTCACGAAACTTCTTGGGTACCTTTGTTATCACTTTGGGACGAGAACGAGTGTTTCTGAGTGGGGTCCAAAATTCAAGATGGCTGCCAGTGGCCATTTTGTACCGAATTAGGTCCAATCAGTTTTTTGTCACATCTTCTATACAGCTCGTATTTATGAACTGATCTTCACGAAACTTCTTGGGTACCTTTGTTTTCACCTTGGGACAGGAATGAGTGTGTTTTGGGGTGCCTTTGTTATCACTGTGCTATGAGAACAAATATTTTGGGGTTCAGTCTGACCCACTCTGGGACTCCAAGATTTTTTTCCAGTTTAGCATCTGACTGTCACCCACCTTTACAATACTTTACCTATACATTTGTTACAGGCTACGGCCAGTATTTATGTACAGACTGTTACAATACTTTATATGTACATTTGTTATCAGGTCATTACCTAGATGTTTGTCATTGCTGGGTCACATACTATACATGTTCATGTCTTGACAAGTTGAACTAAAGTGTCATTGACACTTTCATTTTAAAACCCCACAGAGTCTGCCATAGAAAAGCAATCGGCGTCGATGATTGCTTTTCTGTGGCAAATTCCATATGATCATGCACTTAAAGCTTGAAATCTATTATATTCATGTTTGTGGCATTTCTCGGTAAACGCCATGCGTTATTTACATTCAAATAGACATTTGGCTCGACATAGGGAAACTAAGAAGCCTTCTCGAGTTAGTCGAGTAAACTTGCATAAAAGGGTGGTGGGAGGGAACCAGTGATAATGGTGAAGGCCTATAACAAGGAGTTGTAAACTAGCATTTTAAGACGGGGGACCCAAAAGCTAAAACTGACGCCAAGAAGAAAATACCGGTGCTTTGTTTCCAACCATGCAGGCAACATCCATATTTGCTGTTGTGCCCAAATTAGACTGATCTAATGGATGCTGCTTTCATTAGAAAAGTACCAGTTACCAGGACAGGAACATGGCTAGGGTTGCCCCATTGGGGGTGTAGGATAGTGAATTTCCACCTATGGGGTGGGACCGAGAGAGGGTAACCCCCTCACGGTCCCTTCCCCTAGTTGGAAATTCACAACCGAGGAATATTTTGAAAATGAAGCCATGAAAGGGGGCATAAAATTGATTCTAGTAATTGAAATGCCAACTCATTTATAATAGAATTTTCAGGGTTGTAATATGTGCTAAACGAGTGATCAAGTTGAGAACTTTGAGCAGTTCATACTTCCCTAACATTAAATCAGAGCTTATGCAGGAGTGATCAGCTTTCGATGTTTCATCATTTTGTGACTGTGAATGATGGAATTAACTCAGGATTACAATTTTACATGTTGCGATTTTCTAGAAGTGCATTTCAAGTATTTTTTTTATTAGGATAAGGAAACGTACTATAGAAATCTCATACCGATTGACATCATGCATTCTTATGAAGCTCGATATTGCATACACTGTAGTTGTAATGGTTGGAATTTTTACAGATTTAAAAACAAGTTGGAATTTTGGGAAGTAAAGGAGACATCACCAAAGAAGCTCTAAATTGAAGATAGATGGAATTTCCAACTACACGTGACTTGCCCTCCGAATTTCCAACCATAGGAAATTTTAGCCAGGACTGCCGTCACATCCCTGTTCCTGGAAGTGATTCAAATCCAGCTGGGTGCAAAAATATTTTGTTTGCAGTTTATAAATCATTTTATCATATGACTATGACATTTTTACCCTAAATATCACTACTGTTTGACGATGTTTTCCAAACTGTTGTATCACACCGGGTGAGATTTTTCCGGATCAAAAGTCCATATCACACTCTTACGGAAATCAAAAATCCATATCACACTCCCACGGAAATATCCGAGAGTTTCCGTGAATAGTTTTCGTAACTAGGGAAGTCGTTGTTGTTTCGTCTGCTATTTTGTAACCGGCTTTTCAGCACATATTAAAATGGCAAATTTGGGTGAATTTGACATCGAAACAATGTCATATGATAAACATATCATCATAACAGTGTGTTGATCCGTGTCGTCGCATCACGTCTCGTTGAGGTGGCCAGATTTTCAGATCACACTCGCTGCCTGTGGCAGCTCGTGTGATCCGAAAATCTGGCCACCTCAACTCGACGTGATACTACGACACAGATCAACGCACTGTTATGATAATATCTATATATCAGCTACTGTCATACTAACTTTAAAAACCTAAACAGTGATCGTGTTGACCACCCTGATTTGTCGAGTGATTAACTGATCTTTCTCATATTGTTCAAAATTAATTTTGCATGAAAATGTTGGGGTAACTATTGCCCCAGATTATGCGGTATTGAATTCTCAGGTCGATTCAGTTGACTTGAAAAACCAAACAAATTGGAACCTTACTTCTGCATCAACTTATTCATAAAAGTTATTATTTCTACCTTGTTTTACTTAAACTGTTTCAATATTGCACAAACGTAACAATCACGAATAAGTATGCATTCATTGCGTATTTTGCAGCCATGTCTACACAGCATTCAAAGAAAACCCAGTGGCATTTTTAGCTCACCTGACTGAAAGTCAGGTGAGCTATAGTGATCACTCAACGCCTGTTGTCCGGGAACATGGTGTTTGCATCTTCTCCTCCAAAACTGCCAAATGTTTTCAAGAGAAGTTTGAGATAATTGTTTGTTATGACATCACCTTTTTAGCTCACCTGACTGAAAGTCAGGGTGAGCTATTCTGATCACTCTTTGTCCATCGTCCGGCGTGAAGGTGGTGTTTGTGTCTTTTTCTCCCAAACCACTGGCCACCTTTTAATGAAATTTCATGTGAGAGTTAGTTATATAGGGGCATTTTGATTTTTCTTCAAATTAAGTTGCGGCTCAAATTGTGGAGTGGTGTGGAGCCAAAATGCACAAAACTTTAAAAAATCTCATGAAGCAGCCATAGCAGAGACTTGATATTTGGTATGCAGCTTCCATTTGAGGTGTAGACTCAAATTTGTTCAAGAGAAGTTTCACGGGCAATATTTACATTTGTTCGGAGAGTGGCAAGAATTTTTGCCCCGCCCAAAATTTCTATTTTCTGAACCCAGAGGCCACTTTGAACCAAATTTAATATGAGGTATTATTGGGTTATAAGTACTTGATTTATGCCAAAAAATTTTTTCCTGCAGCCCTGTGGGAACCGCAGGAGCTAAAAATAGAAAAAAATTAAAACGCCCATATCTCCAAAACTGCACGGCACAGAAAAATTTTATTAGGTGTGAAGTTTCCTTAGGACCAACAGAAAGGATTGGTAAAAAAAAATTGCCATCGGTTTTATCATAAGGTACAGTTTCGGGACTTTTGAAAAAGTGCTTAGTCAGCACTTTTTAACACTGTAGGCAATGGGAAAAACATTAAAAAATCTTCTCCCGATCCAGCGGGCAGAATCTTTTGATATTTGGTATGCAACATTGTAGGGTGGATGTGATTCAAGTTTGTTCAAATTGGCCCCCTGGGTTAATATTTGGGCTCAGTATAGGAGCCCGATTTCAAACTTAGTGCATTTCGGGCAAATTTCTTAAAAAAATCTTCTTCTCCAGATCTAGCAGGCAGAATCTTTTGATATTTGGTATGCAACATTGTGGGGTGGATCTGATTCAAGTTTGTTCAAATTGGCCCCCTGGATTCATATTTGGGTTCACTATAAAAGCTCAAATTCGAACTTAGTGCATTTCATGCAAATTTTTAAAAAATCTTCTTCTCCAGATCCAGCAGGCAGAATCTTTTGATATTTGGTATGCTACATTGTGGGGTGGATCTGATTCAAGTTTGTTCAAATCGGCCCCCTGGATTCATATTTGGGCTCACAATAGAAGCCCGAATTCGAACTTAGTGCATTTCAGGCAAATTTCTTAAAAAATCTTCTTCTCCAGATCTAGCAGGCAAAATCTTTTGATATTTGGTATGCAACATTGTGGGGTGGATCCGATTCAAGTTTGTTCAAATCGGCCCCCTGGATTCATATTTGGGCTCAGTATAGAAGCCCGAATTTGAACTTAGTGCATTTCAGGCAAAGTTCTTTAAAAAATCTTCTCAAGATTCAGCAGGCAGAATCTTTTGATATTTGGTATGCAACATTGTGGGGTGGATCTGATTCAAGTTTGTTCAAATCTGCCCCCTGGATTCATATTTGGGCTCACTATAAAAGCTCGAATTCGAACTTAGTGCATTTCAGGCAAATTTCTTCAAAAATCTTCTCCAGATCCAGCAGGCAGAATCTTTTGATATTTGGTATGCAACATTGTGGGGTGGATCTGATTCAAGTTGGTTCAAATCGGCCCCCTGGGTTCATATTTGGGCTCAGTATTGGAGCCCAATTTGAACTTAGTGCATTTCAGGCAAATTTCTTTAAAAATCTTCTTCTCAAGATCCAGCAGGCAGATATTGATATTGGGTATGCAGCATGCTTTGGGGGGTGAGATTCAAGTTTGTTCAAATGAAGTCTTTGGGTTCATATTTGGGCTCACTGTGGTAGCCCGAATTATAACTTAGTTCAAAATGAGGAATTTTCTTTAAAAATCTTCTTCTTCAGATCCAGCAGTCGGAATGTTTTGATATTTGGTATGCAGCATCCTTAGGGGAGTGAGTTTCATGTTTGTTCAAGCCATGTCCCTAGGTCCATATTTGGGCTCACTGCAGGAGCTTGAATTGTAACTTAGTTTGTTTGAAATGAGGAAGATATGTGGTGTGCCGCATCCTTGGAGGGGGGGGGGGATTCAAGTTTGTTAAAGCCAAGTCCCTGGGTCCATATATATATCCCTGTGGGAGCCCGAATTATAACTTCGTCAATATGAGGAATTTTTAGCTCACCAAAGGGAGCTCAACTTATCACTTGCCGCCCGTCATCGTGAACATTTTTCAAACGACTTCTCCTCAGAAACCTAGGGTCCGATTATCACAAAACTTCATGTGGATGTTCATTACTATATGGCAATTCGTGTTTGTTCAAATGAAATGGCCACGCCCCTTGGGGGCTCTGTATGGGGCATAACTCTGATAGCACCATATGAATTATAGAAAAATTATTAAAAAATTTTCTTCTCCAGAACCAGTGTGCAGAATCTTTTGATACTTGGTATGCAGCATCTTGGTATGGGTCTGGTTCAAGTTTGTTCAAATTGAGTCCCTCAACCAATATTGGGGCTCACTATGGGGGCGTGAATTTTTACTTAGTGCAATTTAAGAAAAATTCTTGAAAAATCTTCTTCTCCAGAACCAATGGGCAGAATCTTTTGATATTTTGTATGCAGCATCTTGGTATGGGTCTGATTCATGTTTGTTCAAATTGCGTCCCTTGATCAATATTGGGGCTTCCTATAGGGGCATGGATTTTTCCTTAGCGCTATTTAAGGAAAAATCTTCTTCTCCAGAACCAGTGGGCAGAATCTTTTGATATTTGATATACAGCATCTTGGTATGGGTCTGATTCAAGTTTGTTCAAATGGAGTCACTTGATCAATTTTGGGGCTCACTATGGGGACCTGAATTTTTACTCAGTGCAATTTAAGAAAAAATTTTTTAAAATCTTCACCAGAACCAATGGGCAGGATCTTTTGATATTTGGTATACAGCATCTTGGTATGGGTCTGATTCAAGTTTGTTCAAATTGAGTCCCTCGATCAATATTGGGGCTCACTAAAGGGGTGTGAATATTTACTTTGTGCATTTTGAGAAAATTTCTTTAAAAATCTTCTTTTACGGA
This sequence comes from Pictodentalium vernedei, assembly GCA_031216915.1. Taxonomy (NCBI): domain Eukaryota; kingdom Metazoa; phylum Mollusca; class Scaphopoda; order Dentaliida; family Dentaliidae; genus Pictodentalium; species Pictodentalium vernedei. Next base: position 800,752,613 of record CM062296.1, read on the forward strand.
ACCGATGGGCAGAATCTTTTGATATTTGGTATACCGCATCTTGGTATGGGTCTGATTCAAGTTTGTTCAAATTGAATTCCCTGTTCAATATTGGGGATCACTATGGGGGTGTGAATTTTTTCTTAGTGCAATTTAAGAAAAAATCTTTAACAATCTTCTTCACCAGAACCAGTGGGCAGAATCTTTAGATATTTGGTATGCAGCATCTTGGTGTGGGTTGGATTCACGTTTATTCAAATTGAGTCTTTTGATCAATATGGGGGCGTGAATGTTTACTTTGTGCAATTCAAGGAAAATCCTTTAAAAATCTTCTTCAGAACCATCATGCAGAATCTTTTGATATTTGATCAGCAGCATTGTCTCATTCAGTCCTGTTGATGTTTTAGCTCCACAGAGAGTATAGATTTACTCTGTAGAACCTTAAGAATAGCTTTTGATAAAATTTGTGTCTTAACAGTATGGAACATTCGGTGAGTGCCTAAGGCCCCCGGGTCCTCTTGTTTCTGAAACACGTTTGTGAAGTACCAAACAGTCAATTTATTTTGAAAGCACTGGTCATTAATCACTCTGAGGGACTTTTTCAGCATTATCATCTGCAGGTAAACAACACCTCATCAAAGAGAAGAACGTCAAATTTGTCTGTAGAAGACAATGTTACACTGACAGGCACATGCTCACTACTGCCCATGCAGAAATGACTTGACATCCCAAGTGACCAATTGTTCATTCAACATTCCAACACCTTAACCCTTTCATGTTACATTGACTAGACATCATTGTAAATCAACAAAAGTTTAGTATCTTTGACAATGCTTGTGTCAGCAAAAGAATTCTAACGTCTCGCGGCCAAATACTATTTATTTTCCTGAAGCTATCCCATAAACTACAGATATATCAGTTATTTGATGACAGCTTTACCAACCGGATATGCCGATAACTGTTTGCAAACCGGTTATCTGGCTAACTGTTTCAGCTCAGTAAATGTGCTTTCCAACTACCCCCAACAAGGTTTGAATTAGCAGAAGAAAATAGCAAGAGCCTTGAGGTTTGTCTGGCTGTATTTTTATGCCCCCGAGATATTCTCTTGAGGGCATTATGTTTTCACCATGTCCAGTGTCTGTCATCTGGTATCTGTTGTCCTTCCATAAACTTTTTGCATTCCATCAATTAACCAAAGTTCTGCCAACCGGATCTTTACCAAACTTCATGTGCAGGTTAGGTATGATAAGCGGAAGAAGCCTTTTTATCTTAGCCGTGATATGCTAATGATTAAGGTCACAGTGACCTCCAGTGTTAAATGAACTTGAAATTGGTTTCCACGCAATAACTAAAGTTCTACCAACTGGATCTTTACCAAACTTCATATGTGGGTTATGTATGATGAGTGGAAGAAGCCTGTTTATTTTGTCTGTGATGTGCCAAAGGGCAAGATCACAGTGACCTCCAATGTTAAATACACTTGAATTGGTTTCCCATCTGTGATTAAAGTTCTGCAAGACTGATCCTGTTTTTTGTCGTTTAATGTACTTCTGTCCATGATATTGCTGAAGGGTCAAATGTTGCGCTTCGCATTGCTCTTGTTATATATTTATATTCTACTCACTCTCTCCTCGTTTGTCCTGCTCGTCTCAGTTTGGCCTTGTACACTCACACAAACATTGCATGTCGCTGCCACGGGAGCTCATTGTCATACACCTATATTGTTTGTTGGACCTCTCTTAGCATTCCGACCGAAAGTGAGTGGGAGCTATTCCCTTCCTTTGGCATAGGACATCTGTCGTCCATTGACTTTTGAAACTTGTCTTCTTCAAAACCACTACGCCAAATTCAAAAATAGATGGCACAGACCTTTTCTTCTCTGTTCCAGTGAAGTGGCTGCCATCTTCCACTGGTGTTAACTGGTTGAGGGCAAGATTATTTTTGGTTATCTGGATTTGTTATACAAAATTTGTTTTATTACAAATTATTGGAGAGTGCCCACAGGCACTCTCCAATAATTTGTAATAGAACAAATTTATATAAACAAAATGTTATTTACATTCTGGTGAATATGAAACATGAGCAAGAAAAACATAGGCTTTTGCTCTGGTACCCTCATTTTTTAAAGCCCTGATAGTGGCTTCTAGCACTCAACCAGTTAATGATCCAAAAGCCTAAAAATCTTGAAAAATCTCTCTGACCACAGGGGAGAATGATTTTCAATTTGGTATGGAACTTCCTTTGATGGTGATGATTCAAGTTTGTTCAAAGCAAGTTTGTAGGTCAATATGTGGTCTCTAGGTGGGAGCATGCCCATTTTGTAATCCATCCAAAGTTTTTTTTCAATAACCGATGGACTGATTTGAATCAGATTTGGCATGCAATATAACTGGGTCATAAGGACTTGATTTCTGCCTGAAAATGTGTTTTCTGCTGTTCCGTGGAAGCCAAAGGAACTCAAAATAGGAAAAAAAATTGAACACTCATTTTACAAAAAAATCTTAACAGATCAGAATTTTTAGTTTAGTATGCAGGTTTGCCAGGACCAGCGGAATCGGCAGGACCAAAAACCTGCTATCGGTTCTGACATGGGGTGCTGTATGACACTGTTGGTAGTGGATAAATACCGAGTCATCAGCTTTCCTATTTTAAGTATTCTTCTTCAGAACCTTGGAATCAAATCTAAACTAATTTGGTATATTAAAGGCATCTTCATGAAGTACCGTATTTACTCTATGTATTGTTGGGACAGCTAAAAATAAATATTTTCACATATGTCCCACATCTTAGAAAATGGGGAAAAAACACAACCTGGTCTTGTTTTGATGCTGAAGCAAGTTGTGTGTGTTTCGTTTTCCATCACTATATACGAAAATCGCCATCCAATTTTTTTTTAGATTTTCATTTTTTGCTTCCAAAACATAGCTTATGCCCCTCATTGGAACGAGCACTTTGTGCTCGTTCTAATGAGGGGTCATAAGCTAGGTTTTGGAAGCAAAAAATGAAAATTTTTAGTTACACAAGAATTCTTTTTATGAGTGTCGTCGGCCACTAGCGTTCAGTAAAGGGTTGATGACTGTCACAATGTAATATTAAATGGTCTTCCTCATGTCAGTCCGGACTGTAAATATTAAAACTTAGGAACGGATTTAAATAAAAACAACACAAATCAGTATATATTATCAATTTTTTATTGTTTAAAAAGGAAAATTAAACACAAACTTAGCTTTAATATTGAGCATTTTGCACCATTTTCAGGTGACTGGGCCAACTGGAAACAAGTCTCCTGAGTGTCCCAAACATTGGAGCATAAAAAAAAAATATTTTTCTGAAAAAAATGTGTGTCCCATATTATAGAGTGGCCCAATATATAGGGTAAATACGGTAGACTCATCTGTTTTTTTTCCCCAAAAAAGTTGCTACTTCCCATGTGACTGGGGTTTATGCCCCAAAACATCTTCTATACAACTCGCAATAATGATTAGATATCTGGTGTGGAACTTTCATTATTGATGCTTATTAGGCCCTCGACTTGAAAAGTCAAAGGGGTGCCCAGTGGAGACCTCCGTTCGTCCGCTCATCCGTACCAACATTTTCCTTTGTATCGCAGCCACTGCTATTCCAGTTTTAATGATATTTGGTGTTGTGATAGAGCATCATAGGGAAACGATACCTTTGCAGCGTGTGTTTTTTCCTCACATTTTTTCCACAGTTATAGTCTTTTTCACTCTTTCAACTTAGTTTAAACAATATTTATTTCCAAAGTATGTTTAAATTATACAGAAACAAGCATAAACTGACAAAAAAAAAAATAACAAACATGGAAATGGATTCACACATTTTTCCACACTTATGGTCCTTTTTCACTCTTTGAACTTAGAAAACTTTTGGTGGGTAAGGATCATTGGGACATGGCTTGCGTTGCCCTTCTTGTTCAAGAGTGTTCACAGGAGCCCAGTAGATCAATATTCGGGCTCCCTGTGGTAGCATGCCCATTTTGGACTCCCCCAAAACTCCTATTTTCAGAACTGATGAGCTGATTTGAACAAAATTTGTAATGTGTATAATTGGGTCAGAAGTACTTGATTTTTGTCCAAGAATTATCCTACAGCCCCATGACATTAAAAATGAAAAAGTTCAAACAACCATATTTCAAAAACTGCACAGACCAGAGTATCGTTTTTTGGTATGAAACTTCTTCAAGACAAATGGAACCCGATGGATCAAAAAACATGCAATTGGTTGTGCCATTGGTTCCAGATGGGGATGATCACTTTAACGCTGTTGACAATTGCGAAATGCAGGTATCATCATTTTCCATCAACTAAGTATTCTTCTCCAAACCTAAATCAATTTGGTACAAAACATCTTTGAGTATACTCTTCAAAGTTTCCCCCAAAGAGATGCTATTCCCTTGGTGTGTGTGGTTAATTCCACATTTTTAGGAAATATCTGGTTTTGTCTTGTCATCTCACCCCAGGAGGGTTAACCAAAGAAATCGAAAAATACTAATCAAAATCTGAACTATATACATCAACTTTTTTATTTCAGAGATTTTCACTCGGAATTACATGAAATTGCAACAAAAGAAATTTCTGGAATGACTCTTTGCACCGTTGTGACAAATTAATTTTGCCTTGTGTAAATTTTTCAAGTTAGTCACTGATCTTTGCGGCACCCATTCCTTAAACTTCCTTGTCTTCCCACTATCCATGTGTTAAAGAGCAAGGATTATGCCACCATGTGGAACATTTTTTCATCCATAAATTGGTATATGCCTAGTGGGCAGGTCTCTCCATCTCTTATCTTTGACATTCGAAATCCTCTCAAATTTCTTTTGGAGCCCAGGTTTGACAGATCTGGTTTGCCTGTATGGCCTGCGATTTGTCTGCAAGAGAGGCGGTATTAAGTCTGGGAAGGCACCCCCCTCTCCCCATCCCTGTTGCCCAATAAATTAGATTTGTCGCAATTTTTTCGAAACTGAACACTTCCCAACAACCTGTGAGAGGAAACAAGAACAATGTGAGTATTATCATGGGTAAGAAATTTTTATATAATGTTAAACAAGCTGTAAAGACAATACTAACAAGCAAACAAAAGACCCCTAATTTTCTACTGTGTATTCCCCATTGGCTTGAAAACAAATGGCATGATTTTGATAAGAAAACACCCTATTTCCTTGTTTTCCTATCAAAATTATGCCATTTGTTAAAGTCTGCTGGAAACCTCTCAGGGGCATATATATACTGTATAGATATGTGTTTTGGTGGGGAAATGCCTTTAACCCTTCAATCGAAGCAACGGCCAAAACCATACAGCGTTATCCAAAAAACATTGCCAGTTATTTGCTCGCCTGACATTGAGTCAAGGGATCTCTAGTGATCACTCTGTCCGTCTTCCATGAACATGGTGTTTGTGTCTCCTCCAAAACCGCTGAAATTTGAGGTAATAGTTTATGACATTGCATTTTGATTTTGTTCAAATCAAGTTCCCTCGCCCCTCGGTAGGACCACGCCCAAATAGTGTGCTTAAATCTTTAAAAAATCTTCTCACGAACCAGCAGAAACAGAGACTTGATATTTGGTGTGCAGCGCCTTTTGAGGTGTAGACTCATTTGTTCAAGAGAAGTTCAAGGAGCTATATTTGCCTTCATAATGGGAGGGGCAAGATCACACCCCCCCCCCCCCCCCCCCAAAAAAAAAAAAAAAATTCTGTTTTCCAAACTGAGAGGTTGATTTGAACCAAATTTGATTTGGGGGCTTATTGGGTCATTAAGTAAGTAAGTAAGTATTTCTTTATTAATGTGACATGTGCATCATAATAATATAAAACATTGTTTGAACAGAAAATTGCACCCGGCCAACTTGGCCTAATTGTCACAATAATGTTTATAATTCGCATGCTCACTGCAATCTTACATTTGTCAATCACCCACACATTTGCTCACTTGCATGCACACACACATACCCCCCCCCCCCTCCCCCCTCAGACACACACCACACTCACACCCACCGACACAATCACACACACACACACACAGTCATACCTGCGATACACGAACTCATGCTCTCTCTGGGACCTGCGATATACAAACTCATGCGGCCTCATATCTCGATTCGATCGGGTTAAAATTTTCATGTTTTTCGAGATTTTGGCAACACATATGCAGCCCCCCTCGCAGGGTGAATCAGCTAGTGATATATAAATTCACACTTAAAAACTTGTGTCTCTTACTGCTAAAACCAATGAGGATGTGGTAGTCAGTATTCAGTTATGATGGCCGACCTACAGTCATCAACAGATATATTAATTTCCATAAATGTCGTGTTTTCTCCACTCATATGCATTAACCAAGTACGTAGCACACTGTCTGGGGTACGTTTGAAGTAAACCGCATAGGCCAATTTCCTCGGAGCAAGTAATTTCAGTCCTGTGGTCACAACTAACGGATTTCAACAATGTTTCCCTTAAGTCAGAGTAGAAAGGGCATTTCAATAGAAAATGAATTTCATCCTCAATACTGTTTGTATTACAAAAGGTACACAGTCTTTCATCCGGTTTTTTGTTTTTGTATCTTCCAGTTTCAATCCGAATCGGAAGAACCCCACACCTGAATTGAACCAAAAGTGACCTCTGTTGTCGTGATAAATTAATGCGGACATAATTTTCTGTTTCATAGGAACTTTTAAATAATTTATAAGTTCTCAATTTTGGGACAAATTGAATACCGGTAACCCATTTAAAATTATGTTGAGATCGGAGCGAATCTTGGAGTTCGCTCAGATCACACCATAATTTATTTTCATATATGTTTAATTGGTCTAGGCTATTAAAGATAGACTTTACTTCTGAGCACCATCCATTTAGGCAATTCTCGTAGTCCCACTCAAAACGTTTATATGCTACTCGATCCTAATCTAATGTTATTAGCTTATTCCATAATCGTATAATGTTAACCCACCTGCGGTCAATGAAAGGGCAAAATCCTACTTCCCCATTTAAAGCTAACGTGGGTGTAAATCTGTGTATACCGAGAAAGTACCTGGAGGCTCTATTTGGTATGGAGTCTATACATGTGTATTTTTTAAAATCCCAAACTCCCAATGCATAGTCAAATACAGGAGTTACGCAATTGTCATATAACTTCTGAAAAAAAGAGAATCCCACTTCCTTGTATGAATGAATTTTTTAAATCATAACTCCAAGAGCTCTACTACCTGCTTTGGATAATGCTGCTGCTGTGTACTTATAATCTTTGAATTCATACAGAACCACTCCCAAGTATTTAAGTGCTTGATTTATGCCCAAAAAAATGTTCCCATCGCCCCATGGGAACTGCAGGAGCTAAAAAATAGAAAAAAATTTAAAACACCCATATCTACAAAACTACACAACACTGAGAATTCTTATTTCGCATGAAGCTGCCACTTTGATAAAGTCCTGAGTCAGCATTTTTTAACCCTGTGGGTAATGGGAAAAACATTTAAGACTATTCTCCCAAACCACTGCTCCAAAAACTTTAAAATTTCACATATAACATCTTTGGAAGATTGTTTCACATGTTTATTGTAATCAATTCCCTGGGTCCATATTTGGGCTTTCTATGGGAGCCCAAATGTTTAAATTAGTGCAGTATGAGGAATATTATTTAAAAATCTTCTTGAGATCCACTAATCAGAATCTTTTATATATGCAATGCAGCATGCTTGGGGTGGGGGTGGGAGATTCAAGTTTGTTCAAGCCAAGTCCCTTGTTTCATATTTCGGCTCACTGTGGGAGCCTGAATTACAACTTAGTTTCAAGATGGGGAATTTTCTTTAAAAATCTTCTTCTTCAGAGCCAGAAGTTGGAATGTTTTGGTATGCAGCATCCTTAGAGGGGTGAGATTCAGGTTTGTTCAAGCCAAGTCTCTGGGTTCATATTTGGGCTCATTGTGGGAGCCTGAATTATAACTTAGGTCAATATGAGGAATTTTCTTTAAAAATCTTTTTCAGATCCAGCTATCGGAATGTTTTGATATTTGGTATGCAGCAACCCTAGGGGGGTGAGATTCGAGTTTGTTCAAGCTAAGACCCTGGGGTCATATTTGGGCTTCCTGTGGGAGTCCGAATTGTACCAAAATTTCTATGTTCCGAACTAAGAGGCCAATTTGAACCAAATTTAAAATGTCGGCTTATTGGGTCAAAAGTACCTAGTTTAGGCAAACAAAAATTTCACACCACTCTCACAGGACCTGAAAATAGTAAAAAAACTTTCAAACGCCCATATCTCCAAACCCACACAGTACTGAGAATTTTTACTTTGTGTGAAGCCTCCTAAGAAACAGCAGAATAGAAGGGACATAAAAATGCCATCAGTTTTATCATTGGGTACTTTACCAGGACTTTGAAAAAGTGCCCACTCGGCATTTTTTAACACTTTTTTTTTTTTTTTTCTTTTTAACACTGAGTAATGGGAAAAACATTAAAGAATCTTCGTCCCCATACCACTGTTCCAAATGCTTTCATTTTTCACATATGACATCTTTGGAAGATTCTTTCACACATTTGTTGAAATCAAATCCCAGGGTCCATATTTGGGCTCTCAGTGGGAGCCCAAATGTTCAGATTAGGCAAAAAAAATTAATGGTTTGGTTCCGGTTATCCAGCCGACCGACCCTAAATTTGCATTCCGTCCTTAACGATGTTTAGCTCATCTTGACCAAGTCAAGCTGAGCTAATCCCATCGCTCTCCGTCCATTGTCCATCAGCACCATGTTTTGGTCTTCTCCTCCAAAGTCGCTAGACCAATTTAAGTGAAAGTTTGTGTATGTGATGGTCCCGAAGGGGCATTGCATTTTTGTTCAACTCAGCATGCCCAGCCCCATAGGGAGGGAGTGGGGAAAAATGCTCCAAAATATTTTTTAAATCTTCTCCTATACCAGTATGTACATTAACTTGATATTTGCCATGGAGCTTTCTTTTGAAGTGTAGAATCACGTTTGTTCAAACAAAGTTTGTAAAGCAATATTTGGCTTTGTAATGGGAGGGGTAAGATTTTTGGCCCACCCAAATTTCTATTTTCTGAACCCATGGTCTGGTTTGAACCAAATTTGGTATGTGGTATTATTGGGTCATAAGTACTTGACTCATGCAAAAGAAAAAATTCCTGCCTCCCCATAAGAACCCTGGGAGCTACAAAATAGAAATATTTTCAAACGCCCATATTTGTTGGGTTTTTAGCCCACTTTCAGTCAGGAGAGCTATAGTGATCACTCACCGTCCATCGTCAGTGAACATGGTGTTTGCGTCTTCTCCTCCCAAACCGCTGAACCAATTTAATTGATATTTGAGATAATAGTTTATGACATCACAGTTTGATTTTGTTCAAATCAAGTTACCTAGCTCCTTGGTAGGGCCACGCCCATAAAGTGTGCCTAAATCTTAAAAAATCTTCTTCTCATGAACCACCAGTAGCAGAGACTTGATATTAGGTGTGCAGCTTCCTTTTGAGGTGTAGACTCAGATTTGTTCATGAGAAGTTTGTGGTGCTATATTTGCTATCGTTATGGGAGGGGCAAGACTTTTTGCGCCTCCCTATTTTCCAAATCAAGAGGCAGATTTGAAGCAAATTTGATATGAGGGCTTATTGGGTCATAAGTACTTATTTTATGTCCGAATTTTTTTCCCCGTCACCCTGTGAGAACCGCAGGAGCTAAAACTAGAAAAAAAATTAAAATGCCCATATCTCCAAAACTACAGGGCACTGAGAATTCTTATTTGGTGTGAAGCTTCCTTAGGACCAACAGAATGGAATGGTAAAAAAAATTGCTATCGGTTTTATCATGGGGTAGGTACTTTTCTGGGACTTTTGAAAAAGTGCTGAGTCAGCATTTTTTAACACTGTGGGTGTTGCTGTCTGTTGCTTGGTGGTTCTCTCCGGGCACTCCGGCTTCCTCCACCCGTAAAACTGTCACGGTCATGATTAGCCATTGTGCATAAATATGTGACCTTAAACACCAATAAATAAGTAAATAAATAACACTGTGGGTAATGGAAAAAACATTTAAGACTAGTTTTTAGCTTAACTTGACATAGTCAAGATAAGCTATTGCCATCACGCGTGCGGAAGTCGGTGAGTCTGTGACGTCTGTTCACATTTTCCTTTAGCACGGGCTACACCCCGCAGTTCTTGTCTGATCGTCACGAAATTTCATATGCAGATTTGGGGTCATGTCTAGATGAGAACGTCCCCTTCTGGTCGCGATCGGGCAACCGGTATGGCTGCCCGAGCCCAAAACCCGAAAACCATTGGCACAGTCTACAGGTCGTATTTATGAAGGGATTTCATTGTAACTTGGTAGGATGCCTCTGTATAGTGCCTAGATGAGAACGTCCCCTTTTGGGCATGATCTATCAACCGTGATGGCTGCCCAAGCCCGAAACCCAAAAACTTTTAGCACAGTCTGCAGGTCATGTTTAATGTGGAGGGATTTCATTGTAATTTGGTAGGATGACTCCTTATGATGTCTAGATGCGAATTTCCCCATTTGGGCATGATCTGCCAACCGTGACGACTGCCCGAGCCCAAAACCCGAAAACCTTTAGCACAGTCTACAGGTCATATTTATTGAGGAATTTCATTGTAACTTGGTGGGTTGACTTCATACAATGTCTAGATGAGAAAGTCCCCCTTTGGACGTGATTGGGCAACTGTGACGGCTACAGGAGCCCGAAGCCCGAAACCCTTTAGCACAGTCTAGAGGTCATATTTATGAAACGATTTCATTGTAACTTGGCAGGATGACTCCAAATAATGTCTAGATGAGAATGTCCCATTTTGATCGCGATCATGCAGCCTTGATGGGTGCCCGAGCCCAAAAACCTTTAGCATAGGCAAAAGGTCATATTTATGGAAGGATTTCATTGTAACCTGTTAGGTTGACTCCATATAATGCCCAGATGATGACATCCCCTTTCGGTCGTGATTGGTCAGTTGTGATGGCTACAAGTGCCCGAAGCCCGAAAACCTTGAGCACAGTCTACAGGTCATATTTATGAAGGGATTTCATTGTAACTTCTTAGGATCACTCCAGATGATGCTCAGATGAGATTGTCCCCTATGGTTGTGATCATTCACCCATGATGGCTGCCCAAGCCCGAAAACCTCTAGCACAGTCTACAGGTCATAGTTATGAAGGGATTTCATTGTAACTTGGTAGGTTAACTTCATATAATGTCTAGATGAGAACGTGCGATCATTCACCCATGATGGCTGCCCAAGCCCGAAGCCCGAAAACCTTTAGCACAGTCTACAGGTCATATTTATGAAGAGATTTCATTGTAACTTGGTAGGTTAACTTCATATAATGTCTAGATGAGAACGTCCCCTTTTGGACATGATTGGGCAACTGTTTTTAGGTCATGTCTAGATGAGAACATACCCTTTTGATCATGATCGGTCAACCTGTATGGCTGCCCAAGCCCAAAACCCGAAAACCATTACCACAGTCTACAGGTCATATTTATGAGGGGATTTCATTGTAACTTGGTAGGATGACTCCAAATAATGTCTAGATGAGAACGTCCCCTTTTGATCGCGATCATTCAGCCTTGATGGGTGCCCGAGCCCAAAAACCTTTAGCATAGGTAAAAGGTCATATTTATGGAAGGATTTCATTGTAACCTATTAGGTTGACTCCATATAATGCCTAGATGATGACATCCCCTTTTGGTCGTAATTGGTCAGCTGTGTTGGCTACAAGTGCCCGAAGCCCAAAAACCTTGAGCACAATCTACAGGCCATATTTATGAAGGGATTTCATTGTAACTTCATAGGATCATTCCAGATGATGCCCAGATGAGATTGTCCCCTTTGGTTGCGATTATTCAACCATGATGGCTGCCCGAACCCGAAGCCCGAAAACCTTAAGCACAGTCTACAAGTCATATTTGTGAAGGGATTTCATTGTAACTTGGTAGGTTGACTTCGTATAATGCCTAGATGAGAACGTCCCCTTTTGGACATGTTTGGGCAACTTTGACGGCTAAAGGTGCCCGAAGCCCAAAAACCTTTAGCACTGTCTACAGGTCATATTTATGAAGGGATTTCATTGTAACTTGGTAGGTTGACTCCAAATAAGGTCAAGATGAGAACGTCCCATTTTGGCCGTGATCATTCAGCCTTGATGGGTGCCCGAGCCCAAAAACCTTTAGCATAGGCAAAAGGTTATATTTATAGAAGGATTTCATTGTAACATTGTTAGGTTGACTCCATATAATGCCTAGATGATGACATCCCCTTTTGGTCGTGATTGGTCAACTGTGATAGCTACAGGTGCCTGAAGCCCGAAAACCTTGAACACAGTCTACAGGTCATATTTATGAAGGGATTTCATTGTAACTTCGCAGGATCACTCCAGATGATGCCCAGATGAGATTGTCCCCTTTGGTTGCGATCATTCAACCATGATGGCTGCCCGAGCCCGAAACCCGAAAACCTTCAGCACAGTCTAAGGTCATATTTATGAAGGGATTTCATTGTAACTTGGTAGGTTGACTTCATATAATGTCTAGATGAGAACGTCCCCTTTTGGACACGAGTGGGCAACTGTGACGGCTTCAGGGGCCCAAAGCCTGAAAACCTTTAGAACAGTCTACAGGTCATAATTATGAAGGGATTTTATTGTAGCTTGGTAGGATGACTCCAAATAGTGTCCAGATGAGAACGTCCCCTTTTGGTCATGATCATTCAGCCTTGATGGCTGCCCAAGCCCAAAAACCTTTAGCATGTCTGTAGGTCGTATTTATGGAAGGATTTCATTGTAACTGGTTAGGTTGACTCCATATAATGCCTAGGTGATGACATCCCCTTTTGGTCGTGGTTGGTCAACTGTGATGTCTACAGGTGCCTGAAGCCCGAAAACCTTTAGCACAGTCTACAGGTCGTATTTATGGAGGGATTTCTTTGTAACTTGGTAGGTTGACTTCATATAATGTCTAGATGAGAACGTCCCCTTTGGACGCAATTGGGAAACTGACGGCTACAGGGGCCCGAAGCCCGAAAACCTTTAGCACAGTCTACAGGCCATATTTATGAAGGGGTTTCATTGTAGCTTGGTAGGATGACTCCAAATAATGTCTAGATGAGAACCTCCCCTTTTGGTCGCGATCATTTAGCCTTTATGGCTGCCCGAGCCCAAAGACCTTTAGCATATTCTACAGGTCTTATTTATGGAAGGATTTCATTGTAACTTGTTAGGTTGACTCCATATAATGCCTAGATGATGACATCCCCTTTTGGTCGTGATGTAACTTGATAGGATGACTCATTTTGGAATAATTTCATTGTAATTTTGTTGATATATGTTAACTGTGAGGGCCACATATATTAACTGTGAGGTCATATTAACCCACCCCTCAGATCTTTAGTACAGTGTACACCTCATATTATTTTTATCATAAACATAGCATACAGGGAACAGAAATGAACATATTCCCAATTATCACAATTCTTGTCTTATTTCATAATCCTTTCATAAACATTGAACATTATCCTTTTCATCAAACACAACACACAAGTTAAGCTACAGTGTCATTGACACTTTCATTTCCCAAACCACTGCTCCAAAAGCTTTCAAATTTCACATATAACATCTTTGGAAGATTGTTTTACATGTTTATTGAAATCAATTCCCTGGGTCCATATTTTGGCTCTCTATGGGAGCCCAAATGTTTAAATTAGTGCAATATGAGGAATATTTTTTAAAAATCTTCTTCAGATCTACCAATAAGAATCTCCTGATATTTGGTATGCAGCATCCTTAGGGACAGGGGGGGGGGGGGGGGGGGGGGGTTCAAGTTTGTTCAAGCCAATTCCCTGGGTTCATATTTAGGCTAAAAATTTGGGGCCCTGGTCCGGACTTGGAAATTTTGGACCAAAATCCAAAAATGAGTTGTTTTTTTAACTCATCTGACTGAAAGTCAGGGTGAGCTTTTCTTATCACTCTTCATTCGTCCATCGTCCTGCGTGAAGGTGGTGTTTGAGCCTCTTTCTCCTAAACCACTGGCCACATTTTAATTAAATTTCATGTAAGTAGTGGTTATATAGGGGAATTTTGATTTTTATGCAAATTAGGTTTAGGCTCATATTGAGCAGAGGGGTGGGGAAAAAATGGCCAAATTTTTTGAAAATCTTCATCTAATGAATCACCAGTAGCAGAGACTTGATATGTAGTAAACAGAGTCCTTTTGAGGTTTAGAATCAAGTTTGTTCAAGAGAAGTTTGTCAGGCATTATTTGCCTTCGTTATGGGATGGGCAAACATTTTGGCCACGCCTAAAATTTCTATTTTCAGAACCGTGAGGTCGATTGGAACCAAATTTGATATGAGATGATAATGGGTCATAAGTAGGTGATTGATGCAAAAGAAATTTTTCTCATTGCCCCTTGGGAACCTCGGGAGCTAAATATAGGAAAAACTCCAAAACTACACGGCACAGAGAATTCTTATGTTGTGTAAAGCTTACTTTTATCCAGTAGAATAGATTGGTTAAAAAAAATCCCTATCGTTTTGATCACTAGGTACTATTTTCAGGACTTTGAAAAAGTGCTGAGTTCAAATCGGCTCCCTAGATTCATATTTGAGCTCACTATAGAAGCTCGAATTCCAACTTAGTGCATTTCAGGCAAATTTCTTAAAAATCTTCTTCTCCAGATCCAGCTAGCAGAATCTTTTGATATTTGGTATGCAACATTGTGGGGTGGATCTGATTCAAGTTTGTTCTAATCGGCCCCCTGGATTCATATTTGGGCTCACTATAGAAGCCCAAATTCGAACTTAATGCATTTCAGGCAAATTTCTTAAAAAATCTTCTTCTCCAGATCCAGCAGGCAGAATCTTTTGATATTTGGTATGCAACATTGTGGGGTGGATCTGATTCAAGTTTGTTCAAATCGGCCCCCTGGGTTTATATTTGGGCTCAGTATAGAAGCTTGAATTCGAACTTAGTGCATTTCAGGCAAATTTCTTCAAAAAATCTTCTTTTCCAGATCCAGCAGACAGAATCATTTGATATTTGGTATGCAACATTGTGGGGTGGATCTGATTCAAGTTTGTTCAAATCGGCCCCCTGGATTCATATTTGGGCTCAGTATAGAAGCCTGAATTTGAACTTAGTGCATTTCAGGCAAATTTCTTTAAAAAATCTTCTCAAGATTCAGCAGGCAGAATCTTTTGATATTTGGTATGCAACATTGTGGGGTGGATCTGATTCAAGTTTGTTCAAATCTGCTCCCTGGATTCATATTTGGGCTCACTATAAAAGCTCGAATTCGAACTTAGTGCATTTCAGGCAAATTTCTTCAAAAAATCTTCTTCTCCAGATCCAGCAGACAGAATCTTTTGATATTTGGTATGCAACATTGTGAGGTGGATCTGATTCAGGTTTGTTCAAAGCGGCCCCCTGGGTTTATATTTGGTCTCAGTATAGAAGCTTGAATTCGAACTTAGTGCATTTCAGGCAAATTTCTTAAAAAATCTTCTTCTCCAGATCCAGCAGGCAGAATCTTTTGATATTTGGTATGCAACATTGTGGGGTGGATCTGATTCAAGTTTGTTCAAATTGGCCCCCTGGGTTTATATTTGGGCTCAGTATAGAAGCTCGAATTCGAACTTAATGCATTTCAGGCAAATTTCTTCAAAAATCTTCTTCTCAAGATCCAGCAGGCAGAATCTTTTATATTGGGTATGCACCATGCTTAGGGGGGTGAGATTCAAGTTTGTTCAAGCCAAGTCCCTGGGTTCATATTTGGGCTCACTGTGGTAGCCTGAATTATAACTTAGTTCAAAATGAGGAATTTTCTTTAAAAATCTTCTTCAGATCCAGCAGTTGGAATGTTTTGATATTTGATATGCAGCATCCTTAGGGGGGTGAGATTCAAGTTTGTTGAAGCCATGTCCCTAGGTCCATATTTGGACTCACAGTGGGAGCTTGAATTGTAACTAAGTTCAAAATGAGGAATTTTCTTTAAAAATCTTCTTCAGATCCAGCAGTCGGAATGTTTTAATATTTGGTGTGCAGCATCCTTAGGGGGTGAGATTCAAGTTCGTTAAAGCCAAGTCCCTGGGTTCATATATGGGCTCCCTGTGGGAGCCCGAATTATAACTTAGTTCAATATGAGGAATATTCTTTAAAAATCTTTTCTTTTTCTTTGAGATCCACTGTTCAGAATCTTTGGATATTTGGTATAAGCTTTTCTTAGGAGGATCAGATGCAACTTGTTGAAATCAATTCTCTGGGTTGATATTTAGGTTACCATGTCAGGTGAGCGCCCTCGGGCCCCTTGGGGCCTCTTGTTCAAACGACTTCTCCTCAGAAACCACTGGTCCAATTTTCACGAAACTTCACGTGGATGTTCATTACTATATGGCAATTCATGTTTGTTCAAATGAAATGGCCACGTCCCAAGGGGGCTCTGTATGGGGCACAACTCTGATAGCACCGTATGAATTATAGAAAAATTATTAAAAAATCTTCTCCAGAACCAGTGGGCAGAATCTTTTGATACTTGGTATGCAGCATCTTGGTATGGGTCTGATTCAAGTTTGTTCAAATCAACCCCCTGGATTCATGTTTGGCTTCTCTATAGAAGCACAAATTCGAACTTAGTGCATTTCAGGCAAATTTCTTAAAACATCTTCTCCAGATCCAGCAGGCAGAATCTATTGATATTTGGTGTGCAACATTGTGGGGTGGATCTGATTCACGTTGTTCAAATCGGTTCCCTGCATTCACATTTGGGCTCAGTATAGAAGCCTGAATTCGAACTTAGTGCATTTCAAGCAAATTTCTTATAAAATCTTCTTTTCCAGATCCAGCAGGCAGAATCTTTTGATATTTGTTATGCGACATTGTGGGGTGGATCTGATTCAATTTTGTTCAAATCCCCCCCCCCCCCCCCCCACCCCTCCCCCCCCCCGGATTCATATTTGGGCTCAGTATAGAAGCCCGAATTCGAACTTAATGCATTTCAGGCCAATTCCTTTAAAAAATTTTCTTCTCAAGATCCAGCAAGCAGAATCTTTTGATATTTGGTATGCAACATTGTGGTGTGGATCTGATTCAAGTTTGTTCAAATCGGCCCCCCTGGATTCATATTTGGGCTCACTTTAAAAGCTTGAATTCGAACTTAGTGCATTTCAGGCAAATTTCTACTAAAATCTTCTCCAGATCCAGCAGGCAGAATCTTTTGATATTTGGTATGCAACATTGTGGGGTGGATCTGATTCAGGTTTGTTCAAAGCGGCCCCCTGGGTTCATATTTGGGCTTGGTATAGGAGCCCAATTTGAACTTAGTGCATTTCAGGCCAATTTTTTTCAAAAATCTTCTTCTCAAGATCCAGCAGGCAGAATCTTTTGATATTGGGTGTGCAGCATGTTTAAGGAGGTGAGATTCAAGTTTGTTCAAGCCAAGTCCCTGAGTTCATATTTGGGCTCACTGCGGTAGCCCCAATTATAACTTAGTTCAAAATGAGGAATTTTCTTTAAAAATCTTCTTCAGATCCAGCAGTCGGAATGTTTTGATATTTGGAATGCAGCATCCTTAGGGGGGTGAGATTCAAGTTTGTTGAAGCCATGTCCCTAGGTCCATATTTGGGCTCACTGTGGGAGCTTGAATTGTAGCTTAGATTGAAATGAGGAATTTTCTTAAAAAATCTTCTTCTTCATATCCAGCAGTCGGAATGTTTTGATATGCAATGTGTAGCATCCTTAGGGGGGTGAGATTCAAGTTTGCTAAAGCCAAGTCCCTGGGTCCATATTTGGGCTCCCTGTGGGAGCCTGAATTATAACTTAGTCAATATGAGGAATTTTTAGCTCACGAGAAGGAAGCTCAACTTATCACTTGCCGTCCGTCGTCTGTCGTCCTTTGTCGTGAACATTTTTCAAACGACTTCTCTGAAACCACTGGTCCGATTTTCATGAAACTTAATGTGGATGTTCATTACTATATGGCAATTCATGTTTGTTCAAATGAAATGGCCACATCCCGGGCTCTGTATGGGGCATAACTCTGATAGCACCTTATGAATTATAGAAAAATTATTAAAAAATCTTCTCCTCCTGAACTGATGGTCACAATCTTCTGATATTTGGTATGCAGCATCTTGGTAAGGGTCTGATTCAAGTTTGTTCAAATCGAGTCCCTTGATCAATATTTGGACTCTATAGGGGCATGGATTTTTCCTTAGTGCAATTTAAGGAAAAATCTTCTTCTTCTGGACCAGTGGGCAGAATCTTTTGATATTTGGTATACAGCATCTTGGTATGGGTCTGATTCAAGTTTGTTCAAATGGAGTCCCTTGATCAATTTTGGGGCTCACTATGCGGACCTGAATTTTTACTTCGTGCAATTTAAGGAAAAAAAATTTAAAATCTTCTTCTCCAGAACCAATGGGCAGGATCTTTTGATATTTGGTATACAGCATCTTGGTATGGGTCTGATTCAAGTTTGTTCAAATTGAGTCCCTCGATCAATATTGGGGCTCACTAAAGGGCTGTGAATTTTTACTTAGTGCAATTTAAGAAAATTTCTTTAAAAATCTTCTTTTCCGGAACCGATGGGTGTGGTATACAGCATCTTGGTATGGGTCTGATTCAAGTTTGTTCAAATTGAATCCACCGTTCAATATTGGGGATCACTATGGGGGTGTGAATTTTTACTTAGTGCAATTTAAGAAAAAATCTTTAACAATCTTCTTCACCAGAACCAGTGGGCAGAATCTTTAGATATTTGGTATGCAGCATCTTTGTGTGGGTTGGATTCATGTTTGTTCAAATTGAGTCTTTTGATCAATATTGGGACTCACTGTGGGGGCGTGAATGTTTACTTTGTGCAAGTCAAGGAAAATTCTTTAAAAGTCTTCTTCAGAACCATCATGCAGAATCTTTTGATATTTGATCAGCAGCATTGTCCCATTCAGTCCTGTTGATGTTTTAGCTCCAGAGAGAGTATAGATTTACTCTGTAGAACCTTTAGAATAGCTTTTGATAAAATTTGTGTCTAAACAGTATGGAACATTCGGTGAGCGCCTAAGGCCCCCTGGGGCCTCTTGTTACTTAGTCCAATTTATGAAAAATTCTTTAAAAATTTTCTTCTCCAGAACCAAAGGGCAGAATCTTTTGATATTTGGTATGCAGCATCTTGGTATGGGTCTGATTCAAGTTTGTGCAAATCGAGTCCCTTGATCAATATTGGGGCTCCCTATAGGGGCTTGAATTTTTCCTTGGTGCAATTTAAGGACAAATCTTCTCCAGAACCAGTGGGCAGAATCTTTTGATATTTGGTACCGGTATACAGCATCTTGGTATGGGTCTGATTCAAGTTTGTTCAAATGAAGTCCCTTGATCAATTTTGGGGCTCACTATGGGGACCTGATTTTTTATGTGTACCCATACTATGTACAGTTAAGACTAGAAGTCCTGTCATGAAATGCGCACAAATATCACGTTGATATGCGCTTTAATGTGCGCGTTATGACCCAATTAAAGCTATCATATTCTGTACATATGGCCTGTGCACAGGCAAAGTATCAGTCAATGGACCTCCGGGTAACCCGGAGGTCCATTGGCAGAAACATTGCATGTGTTTGCTATGAGTTACCAGGGGAACCTGCCGTGCTTTGGATGCCATTCGATATGGCAATTGCGCACAATTCCAACGCGCAATTAAGCCTAGATAAGTGCACTATTTGTGACAGGACTTCTAGTTTTAACTGTATGGTGCACATAATGCCATCATCCGGGGTGGCCATCCGTCGTTCGTCCATCCGTCTGTCCGTCCGGCGTCCGTATCCATTTCTTTGTCATTCGATAACTTGAAAAATATTGCTTGGATTGTCAAGTTACTTTATATTTGTGTTCAGGTTACTGATGTGCCGAGCTGTATAGTTTTTGTTGCAAATCTGATGATTTGATCCCGAGATATTAACCCCTTTATCCTTCAAATTGAAAATTCCTCCAATCCCTTTAGCATTCGATAACTTGAAAAATATTGCTTGGATTGTCAAGTTACTTTATATTTGTGTTCAACTTACTGATTTGCTGAGCTGTATAGTTTTTGTTGCAAATCTGATGATTTGATCCCGAGATATTAACCCCTTTATCCTTCAAATTGAAAATTCCTCCAATCCCTTTGGCATTCGATAACTTGAAAAATATTGCTTGGATTGTCAAGTTACTTTATATTTGTGTTCAGGTTACAGATGTGCTGAGCTGTATAGTTTTTTTTTGTTTGTCCGTCTGTCTGTCCATCCGTCCATCCGTCGTTCTGTCCATCCAGCATCCGTATCCATTTCTTTGTCATTCTATAACTTGAAAAATATTGCTTGGCTTGTCAAGTTACTTTATATTTGTGTTCAGGTTACTGATGTGCCGAGCTGTATAGTTTTTGGTGTACATCTGATAATTTGATCCTGAGATATTAACCCTTTATCCTTCAAATTGAAAATTCCTCCAATCCCTTTGGCATTCGATAACTTGAAAAATATTGCTTGGATTGTCAAGTTACTTTACATTTGTGTTCAGTTTAAAGATGTGCCGAGCTGTATAGTTTTTTTGTCCATCTGTCTGTCCGTCCATCCGTCGGTCTGTCCGCTCCAACATTTTTGGGTTTATGGGCTTCCAAAAAAACATTTTGTATGTCCAAAACCTTATTTTACCCAGAACCCCACCCCCTCCACCCTAGAACTTATATTTAACCCTAACCCCACCCCTCCACCCCAAAACCACACCCAAACCCTAACCCTACCCCACCCTGACCCTAAACCCTAAAAACCCATCCCAGACCCTAACCCCCACCCACCCCCGGGACCTAACCCCACCAACCTTAAGCCCTACCCTGGGGCTACCCCTAACCCCTGACCCAACCCCACCCTAGCCAAACCAATAGGATTAAGAGCTATTTTTCGGTTTAGGGGCTACAAAAACTAAAACCCCACCCCTGACGCCAACCCTCCCCAACCTTAAGGCCTACTCTGGGGCTACCCCTAACCCTACCCCCACTCCTAACCCTAACACTACCTTAATTTGGAGGTAGCCCCTAATAATAATATCCCCTAAACCCCCAATGTTGGCCCATCCATCCGGCGTCCGTATCCATTTCTTTGTCATTCGATAACTTAAAAAATTTCCTTGGATTGTCAAGTTACTTTATATTTGTGTTCAGGTTACTGATGTGCCGAGCTGTATAGTTTTTTTTTTTTTGTCCGTCTGTCCATCCGTCAGTCTGTCCATCCGGCATCCGTATCCATTTCTTTGTCATTCAGTAACTTGAAAAATATTGCTTGGATTGTCAAGTTACTTTATATTTGTGTTCAGGTTACTGATGTGCCGAGCTGTGTAGTTTTTGGTGTAAATCTGATAATTTGATCCTGAGATATTAACCTGTTATCCTTCAAATTGAAAATTCCTCCAATCCCTTTGGCATTCGATAACTTAAAAAAATATTGCTTGGATTGTCAAGTTACTTTATATTTGTGTTCAGGTTACTGATGTGCCGAAGCTGTATAGTTTTTTGGTGTAAATCTGTAATTTTGATCCGGAGATATTAACCCTTTATCCATCAAATTGGAAATTCCTCCAATCCCTTTGGCATTCGATAACTTGAAAAAATATTGCTTGAATTGTCAAGTTACTTTATATTTGTCTTCAGGTTACTGATGAGCCGAGCTGTATAGTTTTTGCGTGTAAATCTGATAGTTTGATCCTGAGATATTAACCCTTTTAACCTTCAAATTGAAAATTCCTCCAATCCCTTTGGCATGAGATAACTTGAAAAATATTGCTTGGATTGTCAGGTTACTTTATATTTGTGTTCAGGTTACTGATGTGCTGAGCTATATAGTTTTTGGTGTAAATCTGATAATTTGATCCTGAGATATTAACCCTTTATCCTTCAAATTGAAAAATTCCTCCAATCCCTTTGGCATTTGATAACTTGAAAAAATATTGCTTGGATTGTCAAGTTACTTTATATTTGTATTCAGGTTACTGATGTGCTGAGCTGTGTAGGTTTTGGTGTAAATCTGTAATTTTGATCCTGAGATATTAACCCTTTATCCTTCAAATTGAAAAATTCTTCCAATCCCTTTGGCATGAGATAACTTGAAAAATATTGCTTGGATTGTCAAGTTACTTTATATTTGTGTTCAGGTTACTGATGTGCCAAGCTGTATAGTTTTTGGTGTAAATCTGATAATTTGATCCTGAGGTATTAACCCTTTATCCTTCAAATCGAAAATTCCTCCAATCCCTTTGGCATGAGATAACTTAAAAAATATCAATCCGATTGTCATGTTACTTCATATATATGTTCAGGTTACTGATGTGCTGTGCTCTATAGTTTTTAATGTAAATCTGGTAATTTGATCCGGAGATATTAACCCTTTTATCCATCAAATTAGACACCCCTCCAATCCATTTCTATATGTACCCATACCATGTATGGTGTACATAATGTCGGCATCCGTGGTGGCCCTCCATCATACAGCTTTCTACTAGTTGCGCGTATGGGGTACACATCTGACGATTTCATCGGCCCATTTTTACTTAGTGGAATTTAAGAAAAACAATTTAAAAATCTTCTTCTCCAGAACCAATGGGCAGGATTTTTTGATATTTGGTATACAGCATCTTGGTATGGGTCTGATTCAAGTTTGTTCAAATTGAGTCCCTCGATCAATATTGGGGCTCACTAAAGAGGTGTGAATTTTTACTTAGTGCAAATTAAGAAAATTTCTTTAAAAATCTCTTTTTCCGGAACCGATGGGCGGAATCTTTTGATATTTGGTATACAGCATCTTGGTATGGGTCCGATTCAAGTTTATTCAAATTGAATCCCCCGTTCAGTATTGGGGATCACTATAGGGGTGAGAATTCTTAGTGCAATTTAAGAAAAAATCTTTAACAATCTTCTTCACCAGAACCAGTGGGCAGAATCTTTAGATATTTGGTTTGCAGCATCTTGGTATGGGTTGGGTTCACGTTTCTTCAACTTGAGTCTTTTGATCAATATTGGGGCTCACTATGGGGGCGTGAATGTTTACTTTGTTGTAATTCAAGGAAAATTCTTTAAAAATCTTCTATAGAACCATCATGCAGAATCTTTTGTTATTTGATCAGCATTGTCCCATTCAGTCCTGTTGATGTTTTAGCTCCAGAGAGAGTATAGATTTATTCTGTAGAACCTTAAGAATAGCTTTTGATAAAATTTGTGTCTTAACAGTATGGAACATTCGGTGAGCACCTAAGGCCCCCTGGGGCCTCTTGTTTGTTTTTTTATGCGTTTTAAGAAGAAAAAAAGAAATTTAGACTGAAAATATTTTGTTTGGGAAAAAAATCTGTTTTTTTATGCATTTATCTCAATTTTGGGACGTAAAAGTGCAGGAACTGAAAATAGAAGGACAATCCTGTTTATTGTGTGTTACAATCGCTTGATCTAGTTGGTATATGCTTTTCTTAGGAGGGGGGTATACAGCTTATTCAAGTCAAGTCCCTGGTTTGATATTTAGACTACCATGTCAGGTGAGCGCCCTCAGGCCCCCTGGGGCCTCTTGTTTGTTTTTTTATGCATTTCGGTCAATTTTAAGACATTTTTTTTTTTTTTTTTTACACTGAAAATTTGGGGTTCGGGTGGGACATCGAAATTTTGGACCGAAATCCGGAAATGAGTTTTGGGGATTTTTATCTGTTTCGGTCAATTTTAAGACATTTTTTTTTTTTTTTTTTACTCTGAAAATTTGGTGTCCTGGTGAGACTTCTAAAATTTTGAACCAAAATCCGAAAATTAGTTTTTTTTGTTTTTCATGCGTTTTGGTCAGTTTTAAGAAGAAAACAAATTTTAGTCTGAAAATATTTTGTTTCCGAACAAGAAATAAAAAAAAATCTGTTTTTTTTTACGCGTTTATCTCAATTTTGGTACGTAAAAGTACAGGAACTTAAAATAGAAGGAAAATCCTGTGTATAGTGTGGGCACAATCGCTTCATTTAGTTGGTATATGCTATTCTTAGGAGGGGCGTATGCAGCTTATTCAAGTCAAGTTCCTGGTTTGATATTTAGACCACCATGTCAGGTGAGTGCCTTCAGGCCCCCTAGGGCCTCTTGTTACTTAGTGCGATATGAAGAAAAATCCTTTAAAAATCTTCTTCAGATCCACCAGTCAGAATGGTTTCATATTTAGTATACAACATGGGCTTGCTATGGTACACAACATCTCCAGGGAAGTCAGATTCAACTGTGTTCAAATAGAGAGCCTGGGTTAATATTTGGGCTTCCTATGGTGAAGAAATGAAAATTTTGTATTCAGTACCCTCTAGAGATGTGTAACTGAGATTAAACCACATAGGTGGTATCAAGGGGCTCCATAGGGGTGCTCTACATTTTACATTATGATCAACTGAAGAAAAGGCACGATGCTCGGATTATTTTTGTCACTCCTTCGGGGCTCAAGGATTGTTTATTTATTAATGTTTAAGGTCACATATTTATGCACAATGGCTAATCATGACCGTGACAGTTTTACGGGTGAAGGAAGCCGGAGTACCCGGAGAGAACCACCGAGCAACGACGAGCAGCTGCCAGCTCCCCAACATCGTAACTCCGCACTGCAGCACAGGCAGGGTTAGATTGGTTGAAGACATGTATACCATCGACGTGCAGTACGCCTTAGTACATGGCATCATCGTGCCCCCACGCGGGCAATGGAGATGAAGTGTCTTGCCCAAGGACACAACACGGTTGCCACAGGTGGGATTCGAACCGAGGACCTCTCGGCTTGCAGTCTGCACCTCTACCAACTGAGCCACCGCGCTCCCGGCTCAAGGATTGACAGTGTATCCTATGGAACTGGATTGCTCAATGTAGACTCATTCTAGTTTTTATTAGCTCAACTTTGGCAAAGCCAAATTTGAGCTTATGCCATGGCCCATTGTCCGTCTGTCCGTCAACAATTGGATACGGCTCGGGCTAGAGGCCGTATTTATGAACCGATCCCTTTACGAAACTTCTTGGGTACCTTTGTTATGACCGTGGGATGAGAACGAGTGTTTTTGGGTGCGGTCTGAAATTCAAGATGGCTGCCAGCCACCATTTTGTACCGACGATGCAGAAATCTGTTTTTTGTACAGAACTTCCATATGAAAGCTCTGATTTGAATAATTTTTTGTATGAATGTTTAGTACCATGGGATACATCACATATAATACGGGGTTTTTTTCGTGCGTAAATTATGCAAATTAGGCTAACTTTGATGTTTTTTGGTGTTACTTTCAGCACTGTAAGTGCAAATGCCAATACGGCTCGGGTTAGAGGCCGTATTTATAAACTGATCTTTGCGAAACTCCTTGGATACCTTTGTTATTACCGTGGGATGAGAATGAGTGTTTTGGGGTCCGGTCCGAAATTCAAGATGGCCGATGGCAGCCATTTTGTACAAAATTAGGTGCAATCAGATTTTTGCACAGAACTTCCATACGAAAGCGCTGATTTGAATAATTTTTTGTGTGAATGTTTAGTACCATGGGATACATCACATATAATATGGGTTTTTTTTCTCGTGCAAAAATTATGCAAATTAGATGAGCTTTGATTTTTTCAGTGCCACTTACACACAGTAAGTACACATGTCAATACGGCTCGGGCTAGAGTCTGTATTTATGAACCGATCTTCACGAAACATCTTGGGTACCTTTGTTATCACCTTGGGATGAGAACGACTGTTTCTGGGTGCGGTCCAAAATTCAAGATCGCTGCCAGTGGCCATTTTGTACTGAAATCAGGTCTAATCAGTTTTTTGTACACAACTTCTATACGGCTCAGGCTAGAGGCCGTATTTATGAACCGATCTTTACGAAACTTCTTGGGTACCTTTGTTATCACCGTGGGATGAGAACAAGTGTTCTTGGGTGTGGTCCGAAATTCAAGATTGCCACCAGCAGCCATTTTGTACCAAAATTAGTGCAATCAGTCTTTTGTACAGAACTTCTGTATGAAAGTTCTGATTTGAATAAATTTGTGTATGAATGTTTAGTAACATGGAATACATCACATATAGTACGGGTTTTTTTCTCGTGCAAAAATTATGCAAATTAGATGAACTTTGATTTATTCAGTGCTACTTATACACTGTAAGCGCACATATCAATACGGCTCGGGCTAGAGGCGGTATTTTCTTGGGTACCTTTGTTATCACCTTGGGACGAGAACGAGCGTTTCTGGGTGCGGTCTAAAATTCAAGATGGCTGCCAGTGGCCATTTTGTACCGAAATTAGGTCCAATCAGTTTTTTGTCACAGCTTCTACACAGCTCATATTTCTGAACTGATCTTCACGAAACTTCTTGGGTACCTTTGTTTTCACCTTGGGACAGGAATGAGTGTGTTTTGGGGTGCCTTTGTTATCACTGTACTATGAGAACAAATATTTTGGGGTTCAGTCAGACCCACTCTGGGACTCAAAGATTTTTTTTTAGTTTAGCATCTCGTGCAGAAATTATGCAAATTAGATGAATTTTGATTTATTTGGTGCTACTTATACACTGTAAGTACACGTGTCAATACGGCTCGGGCTATGCTGTATTTATGAACCGATCTTCACGAAACTTCTTGGGTACCTTTGTTATCACTTTGGGACGAGAACGAGTGTTTCTGAGTGGGGTCCAAAATTCAAGATGGCTGCCAGTGGCCATTTTGTACCGAATTAGGTCCAATCAGTTTTTTGTCACATCTTCTATACAGCTCGTATTTATGAACTGATCTTCACGAAACTTCTTGGGTACCTTTGTTTTCACCTTGGGACAGGAATGAGTGTGTTTTGGGGTGCCTTTGTTATCACTGTGCTATGAGAACAAATATTTTGGGGTTCAGTCTGACCCACTCTGGGACTCCAAGATTTTTTTCCAGTTTAGCATCTGACTGTCACCCACCTTTACAATACTTTACCTCTACATTTGTTACAGGCAACGGTCAGTATTTTTGTACAGACCGTTACAATACTTTATATGTACCTTTGTTATCAGGTCATTACCTAGATGTTTGTCATTGCTGTGTCACATACTATGCATGTACATGTCTTTGTCTTGACAAGTTGAGCTACAGTGTCATTGACACTTTCATTGAAATTGAAAAAGAAACGGAAAAAACACAAACGCCACCTTTTACAACACAAATAGTGCTGGGCATTTTTTTAGTATACCGTTTTATATATTCATTCAGTACCATGTCCAAAACTGTCATCGACAAATTAAATCATAATTAGTAATTGTATACCGAAGTTGTCTTAACTCCGGTATGCAAATTTCAACTTGTTTATCGTGGTTTACAAGAAGTGAATTTACTTCATTGGTGCGGATTACCGTTGGCTTAAATTTGGGTCTTTCCCTTTTTACCACCCTGTCTAACCTTGCAGATTATGGGACCTTTCTTTATTACTTTTCATTCCAAACTATTCAGGTGGTTTGCTTTGACAAACACCATTATTACGAAAACGACAGAACATCGTTTACCTCTAATTAGTCAGAAAAAATTGGGTGAAGAGCCACAAAGTATGCTCAGTCAGTCACGTTGACCATTTGACCAATCGCATTCCTTCTATTTAAAACCCGGAATATTTTCTTGGGGAACGGGATTCCCTGTAGTTTTACTCTTGTACGTCAAAATGGTTGGCTGTTTGAACATAGTGATTTCATGGTAGCATCTTGCCGTCAAAGTAGTGTGTACGCAAGTGTTTGATACAAGATCGACGCAAGATACATTGTTTTCAAATAAACAAAACCAAATCATTTGTGCTTCCTCTGCCGAGATAAATACGATAATACGTAACCAGTCTATTACCACAATCACTTAAAATGCCCATATATTTCTTGTTTTGAGGTGCGCTAATGTCAACACTTCACATGATACAATGAGACGTCAGAATTGGAGGACAGCTGATGATCATATTAATAGACACCGCAGCGTCCGTTTCATTTTGAAGTTGCAGAATTTCACCGGAAATGTCCTCTACAATCTTGAATAAAGAATAAAGCATCTGCTGATAAACTGCCATTTTTTGGGTGTAATTTTGCAATTCAGACTCAACAAAATATGAAAGCAGTATATTTCAGTCACAACAGTTGGAAGAATTTGGTCCTAAAAATTAACTCCAGCACAAACTCAAGGGGAAAAAATATCCCGACCTACCGACAACATTTTTTTCTGCTATGTAACCGGGACCAAACCATCAATTTTTAGAGTCTGAGGATTATTCTTTAGAAATCTTTTTTTTTAGATCCACTGGTCAGAATCTTTTAATATTTGGTATAAGCTTTCCTCAGGAGGGGAAATGCAACTTGTTCAAATTAATTTACTGGGTTGATATTTAGGCTACCATGTCAGGTGAGTGCCCTCAGGTCCCCTGGGCCTCTTGTTATACCACCCACTTGAAAAGTGGGCGGTATATAGCATTCATGGTGTCCGTACTTCCGTACGTCCGTGACGCTTTGGGGGTACACATCTGCTATCTGCTACTCCTCTTAAACCAGTGGGTGGATTTCATTGAAACTTACAGGCATTCTTTTCGATACATTATAGATGTGCACCTCCTATTTTGCTTTCAGGTATTTTTATTTTTTACTCTTTCCCAAAGGGCGAAATGAACTTAGCCAAATTGTTGTGATGCTTTAGGGGGGTACACTCCTGCTATCCGCTACTCCTCTTATACCAGTGGGCGAATTTCATTGAAACTCTCAGACCTTCTTTTATATACATTATAGATGTGCACCTTCTATTCTGCTTTCAGGTATTTTTATTTTTTTATTTTTTTGTGGGGGGGGGGGGGGGGGGGGGGGGTACACATCTGCTATCCACAACTCCTCTTCAACCAGTGAACGGATTTCATTGAAACTCTCAGACATTCTTTTACATACATTGAAGATGTGCACCTCCTATTTTGTTTTCAGATATTTTCTTTTTTACAGTTTCCCATATTGAAAAGTGAACTTGTCAAATTCAATTGACATTCTGTACAGATCTGCTATCTGCAACTCCTCTTAAACCATTGAACAGATTTCATTGAAACTTTCAGACATTCTTTTACATATATTGAAGATGTGCACCTCCTGTTTTGTTTTCAGATATTTTCATTTTTAGGGTTTCTCATATTTAAAAATGGGCTTTGTCAATTCAAGCTTGCGTGGGAGGGTTGTTGACATTTGCTATCCACGACCTCCTTTAAACTAGTGAATGAATTTCAATGAAACCTTCGAACATTGGTGTCAGTCTTTGTGCTCTCTACATTAAACACTCTTTTACTGTTGTAAAATGTTTCTTGGTGGGAGTGGGTGGTATCATTTAGTGAGCAGTGCTCACAGTTTTTCTAGTTTTTCATTACCTTTTCATTTTTGCCTCAAAACATGGCATATGACCGCTCATTGGAACAAGCTCATTGTGACCCTTCCAATGGGGGGAAGGGGGTTATAAGCTTGTTTTTTATGCAAACCAATGAAAAATTGGCTATTCAATAATTATATTTGCAAGTGTCGTCTGCTTTTCATGCCAGGTAAATTTCTGGCGGATGTTAGTGGTGTACTGCATCGCCCGATGCTACGTTGACGCTTCGAAAGGTGGATGACAAAATGATATTCCTAAAGTGTATGGCTAAAAGTTAATAAAATTGATTTTGACTGGATTTGCAAATATTTCTGTTTGTGAGGCATTTATGTTAATCTTACCACACTACATCTGTACAGGTACAGGCCTGAAAACTATCCACGAGAAGTTTGAACATTGCTTTAAAAAATGGATGTTGAAAGGTTTGCCATCCTGCTTCCTTTTCATACTTAAATCGTAGGTTTTGGGTTAGAGGGTTAGAGCTGAAGCGGTTAAGGGATTTTCTTGATCGATTAATCATGTGGATTAGCCTTGGTTAACCGATTTATCGCTTCTCCAAATAGATATCTGAATAATTGCCATATCGTTGGTGATATACAGCACGAACCCTTCACCCAACGTAACAAACAAAACTGACTAGGCATATATACAAAAATCTCCATTTAAATGATTATGTTTTCCAAACATAGCATATGAACCCCTCATTGGAATGAGCTCATTCCAACGAGGGCTCATAAGCTATGTTTTTGAGGCATATATCACCTGCTACCCGCAATGGGTAAAGGGTTAAGAATGGCCATTTCCAGTCACTGTTACAGTATGATGATCACGCAAGTAAACAAGTATGTCAGCAAGTAACTTGTTTACTTTTTTGTCTCATATGAGGTTCCCATAGGGTGAATTTGATGATGCTGTCTCAAACAGTGGGCCAATTTATTCTCTGGGTACTTCTTTCTGTTTAGTTTTGAGACCCTGATTCAGATTGAGGTTCACAGAGGGTAAATTTAGTGATGCTATCCTGCATAGCATCGCTAAATTCAACCTCTGGGGACCTCATTTGTGCAGATGACAGTCTGCTTATTTTCTAGCTTGGGCGGAACTGATGACAGCATCAGGTTTCTCCGAAGAGTGGAACTGATGACAGAAGAAAATTTCTGAATCAGAATGGCTCATATCAAATCATGGGTTCGATTTCAAATCAAATCGAATCTCAATTCTTTGCAGGGATCTATGTTGGGTATATTTTCAACACTCTATTTCTATCTTTCAGATGTCTATAGAAAAAGCTTATAAGGCTGATAACTTATAAAGAGGATTTTTGTGTCGCCGCCCCACGAAGTGGGGAGCGACATATAGGGATTACTTTTGTCGTCTTGCGTCGTCGTTCGCGTCACACTTTCTCTTATCCGCCACTCCTCTTTAACCTATGAATGGATTTTGATGAAACTTTCAGTGATTCTTTATCACATAATGGCATTATGCACCTATATATGCATATATAGTGCAGGCGACACGCGTCTTCCATGGAAGACTCACATCTAAGTTTTCAAATTGAAAAGGGATTTGATGCGTGACATGAATCACCACTTTATCATTATGTATTCGTTGATTTGCTATGCTGGACTGGCTGAGCATCATTGAAACGTCCAATTACACAATCTGTTCATTGTGAAACGATCATAACTGAAGATTTTTCAATACATGCTGGCATTATTTCACACAAAATACGTTCAACAATCAAGAATTAACTACCAAGTGATTGATGTAACCGACTTTGTGTATTCGAACCTTTTCATGCTGTTAGTGACAGAAAGTTTTTTATATCCCACATCTTTCATTTCATTCCAGCCAGTGCTCCAATCATCCCTGTAATGATCCAGATGTGAGGCAAAATGAAAAATAGCAACAAGAAAACAGATCTCGCAGAACAACACGAACGAATTGAAGAAAAGCCATTCAAATGTAACATATGTAAGAAGGCTTTCACACAAAGCTGGAAATTAATTGCCCACACTAAATTTCATACTGAGGAGAAGCCATTTGAATGTAAAATATGTAACAAATCGTTCAGTAGGAATGTTGGTCTCACTGCTCATCATAGAACTCATGCTGGGGAGAAACCATTGGAATGTAAAATATGTAATAAATCTTTCAGTCGTAATTACCATCTGATAGAACATGTCAGATCTCATACTGAGGAAAAACCATTCAAATGTAAAATATGTAACAGATATTTCCGTTTTAATCATGGTCTTACTGTACATTATAGAACCCATACTGGGGAGAAACCATTTGAATGTAAAATATGTAACAAATCTTTCAGTCGCAATTATAATCTGATATTACATGTCCGGTGTCATACTGGAGAAAAACCATTCAAATGTAAGGTGTGCAACAAGTGTTTCAGTTCAAACTATCGTCTTACTGTACATTATAGAACCCATACTGGGAAGAAACCATTTGAATGTAAAATATGTAACAAATCTTTCATTCGCAATGACCATTTGATATTACATGTCCGGTGTCATACTGGAGAAAAACCATTCAAATGTAAGGTGTGCAACAAGTCTTTCAGTTCAAATTATCGTCTTACTGAACATCATAGAATCCATACTGGGGAGGAACCATTCAAATGTAAAACATGTAACAAATCTTTCCGTTCGAATCATAGGCTTACCCGACATTATAGAACCCATACTGGGGAGAAACCATTCGAATGTAAAGTATGTAACAAATCTTTCAGTCGAAATGATCATCTGATCAGACATGTCCGATGTCATACTGGAGAAAAAACATTCAAATGTAAGGTGTACAGTAAATCTTTCTCCTCAAATTCTGGTTTTAATGTACATTATAGAATCCATACTGGGGAGAAACCATTTAAGTGTGAAATTTGTAATAAATCTTTTCATTCGAATTCTAGTCTTAGTCTACACTATAAAACTCATACCGGGGAGAAAACATTTGTATGTAAAATATGTAACAAATCTTTCAGCCGAAATTACGGTCTGATTATACATGTCAGATGTCATACTGGGGAGAAACCATTCAAATGTATAACATGTAACAAATCTTTCCGTATAAATCAACATCTTAATCTACATTATAGAACCCATACTGGGGAGAAACCATTCAAATGTAAAGTATGTAACAAATCTTTCCGTATAAATCAAAGTCTTAATCTACATTATAGAACTCATACTGGGGAGAAACCATTCAAATGCAAGGTGTGCAATAAATCTTTCTCCTCAAATTCTGGTTTTAATGGACATTATAGAACCCATACTGGGGAGAAACCATTTGAATGTAAAGTATGTAACAAATCTTTCAGTCGAAATGATCATCTGATTACACATGTCCGATGTCATACTGGAGAAAAACCATTCAATTGTAAGGTGTGCAATAAATCTTTCTCCTCAAATTCTAGTTTTAATGTACATTATAGAATGCATACTGGGGATAAACCATTCGAATGTAAAATATGTAACAAATCTTTCCGTTCAAATCAATGGCTTACCCGACATTATAGAACCCATACTGGGGAGAAACCATTCGAATGTAAAGTATGTAACAAATCTTTCAGCCGAAATGATAATCTGTTCCGACATGTCCGGTGTCATACTGGAGAAAAAACATTCAAATGTTAGGTGTGCAATAAATCTTTCACTTCAAATTCTGGTATTAATGGACATCATAGAATCCATACTGGGGAGGAACCATTCAAATGTGAAATTTGTAACAAATTCCGTTGAAGTCACCATCTGACCTCACATGTCCAATGTCGTACTGGAGGAAAACTATTAAAATGTACGGTGTGTAGCAAACTTTTCAGTTCTAATATTGGTCTTATATCGCATCGAAGAAATGAATGTAAAATATGTGACACATCTTTCAGTTCAAGTCTGAGTCTTACTACACATTATAGAACTGATACTGAGGTGAAAACATTTGCAAAACATTTGCATATAAAATATGAAACAAATCTTTCAGACGAAATGTCCATCTGATAATACATGTCAGATGTTACACTGCGAAGAAACTGATCAAATGTAAGATTTGTAACAAATCTTTCCGTTCAAATTCCAGCCTTAATGTGAATCATAGAAACCATACTGGGGAGAAATCATTTGCATGCTAAAAATGTTAACAAATCTTACAGTGGAAAACTCCATCTGATATTAATAAAAATTTCTCCGTGTATGAGATCTGACGTGATATCAGATGGTGTTTCCACTGTAAGATTTGTTACATATTTTACATGCGAATGATTTCTCCCGGGAAATCTTACAGTGGAAAACAACATCGGATATCATATGTCACATCTCAAACTGGAGAGTTCAAATCACTCTCTTACTATGCATACTGGAATTCATATACTACGGACAAATCATTCGAATGCCAACTTTTTTGAAAAAAAATCCTTCAGTAGAAATGATGTTCGTACTCGGCATCTCAACACTCATACTGTGTGACATTTTGGGCGTGAACTATGGTTGGAATCGTATCGGTGAATCCCCGGGCTAACATTTGACTAACATCTTCCACCACCTTTTGGAGATGGACCATTTAGAATGCAAATTATGCAACAAGTCAATTAAGTTTTCTGGAATTAACTAAAATCGAGGAATGTGGGCTCTAATTCCGTACCATAAAGTTACCAGCATTTAAAAATAACACAATCCAAAATATCTGTTCTTCGACTTTTGACACAACGGAACACAGAAAGGCACCTAAAGATGACAGTTTATTGTTTCTATGTACCTGAGGTTATTGTATGGTTTGCATCTATCTTGGTCCATACCATCGCGTGAATTTTCATTTCCCTTGTGTAAGTGACAGACACAATCGTCTGGGTTCTGAGATTGGAATCCCCACCATAAGCAATCATCCAATTTTACAAAGCCTGCGTTTATCATCAGTATTTTGAATTCGATTGAGCTCATCAGTGAGATCCACCCAGAGATTTCAGTTCGTTTCTTACTTCCATTTGTCCGAGGTTATTTAATTTATGTCGGCTTCTTCCATTATGAAATGTACGTTGAAATTAACCCCTTACTGAGCGCAGATAGTATGAAACTTTATCAATTTTTTTAGCTTAACTTCACAAAGTCAAGATAAGCTATTGCCCTCACGCTTGCGGAAGTTTGTGAATCTGTTCAAATTTTCTTTTAGCACAGGCTACAGCCCGTACTTCTTATCCGATCATAACAAAATTTCATATGCAGGTTTAGTGTCATGTCTAGATGAGAACTTCCCCTTTTGGTTGCGATCGATCAACCGTGATGTCTGCCTGAGCCCAAAAACCTTTTGCACAGTCTACAGGTCATATTTATGAAGGGATTTCGTTGTAACTTGGTAGGATGCCTCTGTATAATATCTAGATGAGAACGTCCCCTTTTGGCCGTGATCTGTCAAATGTGATGGCTGCACAAGCCCGAAACCTGAAAACTTTAGTACAGTCTGCAGGTCATATTTAGGATGGAGGGATTTCATTGTAACTTGGTAGGATGACTCCGTATGATGTCCAGATGAGAACTTCCCCATTTAGTCATGATCTGTAAACAGTGAGGACCGCCCGAGCCCCAAACCCGAAAATCTTTAGCACAGTCTACAGGTCGTATTTATGGAGGGATTTCATTGTGACTTGGTAGGTTGACTTCATGTAATGTGTAGACGTGAACATCTCCTTTTGGTGGCGATTGGTCAACTGTGAGGTCTACAGGGGCCCAAAACCCACAAACCTTTATGATAACGTCCCATTTTGGTTGTGATTGATCAACTGTGATGGCTACATGGGCCAGAAGCTCGAAACCCTTTAGCACAGTCTACAGGTCATATTTATGAAGGGATTTCATTGTAACTTGGTAGGGTGACTCCAGATAATGCCCAGATGAGAACGTCCCCTTTTGGTCACGATCATTAAACCATGACGGCTGTCCCAGCCCAAAAACACAAAAAAATTAGCACAGCCTAGAGGTCGTATTTATGAAGGGATTTCATTGTAGCTTGGTAAAATGACTCAGTATAATGTCTAGATGAGGACATCCCCTTTTGTTTGTGATCGGTCAACCATGAAGGCTACACGGGCCCGAAGCCTGAAAAACTTTAGCACAGTCTACAGGCCGTATACATGAAAGGATTTCATTTAACTTGATAGGGAGACTTGTTTTGGAATAATTTCACTGTAATTTTGTGACTTTCGTTGACATACTTTTACCGTGAGGGCCACATTAACCCACCCCTTAATTCTTCAGTACAGTTTACACCTCATATTATTTTTATTGAAAACATAGCATACAGGGAACAGAAATTAACATATTCCCAATTATGACAATTCTTGTCTTATTTCATAATCCTTTCATAAACATCGAACATTGTCCTTTTCATCAAACACAACACAGACAAGTTAAGCTACAGTGTAAATGACACGTTCATTAGTTTAAACAATACAGTGGAACCCACTTAATTAGATATCTCTTTAACTGAATAATCCTGTTAATTGAATATAATTTCCCAACACAAAACCATCCATTATACCTCCAGTACAAATTTGCTCTGTTAATTGAATATAGGTTATAGAGTAAACTCCTATTAATTGAATAAAAACTCTTGTAACCTGTCATGAAATTACACTGACTCTCCCCAGTTTTCCTTTTTCTATTGACTTATTTGGCCCCAGTACATCAAATACAGGCATTTAATCTATTATATCTTGTTTGATGGATCCCTGTCAAACAAGGTATAATAGAATAAATGCTAAGTTTATCTCCAGAATACAGGAAAGTGACTGACATAATCTCTGTTAATTGAATACTCCTGTTAATTGAATATTTTTTGTTGGCAAAGTGGCTATTCAATCAACAGGGTTCCACTGTATTTTTTATATCTAAATAAATATCCTGTTATGAGTGTACACTTTCGTGTAAGATTTTTCAAGAGTGTCAACAAAAACATATCATGTGATCCCTCTGATTCCCTCGTTGAAATTGGATATTTTTGTCTTTTATCAACTGCTCAGTTTGTATATTACATGGGCATATGTGGTTGATTCGTTTGGTAAAGAGTTAAAATACCATTTTGAGGACCACATGCCTGACACTTTCTTTGCCCATATTCAGTCAACCACAAATAATATTTTGTTTATATAAATTTGTTTTATATACATATAAATTTGTTTCCCCGTGGGAACCCCGGGAAGTAAGCAGCACTTGTTTACTGTGGTAAACCAGTTCCGCTTTACTAGTAAAATAGGACCCAGTCACCAATGCTTGGGGTGAAAGTCCTCTAAAATGGGCGACATGTAGATCAACGATTGACTAAACTTGACTTCATCTCCATGTTGTGTCACGATTAGCCATAGTGCATAAATATGTGACGTTAACCACCAACAAACAAACAAACAAACAAACAAACATATAAATTTGTTTTATAACAAATTATTGGACAGTGCCTCTTGGGTATAAAAACAGGTGTCATTGCAAATTACCATGACACCTGTTTTGACACCCTGGTTCCACAAGACACAATTTTTAGCTCAACTTAAAGTCAAGATAATCTTTTGCCATCACGCTTGTGGAATTCTGCATCTGTCCACATTTTCTTTAGTACAGGCCACACCCCATAGTTCTTGTCTGATCATCACGTAATTCCGCTTGCAGGCTCGAGGTTTTGTCCAAATGTGAATTCCCCATTTTGGTCATGATTGGTCAGCTGTGACAGCCATGCTGGCCTGAAACCTGAAGCCCTTTAGCTCAGTGTACAGATCGTATTTGTAACTGCAACATCCAGAACAGATAAAAAGGAGGCGGATAAAGTTTAAATACATGGGTTCATTTATTCCATAATTCCATAGAACTGTATTTACATCGAACAATTTTGGACAAAGTTGGAAACTATAATTAGGAACATTGAAAGTAAAATATAATAAAACCTAGTAAGCGTTTGTTGAACAGTTACCTGCACAAGCTGGACATATCCATAACATGCATAAACGAATAAGAAGTAAAATATCAGGTATGGTAAAGTGCCCTGATTGCTATACCCCACCAGAATGAGCTCAACAAGCTCCTTCCAGTGAGGCACAGCAAACAATGTTCAATACATTTCACCAATGAATTCCTTCACAGCTTTACATAATAAATGTCCAGTAATCTAAAATACCTCATTCACAAAATGTTACTCTACTGGAATGAGCTAATTAAAACATTGACTGATGTAGAGCATTCATTATTAACTGGTAGAATGCTGAATTATTTTTGGCAATAAAAATTTGTTCACATGTCTTTGCCTTGCTACAATTTATGGGAGAGTGCCAGTGGGCACTCTCCCATAAATTGTAACAAGGCAAATCCTAACTGACTAAATAATATCACTTCAAAGATAATATGAAGCATTCCCATTGAATTTGAAGCCTTTATGTGGCAGTACCTGCACTTGAGAATGAAGCCCAAATATTGGCTTCCAGCACTCTACCAGTTAAGCTAGGGCTCTATCCATCTAGAACATTACATATAGAACTTTATAGTTACTTGTATATCGTTACAAGTATGTATAAATATTACTGTGCAAGTATGACATCAGGGAATAAGATTATTAGTTACACCTTTTATACTCTTAGGCTGATATATTACGTGTAGACTATCACTGATATTCATTCTACACTAACCAGTTGCTAATAAAAACACTTTGTTTTCACTCGGTGGAATAACAGTGAATTAACCCTTTACCCAACGTAACGGCCAAAACCGGCCAGCACTATTCTCAAAAATCGTCAATTAATTTTCAAAATATTTTCATTTTTTGTCTCAAAAACATAGGTTATGACCCCTCGTTGGAACGAGCTCGTCGAGCTCGTTCCAACGAGGGGTCATAACCTATGTTTTTGAGACAAAAAATGAAAAAAATTAGTTATTCAAGAATTTTTTTTGCATGTGTCGTCTGCTTTTCATGTTAGGTAAAGGGTTAAGCCAAGAATAAACCTCAGATTAAGAGCAAATGGAAAGAGGGGACAATTTAAACTATCCGAGCTGTATATTTTATATTTCATAATGCATCTCTGATACATATATTACATTCATACCCTCAGTGTGACGAGTTACTGTACATAAATAAAGGCACTTTTGGATCATGGACCTGCATGGAATAAAATATTTACTAAGTATGAAATGGGTTAAATAAATCTTGTATCCATGACACTATTCACAGTGGTGTACAACCAAGTACACTTTACATATATGCAGAATGACCTGGATCGTCCACTTACAATGAACATTGTATGTACATATTAAATATAGGATACTATGGATACATACATAATAGTTACTTAATACTCCAATACAAAGTACAGTTGAAGAGTTCCCACACATGAAGGGTTATTCAAATAGTGAAATTGCTGATTATCAATTTAAGGGGTCGTCCAACCTAACTTTGGTCAATTTGTTGACATTTTTCCCAATACATCAGAAACAGATAAGAGAAGTAAGGAAAGGCAAATTATGTATCAAAATAATGAGTAAAGTGCATAGAAAAGGTACATATAATTTTTTTCAGAAAAAAAAGTGAATTTTATGATTTTGAAGATTAATTTGCCAATGGCATAAGTAACGAACCGGTAAAACCACAAAATAATCAGTAATTCGAAAGCCTTGTCCTCAATATAATGATAACACTCTACAGACTCGGAGAAAACATTTTTAGCTCAACTTGACAAAGTCAAGCTGAGCTATTGCCATCACTTCTCGTCCGTCGGCACGTACGTACATTAGTACGTTAGTATGTTAGTACATTGTACGTCCACAATTTCCTTTGGCACACCTCACAGGTCGCATTTATGATCAGATTGCTTTGAAACTTGGTATGCTTATTTGGGGTGACGTCTAGATGGGAGCTATCGATTTTCTTCAATTTCTGTCAAAAAATGTTGCCGCGGCCAATGTTCTTAGAACTTAGTTTAGTCAAACCTCAATATTTCCCTTTGGCACACCCTACAGGGTACATTTATGATTGGATCGCTTTGAAACTTGGTACGCTTGTTTGGGGTGACCTCTAGATGGGAGCTATCGATTTTCTTCCATTTTCGTCAAAAAATGTTGCCGCGGCCATCGTTCTTAGAACTTAGTTTAGACAGACCTCAATATTTCCCTTTTGCACACCCTACAGGGCACATTTATGGTCGGATTGCTTTGAAACCTGGCATGCTTGTTTGGGGTGACCTCTAGATGGGAGCTATCGATTTTCTGCCATTTCTGTCAAAAAATGTTGCCGCGGCCAACATTCTTAGAACTTAGTTCAGTCAGACCTCAATATTTCCTGAGCTTAGGCACACCCTACAGGGCACATTTATGATCGGATTGCTTTGAAACCTGGCATGCTTGTTTGGGGAACCTCTAGATGGGTGCTATTGATTTTCTTCCATTTCTGCCCATCAAAAAATGTTGCCACTGGCAACGATCTTTGAACTTAGTTTAGACAGGCATCAATATATTCCTTTGGCTTGCCCTACGCACATTTATGATCAGGTCGGTTTGAAACTTTGTATGCTTGTTTGGTGTTTCCTCTAGATGGGAGCTATCGATTTTCTTCTGTTTCTGTCAAAAAATGTTGCCACTGATCTTTGAACTTAGTTTTGTCAGGCCTCAATATTTTCCTTTAACACACCCTTCAGGGCACATTTATGATCGGATCTTTTTGAAACTTGGTATATGTGTTCGGGGTGGCCTCTAGATGTGAGCTATTGCTTTTTTTCATTTCCATAAAAAATTATTGTCGTTATCACCCGCCTTTGAACTTACTGCATTTGTGCATCAACTTATCCCTTTTGAACTCTCAGCAGGGTATATTTATGAATTTCCATAAAAAAAACCCAAAAACCATTGCCACAAAGCAATGACCTTCTACTTAGTGCTTTTGTGCATTAACATCTTCCTTTGGCATGCCTCAGAGGGCAAATTCATTGTCAGGTTGTTTTGAAACTTTGTATGCTTATGCAGGGTGACAAAGATAGGAGCTATTGATTTTTTTTTCATTTCCATCAAAAACTGTTGCTGTCAGCAACAATCTTTGAATTTATTGCATTTGTGCATCAACATTCTTTGACATGGCCTACAGGCCACATTTATCATAGGATTGTTTTTGAACTCTGTTTGCTCATTAGGCAAGACCTTTAGATAAGAGCTATTGATTAGCATTCATTTCTGTGAAAAAAGTTGCCATTTACAATAACCTCTGAACATACTGCATTTGTGTATCAACATTCTTCCTTTAGCCAGTCTTACTGTTTACATTTAAAAATTGCATGGATTACTCTGACGTTGTGCACACACAATGCTGTTATGTTGAAATTTCATCAAATAACATTGATACTAATGATCTTCAATTTTACCATTTCATTTATAACTTACCAAGTTCAAGTTTGTCAAGTTGAGCTACAGTGTCATTGACACTTTCATTTGATACACACTCTGGTGGGTTTTGATGTTTGAATGTAATAACACCAACACCAATTTTGGATGTTCCGGATGTGACCATGGTTCAATGATGTTTATTCCGGTCATGTGATTACGATGTGATTCTTGCAGAAATACTCAATTTGGGCAATCGTAAGAATGCAAGGACGTGATCACGCCCTTTATTTGTTCGAGACAATGTATGAGCGGATTTGCGAACAGGTGACAGCAAATACTTGAGCTGTTAATGTCATAACTGCAAAATATGGTTCGAAATTCCCTCTCGTATTTACAGGCTGTCTGAACTTTTTTTTATTGACAAAAAATCTGAATTATTGCGCACTAGAAAGACAACATGAACCACTTGTAAAAAAATAACGGAGTGTATAAAATCGGGACAATACTATAAAATAAGGCAATATTCATAACAAAGTAAGCAGAATGCTTCGGAAATCACTTTTTCACGAAATATATTCCAAGTGACCTAGAACTATATTGAGCGTGTTGATTTCCCCCGATGTTGCAAAGTTATTTACTTCCTAGTAACCATGGAATTTGTCGCGGCTGTCTTTGATGTCTGCAAAGGACCGATTGAAGATGGGTTGAAAATGATGCATTCGCGCTTTTAAATAAGGTGCGCTTGGACGATGCTGAGAATTCAGTTTTTTCTTGCAACCAACCATACTAACACAAGCGTCGATCAGAGTCTTTTGTCATCGTTTTACACTGACAAATGTGACAAATCTCCTTCACCGGAAACCATCCCCCAATTTGCATATCACAATAAACATAACCGATGTCACTGAGTGGCCGTGTGGTCAAAACCGAAACAAATTATCGAATGCAGGGTCAATGTTAGCTGCAATTGGCTTTTGAACAAATGAAATACACGAAATATTCGCAATTTCTTCATTATCCATGCCGAGTTACTTTTTAACCAGACCACATGTGTTCAGTTTCGTTTGTCGGCATCAAACTGATATTGTTTGTGGTAATTAAATAGTACGAGAAGGCGAAGGAAAGCAAATATTTACCATCATCTATTAATTAATTAAAATTGATAATTTCTTTTATTTTACTGAAATTATGAATTGATAACCTGGGTGTGTTGCAATTATTACGCCCCAGACCTGGAAGTTGGAAAATCAAAGGTGCATTTAGGGCCGTGCAGTGGTGACCTCTGTCCTCTTAATCATATTCTTACCCATTCATCATTACATGTACCAACATTCTCCCTTGTATCTCAACCATTGCTACTCCAATTTGAAGGATATTTGGTGTTGTGATCGAGCATCATGGGGAAACAATGCCTGTGTAGCTGCTGTTGCATGTGTTTCTTCCCACATTTTTTCAGAGTTGTGGCACTTTTTCACTCTTTTGAGTTAGAAAATTTTGTTTATATCTAGTTGATTTGTTATAATTTGTTGCAAAGTGCCTGCTAATACCCTCAATTGTATTGCTACAGAATTTTCTGGTGAAGATTTTGTTCCTATTACTTATCAAGCAACAACCTAATGAATATTCTGTATAAAGCCACCAATCTGATGTTTGACACTTTTATCGGAGCTGTATTGAAGGCTTATGGAACTCAAAATGTTGATTATGGCAGGACTTTTCTATTCACCCATTAATCGATAAATTTTGTTTCTATTACTTATCAAGCAACAACCTAATGAATATTCTGTATAAAGCCACCAATCTGATGTTTGACTCTTTTATCGGAGCTGTATTGAAGGCTTATGGAACTCAAAATGTTGATTATGGCAGGACTTTTCTATTCACCCATTAATCGATAAATTAAGTGTTATAGTTGGAAGTAAGAAGCATGAAAGGTCCAGAACTAAAAGTCGAAAAAGAATGTTTTGCAATGTATCATGATTTTTGCAGATACACTTATTTGGAGGGTTACCTGTCTGATAGTGTTTGGAACATGTGTGGCCAGGATCTTCGAAAAGAAAAAAAAGTTAAACTTTGAGAAAAAAGGCATATGCCTTGAGTGCCGGAGGTAGAGTCATGCAAGGAAGAGAGCCCCCCCCCCCCCCCCCCCACCCCTTCCGGGAAATTTTTTGTGTCAAATGGAGCTCACTTGTCAAATTTTGGGGATTGTTTTGTGTGCTGCGTTCTTGAAAAAAATATGTGAGACCCTCTGGATGTGCCCTTCTGATCTCAATATGCCAATAAGCCTCCTTGGGGAAAGTAAATAATGGTTATGTAAGGTTGATTTGATGTGTTTTGAATAACAGTGTACT
Organism: Pictodentalium vernedei; assembly: GCA_031216915.1. NCBI lineage: Eukaryota > Metazoa > Mollusca > Scaphopoda > Dentaliida > Dentaliidae > Pictodentalium > Pictodentalium vernedei. The sequence continues at coordinate 800,795,685 of CM062296.1, forward strand.
TTTAAGTACATTAGATGGTTTATTACAGTGATAGGTTACCGTTACCCTTATTTCTTCTCCAACAGATATCATGAGTGTCCAAGAGTAAACAAAGATATTATACTTATTGATAAACCAGACATATTTAACAATTAATCACTATCAAATTGATGCATGGGATAAAAGGTGTGACAGTGCAATGGGTTTGTAAATACATTTATTCAACTGCCATGTATGACTTTGCAGTGCATTCTACATAGGAGAATATCATAGTTTCTTTCCAAACCACCACAGTAACACATACATCTTTATATTGGGAGACACTCTTTTGTCCTTCCATACTTCTGCTGGACTCCTTCAAGTTGACCTTTGTTGAACTCCACAAATCAAAACATAAACAAAAGAAAATGTCTGCCTTCAATCAGTGAGCACTCCACTTATAACATTTGGTCTCAATCTTTATTGCTTCCATGAATTAGGAAAAGATTTCTTCGAGTATGTACTTCAATGTTTATAGAATGCAGCTGTTATTTTATTTTGAGGTATTTTATTGTGAAAATTTTGTTCTCTTACTTATGCCATAGCAGACTTTCAGGTGGTGCTATTTACACATTGTAGCAGTTCCATGGCACATTTCAGTTTCCACATGTTCTATGTTTCATTCCAAGCATTTTGGTATATAATTTATTGGGGTTATTCATTTTGGGCCTTTATTAGAATTGAATGAAAATTGCATGAAATTTGACCAAAGTTAGGTTGGACGTCCCCTTAAATATATTTAATAATAATCTGGAGTACACAGAATTCAATATAATTTACATTTCCATACAGATTATCACCACAGTGTGTGTCTCCGGGAATTCAGATCAAGTCAAGTTGTAGGAACAGAACAGTATTTCGACGAGCCCGTTAGGGCGAGTCGAAATGCGATTCTGTGCCTACAACGAGACTTGATCAGAATTTCCGGAGACACACACTGTGGTGATGATAAATTTATCTCACAATATTGACCACAAAAATGTGTTATAAAACTATTTTAAGAGGAACTTTTTTCATTTGCCTCATCGATGGAAAGACGCAAATTGAAAAATAGAATAGTGTTCATTGATCTCCATATTGAGGTCAGTGATGACGTTACACTTCAGAGAAAATTACGTCACTGGGATTCACTTTACTGAATACTGTCTTGCGAAGTGGAGCGACTGTGTGTTTCGTCAACGTGAATTTGGTTGTTACTTTTGTAATAATTACTGGTGAATTAAATATCCATCTTGGTGTAAAGGTTTATTATATTTTAAAATATGCCGTTCATCGTTTATTGAGGTGGAGTTTTCCACATTTCATAGCGAAAGCTAATCCTTTAAAGAACTTCACGAGAGAAGCCTTGACTCGAGCATTCAGAAAAATCCCATTAATAGGCCACCAAACAGCTCAAGCTGACGAAAAGTGCACATAATTTAACTATTCGTTGAGTTAACTTCCCCAGTGACATTTTAGCATGCCGTGCATAATAAATACATTACCGGGCGCTTAGTTGGCAGATACACTGTCATATACGGCTCAGAGAAAACAATATTACGTTCGGCTTCGCCTCACCTAATATTGTTTTCTCTGAAGGGAAAAACGCGAAGTGATCAAACAACGATATTAATGCCGTTGTTTTGGCAACAGCAGAATCATGCACTTGTATCAGGGGCCCTTGATACGGATTTGGAACAAGGGCCCAGATACATTAAACTTCAGTTGCGTAACAGTGCAAAAATGCCCCAATTGTGAGATAAAACTGCAGAAATTAATAATTAGGCCGCACAAAGTAGATCTTCTGTTTCTCAGGCCATTATTTGTGAAATTGCATGCGGGCGAGCGTTTTTTTATTTTATTTTTTATTTCAGTAATTTCTTCTTTGCCATCAAAAGTTCATGTTCTTGGTTCAAGTTTTAGGCCTCATAATCTGCAGAATAGCATGGGTGGTGGGGTATTTCATCCCTTGAGTGCAAGAAGGCTTTGCAATGCTAAAGCATTGCAAAGCATTCTTGCACTCAAGGGACAAATTCATCAATTTTTTTAACTTGGGTAAAATATCAGACATAAGCCATTTAATTTATTTTTTTTTAAGTTTAAATTGGTAATAAAAAGAGAGCATGCGGCAGCCAAAAGGACCATGCGGGAGTGCCTGAGAAACAGATTTTTTATTTTTTTATGCCTTACATAACTGCACAACCGGACCTGGTGAGCCAGACCAATGTGCCATTACCATGGAACACCACGCAAGCCACCCGACCGTCACAATATATATATTCTTCAATACACACTGTAAAACTAAAACTGATGTTTATATAATAAACTTTCACTGTACCTGAGGTTCCAAGAGATCCAGTCCTAACAGCTCCCAGAAAGTCTCCCAGAATATTTAACACTTATTGGTCGAGTTGCAACGAAGTCAAACTCGACTAAAAGTTTGATGAATGGCGGGCTGGTGTAATCAATTGGTTTCCGGATGATAACTTGATAATGGTTCGACCCATGTTCATGAAACTTCATGGGTAGGTTGGACTCGGTGAAGGGAAGAACCCTATTTATTTTGAACTCAATAGGTCAATGGTGAAGGTCACAGTGACCTTGAAATTCTAAATCATAAACAATTGTTTCCGGATGATAACTTGACTGCGGTTGAACCCACATTTATGAAACTTCATATGTAAGTTGGCCTTCGTGAGAGGAAGAACCCTATTTATTTTGGACTTGTCACAGTGACTCTGAACATAGTAAATCTGTAAATAATTGGTGTCTGAAAAATAACTTGATAATGTTTGACCCATGTTCATGAAACTTCATACGTAGGTTGGCATCAGTGAGAGGAAGAACCCTATTTATTTTGGTCTCGCTAGGTTAAATGTCAAGGTCACAGTGACCTTGAACATGGTAAATCATAATTGTTTCCAGATGATAACTTGACTAGGATTCAACCCACATTTATGAAACTTCATCTGAAGGGTGGCCTTCTTGAGAGGAAGAACCCTATTTATTTTGGACTCGCCAGATGAAAGGTCAAGGTCACAGTGACCTTCAACATAGTAAATCGAAAACAATTGGTTTCCGGATGATAACTTGATAATGGTTTGACCCACATTCATGACACTTCATATGTAGGTTGGCCTTGGCAAGTGGAAGACCCTTAATTATTTTGGATCCGCTAGGTCAAACATCAAGGTCATAGTGACCTTAAACATAATTAATCGTAAACAATTGGTTTCGGGTGATAACTTGATAATGATTGCACCCACGCTCATGAAACTTCATAGGTAGGCTGGCATTGGTGCGAGAAAGGGCCCTATTTATTTTTTTGGAATCAAAAGGTCAAAGGTCACAGTGACCTTTCACATAGTAAATTGTAAACGACTGGTTTCCAGACGATAAGTTGATAATGATTAAACCCACTTTTGTGCTGTCACAACTCGACATTGGATCGGTGATCCCATTGGCATTTTTTCACATATTTTATCTTTTTTTCATTAACTTGTACTTTTAATATTTGTGTTTAAACTACTTCAGTATGAATTTCCAGAATCAATTAAAGCACCTGTCAGAATATCACAACAAGAAAATCAATACTTTTTAATTGCCTCAAAGCCTTTGTGGGGCAGATTCAAATAATTGACCAATGATCCATGAGTTGATGACTACTCACTGCATGCTTATTAGAAAAGCATGTCAACCAATAATGAAACCAAGTGAGCAGTCAAAAAAGCTGAAGAGCAAGGAAACATTTTAACCTTCTGTGTATTGAGCTAAAATAAAATAAGTGGAAATCTGAAACTCAAGTGAAAGTAAAGAGAGAATGTTTTAACCTTCTGTGTTCTAAGTTAATAGTACCTGAAATGAGATATTATAAAAGCTGTAGTTATATAAATACATAAATCTGGAAAAACCTGAAAACCTGGAGTATAAATAGCTGAGCCCTGAAACAAAATTACTTGAACCCCCCAATGCTGCCATGTATTTATGAAGGGATTTCATTTCCCCGTGGAAACCCCGGGAAGTAAGCAGCACTTGTTTACTGTGGTAAACCAGTTCCGCTTTACTAGTAAAATAGGACCCAGTCACCAATGCTTGGGGTGAAAGTCCTCTAAAATGGGCAACATGTTGATCAACGATTGACTAAACATGACTTCATCTCCATGTTGTGTCACGATTAGCCATAGTGCATAAATATGTGACGTTAACCACCAACAAACAAACAAACAAGGGATTTCATTATAACTTGGTAGGATGTCTCAGTACTGTGTTCAGATGAGGTCAGATTCAAGTTTGTTCAAAGTGTGTCCCATGGTTTATACTTGTACTCTCTGTTGCAGCCCAAAGTTTAACCTTGTGCAATATGAGGGGCTTTCTTTAAAAATCTTCTCCAGAACCATCAATTAGAATCTTTTGATGTTTGATATTCAACATCTCTAGGGGAAGGAGGGGTGGGGTGTCAGATTCATGTTTGTTCAAATTGAGCTCCTGGGTTAATATTTTGCTTGCTATGGGAACCTGAATTATACCTCAGTGCAATATCAGGAAATTTTTTAGCAAATCTTCAGATCCACCAGTCAGAATCTTTTCATATTTGGTATACAACATCTTAAGCGGGCTCAGATTCAAGTTTGTTCAAATAGGCCCCTCGGTTAATATTGGTTTCTGTATTGGAGCCCAAAGTTTAACTTCATGCAATATGAGGAAATATCTTAAAATACTACTTCTTCTGATCCACTAGTCAGAATCCTTTCATATTTGATATACAACATTTCTAGGGGGTTCAGATTCAAGTTTGTTCAAATGGAGTCTCTGGGCTAATATTTGAAATTTTAACTTCTTGCAATGAGGGAATTTCTATATAAAAAAAAACCCCTGTGAGAACCCCAGGAAGTGATGCAGTCACTAACGCTTGGGGTTTGGGGCCTCTAAAGCAGGCAACATGGGGTATAATCGATTGACTGACCTTGACTTTATTGCCATGTTGTGGTTATGATTAGTCATTGTGCAGAAGTATGTGACCATAAACATCAATAATTAAATAAATGTCCTTAAAAATCTCCAGAACAATCAATCAAAATTTTTTCATATTTGGTATATAACATCTCTAGGGGGATCAGATTCAAGTTTGTTCAATTCGTATTTGGGCTTTCGTTGGGGTAGGGGGAGGTCAGGTTCAAGTTTGATCAAATCCATTCCTGTTTTTCCATAAAATTTGTCCTTCAAACTGTCGTAACATAATAAACCTTAGTAATTTGGCAGTGCTTGTCGACCGCTGATAGAATTGGAAGCAGTCAGGAAGGCCTATGATAATCATCTGACATCGACACCTGTGATTAATTTCATGACTCCATTCCTCTGTATTGTTGATGAACCATGACTAACTGAATGTGAAATACTTATTTGAATCACCTTGTCAGGTGAGCGATTAAGGTCCCCTGGGGCTTCTTGTTTTGCACATGGATTTCATTGTAACTTGGTATGATATCTCAATAGGACTTTGCTGTGTTGGTCATGATAGGTAAACCGTGACCGCCAGAACGGCACATGGTCCAGTTTCCTTTAGCACAGTCTACGAGTCATATGATTTTACTGTGACTTTGGTAACTTGGCATATGTTAACTATGAGCACCACATCAACCCAGGCCTCAGTTATTTAGTAAAGTCTACACCTCAAATTATTCTTATTGAAAGCATAGCATTTTGGGAATAGAAATTAGCATATTCTCAATTATCACAATTCTTGTCTTATTTTATAGTCCTTTCATAAACATTGAACATTATTATTTTCATCAAACAGTACACACAGTCAAGTTAAGCTACAGTGTCACTGACACTTTCATTTAGTAAACTGTATACATGCAATAGTTACAGAACAGCATACACGTCCGAACTCTTGTTATTTTTTCCGCACACGATCGATTTTGCCGGCGGGATAATATTGAACTCGAAGCCTTTGGTTTCTTGTTCAATATTATCCCTCCACCCAAATCAAACTCAAATCTTTTAGCAAAGTTTACAATTTATATTTATGAAGGAATTTCATTGTAACTTAGTAGGATAAATTGTTTTGGAATGATTTTACTGTAACTTGGTAACTTTGGTTGACATATGTTAACTGTGAGGGCCACATCTACCCAGGACTCAATTGGTTAGTACAGTCTACACCTCAGATTATTCATATTGAAAGCATAGTATATTGGGAATACAAATTGACATATTCTCATTTATCCCAATTCATGTATTATTTCATAATCCTTTCATAAACATTGAACATTACCCTTCTCATCAAACCCTTCCACTCAAATTATTTGGCATGCCCTACAGGTTACATTTATGATCAGATTAGTTTGAAACTTAGTATGCTTGTTTGGGGTTACCTTTAGATGGGAACTATCGATTTTCGTCGATTTCCATCGAAAAATGTTGCTGCTGGCCACGACCTTATATGAACTTTGTGCAGTTACGCATCAATATTTCTCTTTGGCACACCCTGCAGTGCACATTTTTGACTGGATCCATTTGACACTTGGTATGTTTGTTTGGAGTCACCTCTAAATGGGAACTATCGATTTTCTTCTTCCATCCAAAAATGTTGCCGCTGGTACCATTCTTAGAACTTAGTTTAATCAGACCTCAATATTTCCCTTGGACACACCCTACAGGGCACATTTATGATTACATCGGTTTGAAACCTGGTATGCTTGTTTGGGATAACCTCCAGATGGGAGCTATCGATTTGTTTCAATTTCTGTCAAAACATGTTGCCGCTGGCAATGACCTTTGATGAACTTAATGTAGTTGTGCATCAATATTTCCCTTTGGCACACTCTGCAGTGCACATTTTTGACCGGATCGCTTTGAAACTTAGTGTTCTTGTTTGGGATGACCTCTAGATGGAAGCTATTGATTTTTAGCTCAACTTGACAAAGTCAAGCTGAGCTATTGCCATCACTTATCGCCCGTCGGCATACGTACGTTAGTTAGTACGTACGTCCACAATTTCCTTTGGCACACCTCACAGGTCGTATTTATGGCCAGATCGCTTTGAAACTTGGTACGCTTGTTTGGGGTGACCTGTTGATGGGCTATCGATTTTCTTAAATTTTCTTCAATGTTGCCGCGGCCAACGTTTTTAGAACTTAGTTTAGTCAGACCTCAATATTTCCCTTTGGCACACCCTACAGGGCACATTTATGATTGGATTGCTTTGAAACCTGGCATGCTTGTTTGGGGTCTCCTCTAGATGGGAGCTCTCGATTTTCGTCCATTTCCGTCAAAACATGTTGCCACGCGCAACGTTCTTAGAACTTAGTTTAGTCAAACCTCCATATTTCCCTTTGGCACACCCTACAGGGCACATTTATGAATGGATTGCTTTGAAACCTGGCATGCTGGTTTGGGGTGACCTCTAAATGGGAGCTATCGGTTTTCTTCCATTTCCGTCAAAAATGTTGCCGCGGCCAACGTTCTTGGAACTTAGTTTAGTCATACCTCAATATTTCCCTTTGGCACACCCTACAGGGCACATTTATGATCGGATAGCTTTGAAACCTGGCATACTTATTTGGGGTGACCTCCAGGTGGAAGTTATTAATTTTCTTCCATTTCCGTCAAAAAATGTTGCCGCGGCCAACGTTCTTAGAACTTAGTTTAGCCAGACCTCAATATTTCCCTTTGGCACACCCTACAGGGCACATTTATGATCGGATTGCTTTGAAACCTGGCATGCTTGTTTGGGCTGACCTCTAGATGGGAGCTATCGATTTTCATCCATTTCCATCCTTCAAAAAATGTTGCCGCTGGCCACGATCTTTGAACTTAGTTTAGACAGGCATCAATAAAGCATCTTTGGCATGCTCAACAGGGCACATTTATGATCAGTTTGAAACTTTTTATGCTTGTTTGGGATTTCCTCTAGATGGGAGCTATCCATTTTCTTCGATTTCCGTCAAAACATGTTTCCCCTGCAATGACCTTCGATGAACTTAGTAAAACTTAGTGCAGTTAAGCATCAATATTTTCCTTTGACACGCTCTGCAGGGCACATTTATTATTGGATCGCTTGCAAACTTGGTGTGCTTGTGTGGGGTGACATCTATATGGGAGCTGTCGATTTTCTTCCCTTTCTGTCAAAACATGTTGCCGCTGACCTTTGAACTTAGTTCAGTCAGACCTCAATATTTCCCTTTAACACACCCTTCAAGGCACATTTATGATCGGATCACTTTGAAACTTGGAAAATGTGTTAGGGGTTACCTGTAGTTTTGAGCTATTGCTTTTTTTCACTTCCATAAAAAATTATTGTCGTTATCACCAGCCTTTGAACTTACTGCATTTGTGCATCAACTTATCCCTTTTGCACTCTCTGCAGGGTATATTTATGAATTTCCATAAAAAAGAAAACAAAAAACCCATTGCCGCAAGCAATGACCTTCTACTTAGTGCATTTGTGCATTAACATCTTCCTTTGGCATGCTTCACAGAGCACATTCATTACCAGGTTGGTTTGAAACATTGTATGCTTGTGCAGGGTGCAAAAGATAGGAGCTGTTGATTTTCTTTTCATTTCCATCAAAAACTGTTGCTGTCAGCAACAATCTTTACATTTATTGTGCATCAACATTCTTCTTTGACATGCCCTACAGGGCACATTTATCTCAGCATTATTAGCTCAACTTGGGCAAAGCCAAATTTGAGGTATTGTCTTGGTCCGTCCATCGTGCCGTCAACACGGTTCGAGCTACAAGCCGTATTTATGAACCAATCTTTACGAATCTTCTTGGGTGCCTTTCTTATCACCGTGGGACGAGAACGAGTGTTTTGGGGTCCAGTCCGAAATTCAAGACTACCGCTTACAGCCATTTTTTACAAAATTAGTTGCAATCAGATTTTTGCGTAGAACTTCCAAATGAAAACGCTGATTTAAATAATTTTTGGTGTGAATGTTTAGTACCATGGGATACATCACATATAATACAGGTTTTTGTCTCGTGCATATATTATGCAAATTAGACTAACTTTGATCTATTTAGTCTTACTTTCAGCACTGTAAGTGCAAATGCCAATACGGCTCGGGCTAGAGGCCGTATTTATGAACCAATCTTTACGAAACTTCTTGAGTACCTTTGTCATGACCGTGGTACGAGAATGAGTGGTTGTGGGTGTGGTCCGAAATTCAAGATGGCCACCAGCAGCCATTTTGTACTTTAGTTAGTGCAATCAGTTTTTTGTACAGAAGTTCTGTTTGAAAGTTCTGATTTGAATACATCTATGTTTGAATGTTTAGTAACATGAAATACATCACATATAATACGGGGGGTTTTTTTCTCGAGCAGAAATTATACAAGTTAGATTAACTTTAATTTATTCAGTGCTACTTATACACAGTAAGTGCACGTGTCAATACGGCTCGGGCTAGAGGCTGTATTTATGAACCGAACCGGTCTTCACAAAATTTCTTGGGTACGATTGTTATCACCTTGGGACGAGAACGAGTGTTTCTGGGTGCGGTCCAAAATTCAAGATGGCTGCCAGTGGCCATTTTGTGCCGACATTAGGTCCAGTCATTTTTTTGTACACGACTTCTATATAGGTCAGACTTGAGGCCATATTTATGATGGGATGTTTACAAAACTTCTTGGGTACATTTGTTAACACCGTGGGACGAGAACGAGTGTTTTGGGGTGCAGTCCAATATTCAAGATGGCCACCAGCAGCCCTTTTGTACCAAAATTAGTGCATTCAGGTTTTTGAAAGTTCTGATTTGAATAAATTTTTGTAGGAATATTTAGTAACATGGAATACATCACATATAATACAGGTTTTTTTCTCGAGCAGAAATTATGCAAATTAGATGAACTTTGATTTGTTCAGTGCTTCTTATACACAGTAAGTGCACATGTCAATACGGCTCGGGCAAGAGTCTGTATTTATGAACCGATCTTCACGAAACTTCTTGGTTTATCTTTGTTATTACCTTGTGATGAGTGTTTTTGGGTGCCTTTTTTATCACCGTGCTATGAGAACAAATATTTTTGGGTTCAGTCAGACCCACTCTGGGACTCAAAAGATTTCTTTTCTAGTTTAGCATCTAACTGCCACCCCACATTTACAATACTTTACCTATATATTTGTTACAGGCTATGGTCAGTATTTATGTACAGACCGTTAGAATACTTTACATGTACCTTTGTTATTAGGTCATTACCTAGATGTTTGTCATTGTTGTGTCACGTACTATACATGTACATGTCTTAAATAAGTTGAGCTACATTGTCATTGACACTTTCATTAGCTCAACTATTGCGAAGCCAAATTTGAGCTTATGCCATGGCCCTTCTCTCGTCTGTCTGTCTGTCTGTCAACAAACTTAGGTCTAATCAGTTTTTTGTACACAACTTCTATACGGCTCAGGCTAGAGGCTAGCGAACCGATCTTTACAAAACTTCTTGGGTACCTTTGATATCACCGTGGGATGAGAACAAGTTTTTTGGGGTGTGGTCCGAAATTCAAGATGGCCACCAGCAGCCATTTTGTACCAAAATTAGTGCAATCAGTCTTTTGTACAGAACTTCTGTATGAAAGTTCTGATTTGAATACATTTTTGTATGAATGTTTAGTAACATGGAATACATCACATATAGTACGGGTTTTTTTCTCGTGCAGAAATTATGCAAATTAGATGAACTTTTATTCAGTGCTACTTACACACTGTAAGTGCACATGTCAATACGACTTGGGCTAGAGGCTGTATTTATGAACCGATCTTCACAAAACTTCTTGGGTAGCTTTGTTATCATCTTGGGATGAGAACGAGTGTTTCTGGGTGCGGTCCAAAATTCAAGATGGCTGCCAGTGGCCATTTTGTACTGAAATTAGGTCCAATCAGTTTTTTGTCACAACATCTACACAGCTCATATTTGTGAACTGATCTTCACGAAACTTCTTGAGTACCTTTGTTTTCGCCTTGGGACAGGAACGAGTGTGTTTTGGGTTGCCTTTGTTATCACTGTGCTATGAGAACAAATATTTTGGGGTTCAGTCAGACCCACTCTGGGACTCAAAGATTTCTTTTCTATTTAGCATCTGACTGTCACCCACCTTTACAATACTTTACCTATACATTTGTTACAGGCAACGGTCAGTATTTATGTACAGACCGTTACAATACTTTATATGTACCTTTGTTATCAGGTCATTACCTAGATGTTTGTCATTGCTGTGTCACATTCTATACATGTACATGTCTTTGTCTTGACAAGTTGAGCTACAGCGTCATTGACACTTTCATTTTTAAACTTGGTGTGCTCATTAACCGGGGCATCTAGATAAGAGTTATGGATTACCATTCATTTCTGTGAAAAAAAGTTGCCGTTTTTGGTACCAATGATTTTCAGTTTTGCCATTTCACTTTTAACTTACCAAGTTCACGTCTGTCAAGTTGAGCTACAGTGTCATTGACATTTTCATTTACCACACTCGAACGATCTTGACGAGGGATAATATTGAACTCGAAGCCTTTGGTTTTTTGTTCAGTTATCATCTCTCCACCCAAATCGATTTTGGATTCCTTTAGCAAAGTCTCTCGGTCATTTTTATGAAGGGATTCATTGTACATGTAACTTAGTAGGGATGAATTGTTTTGAAATGATTTTACTTTAACTTGGTAACTTCGGTTGACATGTGTTAACTATGAGAGCCACATTAACCCAGGCCTCAGTTATTTAGTACAGTCGACACCTTAAATTATTATTATTGAAAACATAGCATATAGGGAAGAGAAACTATCATATTCTCAATTATCACAATTCTTGCAGGGAGTTTTCTGCTCTCTTTTGGAAAGGGTCTGGGGCCCATGCCATTGGGAAAATTCACATCATGAAGGCTCCAATTGGAATTTGTTTGGGAGAAGAAACACGCAAAGAATAAGAAATGTTACCTTCATATTGAACTGAGAACATTAATACAGAAGCTACTACATGTATACAGTAGTATCCTCTTAATTGAATATCCATTTTGCCAGTGCAAATTATTCAATTAACAGGAGTATACAATTAACAGGGATTTGGTCAGTTTCCTGTATTCTGGAGGTAAACTGAACATTTATTCTATTATATCTTGTTTGACAGAGCTCATAGAGCTCTGTCAAACAAGTTATAATAGAATAATTGCCTGCATTGGATGTAGTGAGGCCAAAAAGGTTGATAAATAAAGGGAATTTGGTGCATGTCACAGTAATTTTTTCGACATATTACACAAATTTATATACAATTAACAGGAGTTTACTCTACAATCCATACGCAATTAACAGATCAAATTTGTACTGAAGATGTGGTAAATGGTTTTGTGTTTGAAAATTATATTCAATTAACAGGAATATACAATTAAGAGATATCCAATTAAGTGGGCTCCACTGTAGTACATTTAATACGTTTTATAACAAACAGTTGCATGAAATAATGATGAGTCTCTGTAATCTCTATCAAAATAAATTGTTTCTATACTTTTAATGATGAAGATATTTATGTGATTGTCTACATTCTGTAGCTTTGCAGTTGTGTCTTGGCAATTCTTGGCTGCATATGTAGTTAGACTGGGTTGTGGCTTCGAGTAGAGCTGAAACGGTTAAGCGGTTTTCTTTATCGGTTAATCACGTGGATTAACCTTGGTTAACCGGTTAATCACTTGTCCAAATAGATATCTGAATAATTGCCATACCGTTGCTGATTTACAGCATGAACCCGTTACCCAACGTAACAAACAAAACCGACTAGGCCAATATACAGAAATCTCCATTCAGATTTATTATGTTTCAGATTTTTGTCTCAAAAACATAGCTTATGACCCCCTCATTGGAACGACCTTGTTGAGCTCCTTCCAATGAGGTGTTATAAATTATGTTTTTGAGACAAAAATTGAAAATTTTTAGTAATTCATAAATTTATCTTGCAAGTATCGTCTGCTACCCGCAGTGGGTAAAGGGTTAGGAATGGACATTTCCAGCCACTGATTTCCAGTATGATGATCATGCAAGTAAACAAGTATGTCAGCAAGTAACTTGTATGCTTTACTGTGTCTCGTATAATTAATGTGAATCAATGTGACAATGTTTGCCTGTTTTGGAGAAAGTTTGTTCCTTAGTTAACCCATATAATACAATATTATATCTCACGTGACCTTCCGGGCTCCTGATTGGACGAATGCTGCACCCCTATTTCGTGTAGTTTGCAACCACAGAACTGACTAGGCACTACACCCAGGCACTACACGTTTTCTATTTTTAGCACACTACTATATCAGTTTTCTTTTCATACTGGGCGAATAAAACTAATCAGGCTAAATTTAAATATCGATTCACAGAGGCACAACATCCTCAAAATGACTCGGAAAGAAATCATTGTGGAAAAATGTATCGCTTTTCCATTGTCGAACTCACATTTTTCGAGGCGTTCATTTTATTCCTTGAGAAGATGATCCATAGCTTTTTTCGAAGGGAATGATCCACACCTGGGTACAACGTTCATGAAAACGCGCCCGGATATGAAAAATCGTTTGTTTTCGCTGCTCATATTATTTCGCTATTTAATTGTATGTTTTGGGCAGTAAACAAATACATAATGGAATTCAATTGAATCTTCGGAGTTTGTATCCCGTACTGTCCCATTCGGTAATGTATATGTGTGACAAATGTGTGGAAATTATCAAACTGCATTGTTAAATTTCGAAAAATTTAGTTTTCATTCGCGAGTTGCGCGATTCCAGAATACACAGTTCCGTTTGGGGGGAAATGTTTTGTTTACCACTGCCAACCGATTCAAAATATGTCTTCTGCTCATATCAATAATCCAAGTTAGCCGTTTTTTGGAAGAAGAAAACGTTTTTTAGTCGAGTTGTGACGAAATCAGACTCGACTTATAGTTTGGTGAATGGCGGGCGGATGGGCGGGCGGGCGGGCGTAAACAATTGGTTTCCGGATGATAACTTGATAGTGGTTCAACTCACATTCATTAAACTTCATACGTAGGTTGGTCTTGGTGAGAGGAAGAACCCTATTGATTTTGGACATGCTACGCCGAAGGTCAAGGTCACAGTGACCTTGAACGTAGTAAATCTTAAACAATTGGTTTCCAGATGATAACTTGATAGTGGTTCAACACACATTCATGAAACTTCATAGGTAGATTGGCCTTGGTGAGGGGAACAACCCTATTGATTTTGGACTCGCTACGTCAAAGGTCAAGGTCAACGTGACCTTGAACATAGTATATCGCAACAATTGGTTTCCGGATGATAACTTGATAGTTGTTCAACCTAGAGTCATGAAACTTCATAGGTGTGTTGGCCTTGGTGCGAGGAAGAACCCTATTGATCTTGGACTCACCAGGTCAAAGGTCAAGGTCACAGTGACCTTGAACATAGTATATCGCAACAATTGGTTTCCGGGTGATAACTTGATAGTGGTTCAACCTAGAGTCATGAAACTTTACAGGCGTGTTGGCCTTGGTGCGAGGAAGAACCCTATTGATGTTGGACTCACCAGATCAAAGGTCAAGGTCACAGTGACCTTGAACATAGTATATCGCAACAATTGGTTTCTGGATGAGAACTTGATAGTGGTTCAACCTAGAGTTATGAAACTTCATAGGTGTGTTGGCCTTGGTGCGAGGAACTGTTGTCACAACTAGTCATTGGATCGGTGATCCTGAGCGTCATTTTTAAATACTAACATGGTATTTTTTCTATATAACGCTGGTTGGAAGGGCTGCTACTTGGTAATAGATTAACAAATCGGACAAATGTTTTTCTTGATGGGTGTTCGATATAATATAAGGATTAGTGCATGTCTTGTCGTTGACTACGCCCATATAGTGCCCAGTGAGGTGGTGTACTTCCCTCCGCTTTGCGGTGGGAACTAAACCACCTCACTGGGCACTATATGGGTGTAGTCAACTCCAAGCCATGCACTATTCCTTAAGTAGTTTAAACGTAATGGTTAATCGATCAATTACTTTTTGGATCGATCAAGATGATCATTGATTAGTCAATTAATCGATTAACCATTTCAGCTCTAGCTTCGAGTGAGATAATATTTTGTAGCTCTCTACATAGTTTAGAAGTCCCTGAAAATAGGACACAACTGGTCGACAACCAATCTGGCTGTCGTTTCCCCGTGGTATAAAATTTGAATTATTGTGTTGTATGTATATATTTACGTTATTTGTATATTGCTGAATAAATCAATCAATAGAAATGGATAATTAGCTCCACTTTGGTGTAGTCAAAGTTGAGGTTTTATCATGACCCGTCATCCGCCCCCGTCCATCAACAATTCAATACGGCTCGGGTTAGAGGCCATATTTATGAACCGATCTTTACAGATCTTCTTGGGTACCTTTGTTATCACCGTGGGGCGAGAACGAATGTTTTGGGGAGCGGTCTGAAATTCAAGTTGGCCACCGGCAGCCATTTTGTACCGCAGTTGGCGCAATAAGGTTTTTTTGTATGAATATTTAGTAACATGGAATACATCACATATAATACGTGTTTTTTCTCGTGCAGAAATTATGCAAATTAGGTTAACTTTGAATTATTCAGTGCTACTTACTCACCGTAAGTAGACATGTCAATACAGCTCGGGTTAGGGGCTGTATTTATGAACCGATATTCATGAAACTTGTTGGGTACCTTTGTTATCACCTTGGGACGGGTACCTTTGTTATCACCTTCGGACGAGAACGAGTGTTTTGGGGTGCGGTCCTAAATTAAAGATGGCTGCCGGCGACCATTTTATACCGAAATTAGGTGCAATCAGTTTTTTGTACAGAACTGCTATATGAAGGTTCTGATTACAATACATTTTTGTATGAATGTTTAGTAACATTGAATACATCACATATAATACAGGTTTTTTTTCGTGCATAAATTATGCAAATTACTTTACCTGAACATTTGTTACAGGTTGCGGTCAGTATTTATGTACAGACCTTTACAATACTTTTTATGTATCTTTGATATCAGGTCATTACCCAGTTGTGTGTCATTGCCGTGTCACATACTATACATGCACATGTCTTACATAAGTTGAGTTGTAGTGTCATTGACACTTTCATTTTGTTTAACGTTTGGAATATGTATTCTGTTTAAATAAAGCAGAAGAAACTGCTTATCACATTTGTAGAACACTTTAGCGTTATTATTTCTTCCATGTATAACCGCTTTTCATTTTTATGTGTCAGGGGTCTGGCTGATAGATGTCAATTTGTGGGTTCTGCTGGAAAGTGTTGGTACCACACTAGAAAAGTCTCAGTTACCTGGTAGTGATTCAAACCCAACTGGAAGCAAAAATATTTTGTTTATAGATTTTATAAATCGTTGTATCAGCTACTGTCATACTAACTTTAAAAAACTAATAAATCGTTGTATCAGCTACTGTCATACTAACTTTAAAAAACTAAACAGTGATCGCGTCTACCACCCTGATTTGTCGACCGATTAACTGATCTTCCTCATATTGTTCAAAATTAATTTAGCGCGAAAATATTGGGGTAATAATTGCCCTAGATTATGCGGTATTGAATTCTCAGGTCGCTTCAACTGACTTAGAAAACCAAACAAATTGAAACCTTACTTCTGCATCGACTTATTTCGTAAAATTTATTACTTCTACCTTGTTATACATAAACTGTTTCAGTATTGCACAAACGTAACGAGCTCGAATAAATATGCATTCATTTCGTATTTCGTAGCCATCTCTACACAGCATTCCAAGAAAGCCTGACATCATTTTTTTATAGTACATCAACGCGGTTTCACTTAGGTTGTGTTCCTCTCATCAAACCACAGTACTCTCATTAAAATTCAGGATTCAAAGGGCGCACGGATATTAACAATTCCCCCGTACTCAGTAACTCAACCTGCCCACTGAAAATTCACATTGGCATCTTCGGGGCGTACACTTTATAGTTGTTTTTGGGGAAAAAATTGCATTTCATGTTTGAGGCAAGCAATCTTCACACTTTACACATTCCTATGGAAAATTTGTATGGAAAAAGAAGTTTTTCGGATAGTCCTTTCAAGGCCACATTGAGTAGAAATTGTTTTCTTATTTTGTAAAATAAATTCCCGTTGGATTAACCTTCATGAGCTAAAATACCAGCCCAGTTGGAAAGTGGGCTAGAATTGACTAAGTTCTTTTTAAGCTGGCCCAGAAAACGTTTCAAGCTAATTCCCCTTGCTTTCAAGCTTAAATTTTGGGTGGCCCAGAAATGAATTTTTAGTGGCTCAGAATTGTCCTTTTTCTCACTTCTTTCATCTATTCGCCATGGCATTACAGAGTGCAAACGACGCATTTCCTTCCAAAGTAGCGTAGCCAAAATGCGTGGTAATAATTGTGAGGGCATAAGCGTTATTGGTTCAGGTGGCTCTAATGATGACAAGTCGACCGCCTTTACTATTTTATCCTGTGCCCAGATAAAGGAGGAGAAGAAATTTAATTGCTAAACAAGAATCAGGTTAATTGACTCGTTGTATTGAAAGTTTTTAACTCCATCTCTGTGTTTCTCTCAAGTGGGCAGAAAACGTGATTGAAAAAATTTGATTTTTTGTCCATCATGAAACATAAAATAAAAATTGGTTATAATGTCATATTATATATTTAACCCTTTACCCAACGCAGACGATATCAAAATTTATTAATTTGAATATCGTTTTTTAATTTTTTTCGAAAAATTTCAACAAAACCATATCATGCGACCCCTCTTTCGAACGAGCTCGTCCCAAAGAGGGGTCACATGATATGGTTTTGTTGAAATTTTTCGAAAAATATTATCTTTTCAGCTGCTGAATCTGCATATTACGTGGGCGGATGCGGGCTATTCGTTGGGTAAAGGGTCAAAGAGATTATCTTTCTGAAGGCATTACACAGCCCGGAACGCCAATTTTCTTTCAATGTGCAGTAGCCTGTGTGGTAATAATTTTGAGTGAATAAGAGCGTTTGCTTCTAACATGATCTCTGTGGGGCGGAAGCGATACTTTAGATTTTTATCAAATATTGCACAATTGTATGTCTTATAAACATTCAGTATATATGATATAACGTATACTTTTGCGTTTGGGCCTAAAAAGTTTTAAAAAGTCTGTTTCTTATCAACTTACCTTACAATTGTTTACGACAGGCTTGCACTACAGTGGAAGACCCTAACTCGGATAAAATACTCTCTACTTTAATCTCTGGGAAAGAAAAGTGGTGTAAAAAAACACCACGAAAAAAAGTCAAAACTGGGTCGAGCGCCATCGGCGCACACCCAGAAGAGGACGCTCTTCTCTAAGTACAATTACACGACTTTCGTTAACCAGAGTGCAAGGCAGTCAACAAGTCATTCTTTTTTTTGTCCGCTGCACGTGAAGGACGTGTCGCCATTTGCATAACGAAACAGTGATAATTCAACTCGTCGATAATGGTTTCCTGTGACTGGAATTTTGGATGTGAAGATCGTATAATAACAGGACTGTGTTTTATATATTCTCTTTAATATTTTCAACCACATTTTCATTAAATTTTATATATATTTCCCGATGTCGCGCGTGAGTTTTTAAATTCGTTCCGTGCGGTTCGGACTTAAAAATTTTTGGTTAATAAATTTTATTATCATTATTGGAGTTAGGTGTCAATGAGAGGCTGTATGCTCAGGATTTCTTCACTCTGTTGAGGGCTGAATTTCTGTTTTTTAGGTTCCTGTCGGCTGTCTGGGTTCTGTTGTGTACCCACCGGTTCTTTTTTTTCTGCCACCTTTCTCTCGTAGTTGGGGGTGTTCTACTTTCTGTATCTGTTGAGTTCACCTTTTTCTTCTACTGCTCTCACCTCTGTTATGTCCAGTTCGGTTCCTTTAGGGCAGTTCCTTTTGCCCTCGCTTTTGGTGCGTTCTCGG
Source organism: Pictodentalium vernedei (assembly GCA_031216915.1). Classification (NCBI taxonomy): domain Eukaryota; kingdom Metazoa; phylum Mollusca; class Scaphopoda; order Dentaliida; family Dentaliidae; genus Pictodentalium; species Pictodentalium vernedei. The sequence continues at coordinate 800,814,608 of CM062296.1, forward strand.
GGCTGTTCCTCCCGCACCCGCGGGGGGAGGGGGCACTGTCGTTTCGGGGCCTTCCGACATGACCACGTCTGGTGAGAGGTATACCCCCTCCGTGGGGGATGTGCATTTCCTCCCGCACCCGCGGGGGGACGCTATCGTTTCGGGGCCTCCCGACACGACCACGTCTGGTGAGAGTTATACCCCCTCCGTGGGAGATGTGCGGCTCCTCCCGCGCTCGCGGAAGGTGGGGTACGCTGTCGTTTCGGGGCCTCCCGACACGACCACATCTGGTGAGAGTTACATCCCCTCCGTGGAGGATGTGCAGGTTTTTTTACCGTGCTGGATACTGCAGGAGCTGTTGGATGTCTGATGAAGAGATGCCAGGTTCCGGGACTATGCGCCCTCTCCAGTCGACATCTGAGACTGTCACTAGGGTTGTGACTCCTCCTTTGGAGGCCGAGCTAGGTTGCTCTCTTTCCTTTTTCGCCGGTTTCAACAGCTCCTGTCGCATCTGCTGCTACTGCTGTTCCGTCTACAGCGTCATCGGTCATCGTTTTTAGCCGGCATCGGCTTATCCCTGCAGGGGTCTGCAGTGATGTCTGTAGTGTAGACGTGGGGTATCGGCCTCAGCCTTCCCTGACTTCAACTCGGCGAAGTCGGAAGTGGCTGCCGACCGAACCCCCTGTTGTGTCCTCTCCGTAGTTGAGCACTGCAGTTTTATCCCTGTAGGGGTCTGCAGAGATGTCTGGTAGTGTAGGCGTGGGGTATTGGCCTCAGCCTTCCCTGACTTCAACTTCGCGAAGTTGGAAGGGGCTGCCGGCCGAACCCTCTACTACTGTGGTCTCTCAGTCGTCGAGTACCTCAGTTTTTAGCTCAACTTTGACGAAGTCAAATTTGAGCTATTGTCATGGCCCGTCGTCCGTCCGTCCGTCTGTCCGTACGTCAACAATTGGCTATGGCTCGGGCTAGAGGTCGTATTTATGAACCGATCTTTACGAAACTTCTTGTGTACCTTTGTTATGACCCTGGGACGGGAACGAGTGTTTTTAGGCGTGGTCCGAAATTCAAGATGGCTGCCAGCGGCCATTTTGTACCGATGATGCAAAAATCAGTTTTTTGTACAGAACTTCTGTATGAAAGTTCTGATTTGAATAAAGTTTTGTATAAATGTTTAGTACCATGGGATACATCACATATAATACGGGTTTTTTTCTCGTGCGTAAATTATGCAAATTAGACTGACTTTGATTTATTTAGTGTTACTTTCAGAGCTGTAAGTGCCAAGCTGCTATGGCTCGGGCTAGAGGCCGTATTTATGAACCGATCTTTACGAAACTTCTTGGGTACCTTTGTTATGACCGTGGGACGAGAACGAGTGTTTTTGGGTGCAGTCCGAAATTCAAGATGGCCGCCAGCAGCCATTTTGTACCGACGATGCAGAAATCTGTTTTTTGTACAGAACTTCAATATGAAAGCTCTGATTTGAATAATTTTTTGTATGAATGTTTAGTACCATGGGATACATCACATATAATACGGGTTTTTTTTCTCGTGCGTAAATTGTGCAAATTAGACTAATTTTGATGTTTTTTGGTGTTACTTTCAGCACTGTAAGTGCAAATGCCAATACGGCTCGGGCTAGAGGCCGTATTTATGAACCGATCTTTACGAAACTTCTTGGGTACCTTTGGTATCACCGTGGGACGAGAACGAGTGTTTTTGGGTCCGGTCCGAAATTCAAGATGGCCGATGGCAGCCATTTTGTACAAAATTAGGTGCAATCAGATTTTTGCACGGAACTTCCATATGAAAGCGCTGATTTGAATAATTTTTTGTGTGAATGTTTAGTACCATGGGATACATCACATATAATACAGGTTTTTTTCTCGTGCAGAAATTATGCAAATTAGATGAACTTTGATTTTTTCATTGTGACTTACACACAGTAAGTACACATGTCAATACGGCTTGGGCTAGAGTCTGTATTTATGAACTGATCTTCACGAAATGTCTTGGGTACCTTTGTTATCACCTTGGGACGAGAACGAGTGTTTCTGGGTGCGGTCTAAAATTCAAGATGGCTGCCAGTGGCCATTTTGTACCGAAATTAGGTCTAATCAGTTTTTTGTACACAACTTCTATACGGCTCAGACTAGAGGCCATATTTATGAACCAATCTTTACGAAACTTCGTGGGTACCTTTGTTATCACCGTGGGATGAGAGCGAGTGTTTTTGGGTGTGGTCCGAAATTCAAGATGGCCAGCAGCAGCCATTTTGTACCAATATTAGTGCAATCAGTCTTTTGTACAGAACTTCTGTATGAAAGTTCTGATTTTCATAAATTTTTGTAAGAATGTTTAGTAACATGGAATACATCACATATTGTAAGGTTTTTTTTTTCGTGCAGAAATTATGCAAATTAGATGAACTTTGATTTATTCAGTGCTACTTACACAATGTAAGCACACATGTCAATACGGCTCAGGGTAGAGGCTGTATTTATGAACCGATCTTCACAAAACTTCTTGGGTACCTTTGTTATCACCTTGGGACGAGAATGAGTGTTTCTGGTTGCGGTCCAAAATTCAAGATGGCTGCCAGTGGCCATTTTGTACCAAAATTTGGTCCAATCAGTTTTTTGTCACAAGTTCGATACAGCTCGTATTTATGGACTGATCTTCACAAAACTTCTTGGGTACCTTTGTTTTCACCTTGGGACAGGAACGAGTGTGTTTTGGGGTACCTTTGTTATCACTGTGCTATGAGAACAAATATTTTGGGGTTGAGTCAGACCCACTCTGGGACTCAAAGATTTCTTTTCAGTTCAGCATCTGACTGTAGCCCACCTTTACAATACTTCACCTATACATTTGTTACAGGCAACGGTCAGTATTTATGTACAGACCGTTACAATACTTTATATGTACCTTTGTTATCAGGTCATTACCTAGATGTTTGTCATTGCTGTGTCATATACTATACATGTACATGTCTTTGTCTTGACAAGTTGAGCTACAGTGTCATTGACACTTTCATTCTCATTGGATTCGGATGTTCATGGTGGGGTCACCATGAGCTCCGTGGCGTTTCCGTTCCACGCACTCTGGTCCCATGGCCAGTTTTGTGTGACCAACGCTTTTGTGCAGCCTGAACCTTCTGACCCACAGAGGTCCGCGGCGACTCTCCTGCGTTTCCGCTCTGTAGATCCTCGGGGTATGTGACACCCCAATACACATCTGCCTTCAGATGTTTTCGGCTGCAGCCCGTCGCCCCGCGTCGAGAGTATTTGAGGATCGTGACCCTTCGCTGGTAAAATGGGTCAGGAGTGAAGCCACTTTGTCGGTTCGTCCCCACGTCGTACCGTTCCGGCACAGTCAGTGAGGTTAGGGAGGCCCTCTCCTTGCTCACTTAGGTTCTGTCCAAGAGCCTTTTCCGTTGCTTCCAGCGAGGCTACGAATGGTTTCTGGGTGCCTCCTGTGGCGCCGCAGGCCGCTTTCGGGTTCCCCTGGTGTACCTACACCATTGGGGGCGTCGGCTGGTTTGCCCATGATGGGCTATGTGTCTTCCGACTCCTGGGATGAGTCCGACATACCTGACGTCGAGAGTCAACAGTCTTCTGACTTGGGGGCAGCTCTTGACTTTGACTTTGTGTTTGGGTTCCTTCTAGGTATCAAACCAGCCGGCCGCGATCATCGGTCGCGCGCCTATAGCCTGTGGAGCAACCTGTTTCTGGGCGCCTTCGACCGTGCCTGTCGGTACAGGTGTTGAAGCTTTTACAGCTTTGGACTCTTAAGCTGAGTTCCATGGCTATGAAGAGGTCGTTCTTCATCAGGGTTGACACTTTTTTTTGCCTCCGGTGCGTTATCATTCCTACGATTTCGCCAAGCCGTCAGTATGCCAGACTTTGACGGTCTTGGATCAGGTCTCCAGCTCTCAAGCCGGTCATCTTTCATATGGAGATCACGTCGTCTCTGCTTTGCTGCTTATCTGCTCCCAGATGAGTTTGGCGACGAACAGGTTTTGTGTGTGTGTGTGTGTGTGTGTGTGTGTGTGTGTGTGTGTGTGTGTGTGTGTGTGTGTGTGTGTGTGTGTGTGTGTGTGTGTGTGCTGTCCAAGGCGCTCATGCATCTTCTCACACACATGCCTGTCACACGGCTAACTTGGAATTAGTTCGCAGGGACTGCTGTGCTGGACACAAGCCGTTCCCTTCTTGAGGGGCAGTGCGCTGCTCTTCGATCTGTCTCCATCGGCGGTTCCGCGACTGTTCCATGGTTCCGTGGCGACGGTCCGGGATGACTCCCTATGTCATTCCATTGATCTGCTCCTGCTAGTCAGCTTCATCAGCCTTCTGTTGGAGGCAGGGTCCGTCCAAAGCCTAACAGGTACCCTTCTGCGAAGCTGAGGGCTGATCCTCCTGCCGCCACTTCTACTCACTCACAGGGTAAGGGCAGGCGTCGGCAGTAGTCACCTCGAATTCGTCCCAGGTTGAGGCATTCCCCTCAGTCGAGAGTGCCTCTTCCAACATGAGTCCCTTTCAACGTTACACGTTGGGATTTTTGGTCACGGAGATGGGCAATCTCTTGTCCAAGGGGGCGATCGAGGTCATCAAGAACTTTCTTTCAGTGGGACTTTATTCCCGCCTGTTCTTGGTGCCGAAGAAGGACGGCCGACTCAGGCAGGTTATCGATCTGAGTATCCTAACGCAGGCTATCATTGCTCCTCAGTTCAGCATGGAGGCTTTCAGGTCGGTTCGCCGCTCCTTTCCCCAGGTTGTTTTTCAGTTCAAGGCCACGCCCTTTGGCCACGACCTGGATCCTTGGGCCTTCACCTGTCAGATGTCGCATGTGTTAGTCTTACATCGCACACAGTTCAGGGTGTCTTCTTCGGTTTATCTAGTCGATACCCTCCAGAAGCATTCCAATGCTGCCTTTCTGGTGTCTGATGTCGCCACTCTATTGAGCCTACTCATGTCACTAGGGTTCAGAGTCAACGGGGAGAAGTCGGACCTGGTCCCTTCTCCGTCGTTTTGTCATCTGGGATGGACGTCCGTACTCAGCTGGATACGGTTGCGGTTTCCCAGGCAAGGGCTGTGGTTTTCTCGGCCTTTTGCCCGGACTCCGACCCAGTCCACGTCCGCGACAGCTCGGAGTTTTCCCCGGCTGCTCGGTCTCTGTGGTTCAGTGACGGATCTCATTCTTCTGGGTCGGCTGCATGTCAGACCTCTCCAACACTTTCTGCTCAGTCGTTGGAGGCCAAATGTCGATCCTCTGGATCTGGTGCTTCAGTTACCGGTCCTCTAGGTCTTTTCCGACACCGGTCATGGGACCAGGATCTAGCAGCTCTTCACGTCAACCTGAAGGAGCTTCTTGCTCTTCTGATGAGTTTCCGGTAGTGGATCCCCCGCCTTTCGAATTGTCAGGTCCTTCTGTTGTCCGATAATTCGATGGTGGTTGTTTACATTCGGAACCAGGGCGGCACGCAGTATGTTCCCATGTACGTTTTGGTTCAGGGTCTTCTGCTCGCTCAGGATGTCAACGCCGGAGTGGTGGTTCGTCATTTTCCCGGTCGTCTGAACGTCCTGGCCGACTCCCTGTCCCAACTGGGCAGGTTCTTTTCCACCAAGTGGATGCTCCACATGGCGTTGTTCCAGTCTCTTTGCGATCACTGGTGTCGTCCCCATATCGATCTCTTTGCGACTCGTTGGAACCATCAGGTGGACACTTTCGTGTCCTCGTGTCCAGATGCTCTGGCTTTTGCCGTGGACGCTCTGTCCCTCTATTGGAATGGCCTTGTCGGCTTCGCCTTCCTGCCAGTTCCGATTCTGCCTCAGGTTCTAGCCCAGCTACGAACCTGCAGTTGCCGAATCCTTTCAATCGCATCCCTGTCACCTCAGTGGGTGTGGATCAATCTGCTCCGCTCTCTCTTAGCGGCGGTTCCGGCATGTCTCCCTCTATGTCGCGACTTCTTTGCCAAGGTCGCTCGAGGATCCCCGTGGGAACCCCGGGAAGTAAGCAGCACTTGTTTACTGTGGTAAACCAGTTCCGCTTTACTAGTAAAATAGGACCCAGTCACCAATGCTTGGGGTGAAAGTCCTCTAAAATGGGCAACATGTTGATCAACGATTGACTAAACTTGACTTCATCTCCATGTTGTGTCACGATTAGCCATGGTGCATAAATATGTGACGTTACCCACCAACAAACAGTCGCTCGAGGAGGTTTCACGTCGACCCGACTTCAGTGTGCCTTTCGCGCATGTCTTTTGTCCGGTCCTGTCTCCTCCGTAGTGGTTTTTTTTTTCCAGACGAGCAGTGGCGTTGGTTTTCTTCTTCAAGGAGGCACTCACTCACTCCACTGGTTTAGCCTCTGCGGCTAAGTGGAAGGTCTTCTGTCGATGGTGTGCGGGTCACTCTGTTGCTACTGTCACTCTTTCGATCACACAGATTGCTGAGTTTCTGGTATATGTTTGATTCTGGGGGTCTCCAGCAACGGGTACATGTCCATGCTTCGGAGACCTTATTCGTATATGGGACCGCGTCGTATCGGCACTCATCGTTACCTCCCCAAGCTTGTTCTGCACTTTTCCTTGAAAAGGCCTATAACTTTGCAGCTTAGCCCAAGATGGACTCGTTCTTGGGTGTTGCTCTGCTTAGGGGTGGGGGCCGGGGGTCGTTCGCGCCTTTATCCCAGACGGATATGCATTTTCTCACATGTAAGAATCAGGTACCGGAAACTACTCCGCCTTCTATCTGTATCGGGACTCTTCCTTATGTTGAGGGTTGATACCCTTTGCTCTGTTTATTTGGAAGGGTAGCATCGATTTTCTGTCTCTTGTTCCTGGTCAACAGAAGATCTCTCCTGAATCCATTTCTCGGTGGATCTGTCTTGCTATTCGCGCAGCCTCCGCTTGTCTAGCGACTGGCGATTGTATTACCAATCGTTTTTTCTGCCACGAGGTGCGTGCATTGTCTACCTCCCGGGGCTTATACTAACTGCGTCATGCTGTCGGATGTTATGCTGGCAGCCTACTGGAGAAATGCTACTTTCTCCACGTATTTGCGACAGTTGCAGGAGCAGACTGAGGACCTTTGTTCTACGGGCCCTCTTTCTTCTGCTCAGGCTGTTGTCTATCCCAGCCATTGAGCTTCTTACAAGGTCAGTTCCAGCCCGTGCTGTTACTGCCCTTTCTGTCTGTGCGTCGCCTATCACCATACGCCTCATCTCTCATTGTCTTTTACTAATGTTTGTGATGCTATGGTTTCATAGTCCTAGGGACCTCTTCCTTTGTCCGTGGTTCCAGTGCAATTGAGTTATGTGTGGGTTGATTATTTGATTTCCTCCATCCTATTGTCTATTCAGCCTGTAGTAAACAATTGTAAGGTAGGTTGATAAGAAATATAAATTTTATAGTAAATTTCCTTTCTTATTATACCTACCTCATTTGTTTACATGGAGGCCCTCCCGTCTTCTTATTCGGGTAAGAATCCTTCCTCCCCGCTGATCACATAACTCCTATGTGGGCGGACTCAAAAGAATGATTTGATGACTGCCTTGCACTCTGGGTAACGGAAGTCGTGGAATTGTACTTAAAGAAGTGTGTCCCCTTCTGAGTGTGCGCCGATGGCGCTCGACCCAGTTTTCATTTTTTTTTCGTGGTGTCTTTTACACCACTTTTCTTTCCCAAATCTCTTGGGAAAGATTAAAATAGAGAATATTTTATCCGAATTAGGGTCTTCCACTGTATTGCAAGCCTGTAGTAAACTATTGCGGTAGGTATAATAAGAAAGGAAATTTACTATAAAATTTATATTTCTCAGGCCCCACATGGTCATTTGGCTGCCACATGCTCTCTTTTTAAAACCAATGCAAAGTTAAAAAAAAATGAAAAAATAAATGGTTTATGTCTGATAAATTTCCCAAGATAATAAAATTGATAAATTTGTCCCTTGAGTGCTGAAGCACTGCAAAAGTTTTTTGGACTCAAGGTACGAAATACACCACCACACATGCTACTCTGTAGATTATAAGCCCCAAAAGCTAAAACGAACCAAGAACATCAACTTTTGATGACAAAGAAATAATTCCAAAAATAAAAACCCGCCCAACCACATGCAATTTTTGAGAAAATGGCCTGCAAAACAGAAAACTACTTTTTGGGCCCTTGCGGTGGCGATTTATGTAGTTATAATGTCATTATTAGTGGTATATACATAGATATTCAGAATACAAAATTTCAAGCACAGAATCCGATACAATGTCATTTTTCTTGCAACTTGAATGAATTCTGGTCTATTCACAGAAATAGTCGATTTTTTTTCTTTATTATTTTTACCTCAAAACATACACTGACGGAAAGAAATTGACGTAAGTTCAGTTTTGGTAATATTTTTTTTATCCGCAGACCAAATGTATTAAAATTTGAAACATAGCTACCTCTTCGGGTAACAGGACAACCCGGCCTCGGTTCAACTCGGCCTCGGGACAAGCCGTTTTCGAGTCGATCCGTCCCCAGACCATTCGCTCCCAGTCGATCCGTCCCCAGTCGATCCGTCCCCATGTACCGTAGTCGATCCGGCCCCAGTTAATTGTAGTTATTTTATTGTAGTCTGGTTGGCAAAATTAAATATGAAATGTGAAATAGAAATACAAAAATGAAATGAAACCTTGTATTTTAACAACTTGTTACTTAACTCCTTTCATTAGTCTATTCAGAACCCTTGTGTTATAACAAATCTTTTTGACTCAAACAATGAAAAGAAGAATGAAAATCGAATGGTCATTTTTTAGAACAGCGCTAGTTTTGTTATTCCAGAATAATGTTATCTGATTCTTGTGTTTGGTTGAATAAAAGGGTTAAATAAAATTCATCACTGAACTGCTCCTTTTTAGCTAACTGTGATGTGTGATGTAATGTTTCTTTGCATTTGAATTTTCCAATTAATTGTGTTTTTCTGTTACGTTTCGTAACATAACGGCCAAAATCGGACAGAGCTGTTTGAAAAAAAATATTAAATTTTCCTTCTTTTTAAATGTTTTTGTCTCCAAATTTTATACGATATGTCTTGATGCAAAAACTGAAAAATAGTTAATCCCTTAGTGCTTAAATAAAATTACTGGTGCTTGTTATGATGTAATGTTCGTTTGTATTCTCTCCGTCTATTTGTGTTTTTCTCACAAACCTCACAAAGCAATACATGGCACAACTAATTATATTGTACATGGGGCCTGATCGACTGGGGAAAGATCGTCTTGGGTGTAGAAACGGCTGAGAAAATGGCCTGCAAAACAGAAAACTACTTTGTGTGGCCTTACGGTGGCGATTTATATACGTTATAATGCCTTTATTAGTGGTAGATATACATAGAGATTCAGAATACAAAATTTCAGGCATAGAATCCGATAGAATGTCATTATTCTTGTAACTTGAATGAATTCTGGTCTATTCACAGAAACAGTCATTTTTTTTCTATTTGCCTCAAAACATACACTGACGAAAAAACGTAAGTTCAGTTTTGGTAATATAAATTTTTTTATCCGTAGACCAAATGTGAAACAGCTACCTCCCTGTACTGTCTAAAGAGTCTTTGGTTAAAATTCTGACAACCATGACCACGTGCGACGCTGCATGCTTTTAACAGATTTTTCGACAAAGCGTGCACCCTGGTCTCTGCCCCGCGTGCTGTGGGCTTGAAGCCCATAGCAAATCGAAGTTTTGAACAGTACACATCGATTGCACATTTTATTTCAACTCGATTGAAAAGCAAAATACCGCGAGTGTCCGAAATTGATAGGGGTAAGGCTTTTGCTCTAATTATGCAGGGACAATCGCAACGTCTCGTCTCCCATCAATTTGGAGTCAACGATAGCTCGTTTAGTAGGGCGTCTCAGAGCCACCGAAAGATCTCGGACCGTCCCGGGAGCGGACGCCCGCTCGTGACGTCGCCACATCAAGATAGAGGCATACGTCTTTCACATCTACGGAACCGATTTCAGACGGAGACGGCGATTCGGGCTATAGGCACTGATGGTCGCCGAGTGTTTCCAAGAAGAGTTAGGAGTCGTTTGCGAGAGTTCAATTTAAGGCCACGACGCCCCTATGTTGGTCCGCAACTTACACGCAAGCGACGTCAACGTCAATTGCAATGGCTGCAGGCACTGACGAATCTTGGTTCACGAACGTACATGTCAGATGGTCGACAACGTTGCTATCGACGTTGAGGTGAGCGATATTCTAACACGTTCGTTAAGGAAAAGGACAGATTCGGGGGAGGGTCTGTTATGGTTTTGGGGAGGGATTTCTCATGGCATGAAACCTCCTTTCGTGGTCATCCAGGGCAATCCTACAGCCGTAAGATATCGGGATCAGGTCCTCATGCCTCGCGTCCTTCCATTTATCCATGCGTGTAATCTTACGTTGCAGCAGGATAACTCGAGGCCACACTTTGCTAGGGTTTGTCGTGACTTTCAATGTCCCAGTTCTCGATACCATACATTCCAGATTTGTCCCCGATCGAGTATTTGTGGGACGAGCTGAGCAGGGGGATCACGAAGCACGGCATGTCACGCAGGCCGTTCTTCGGGAGTGAAATAACATCCCACAACGGACCCAAAACAGCTTGCTTGGGGTCAAAGGAAAGGAGAGTTAGAGCAGCGACTGAAGCCCGTGGTGGTCACATCCGCTATTGATTTTGTTCAGGAAATCGCGTTGGGTACCCAAGTTTGAACGTTCTCCATGGAAAAGCCGTCTGTCAAAACTTGTCAAAATTTAATCAGAAAAAGAGGAAATAACATCCAAATCCAAACAATGAAATAATCATCCATAGCACATTTGAAATATTTACCACAGACTAAAACTTGCGTTTCTTTTTTCCGCAAGTATATTTTTCGCCTCTCTGCGGAGTGTCTCGCTGCGGAGTGTCTAGCTGAATGTGTTCCCATGTTGTGTCATAAGCTGTGATTTGGGGCAAAACTGAAAACTTCTAGTTATTTACAATTTTTCTTTTTTGCAAATGTCTGCTATTCCTGTTAGCTAAAGGTTAACCTTTTGCTTTACAAATCATCTGAATGTGCTCGCGTAATTTTCAATAGAATCTGACAGTTGCGCGGTGGTTCTCTTCGGGTACTCCGGCTTCCTCCACCCGCAAAACAGTCCGACACTGGTGCTGTTCCTAGCCATATTGTATTTCCATTGCAACACCTGCGGCAACCGCGTTGTGTCCTTGGGTAAGACACTTCACCCCCATTGCCCACGTGGGGGCACGGTGACGCTGTGTACTAAGGCGTACTGCACGTCGATGGTGCACCTGTCTTCAACCAATGCTAACCCTGCTTGTGTGGAGTTGGTATGTTGGGGAGCTGACAGTTGCTCGCCGTTGCTCAGTGGTTGTCTCCGGGTACTTCGGCTTCCTCCACCCGTAAAACTGTCACGGTCATGGTTAACAATTGTGCAGAAATATGTGACCTTAAACACCAATAAATAAATAATTTCCATTGCAAAATATGTGTGGTCAAGCTTATCAAGTCAGTTTGGAACTTTATTGCGAAACATATTTTCTCTGCAGAGAGACCCTGTCGCTCCATTGTCAAGTTCCAGTTTTAATTCCGTTCACATTTGGCTTGATGTTGATGACGTCACAACCTTCAGTTGCCTCGAGCGAAGCAATGACTTTACGTAAACCATTAACTGCGGGTTATCGGTTGAAATCGTCACATTTTCTGATGTTGCCCAACTTTTGAACATTTGAAACATCACCTGTCCTTAAAACAATTCTAAGGCTGATGTTGTGAACAGGAACACCAAAAGATGGTTTATTTCGTATTGGTTTACTGGTCTTTGATTTTTGCTGTTGCGGTTTTACTTTTGAGGAGATTTTTTTAGCTCACCGAAGGGAGATTAACTTATCACTGGCCGTCTGTCGTCCCTCGTGAACTTTACATTATGGACTTCTCCTCACAAACTACTCGGCCAAATTGAACCAAATTTCGTGTGCATGTTCCTTATCATATGCCAATTCAACTCTGTACAAATAAAATTGCCGCGCCTAAAGGGGGCACTAGAAGAGGCATAACTCTGATAGCCCCCATAATTTTTTTCAAAAATTCAAAAAAAAATTTTTCAGATCCACCAGTCAGAATTTTTTCATATTTGTTATACAACATCTCTAGAGGGGTCAGATTCAAGTTTGTTCAAATCGAGACCGTGGGTTAAGATTTGGGCTCTCTATTGGAGCCCAAAATTTGACTGTGCAATTTGAGGAAATTTCTTTAAACATCTTCTTCAGATCCACCAGTCAGAATCCTTTGATGTTTGGTATACAACATCTATCTGTAGGGGGAGGGGGGGGGGGGGGGTCAGATTCAAGTTTGTTCATATCCAGTCCCTGGGTTAATAATTGGGCTCCCTGTAGGAGCCCAAATTTTAACTTACTGAAATATGAGGAAATTTCTTTAAAAATCTTCTTCAGATCCATCAGTCAGAATGCTTTCATATTTGGTATACAACATCTCTAGGGGGGGGGGGGGGGGGGGGTCAGATTCATGTTTGTTCAAATCGGGTCCCTTAGTTAGTATTTGGGCTCTCTATTGGAGCCCAAAATTTAACTTGGTGCAATTTGAGGAAAGTTCTTTAAAAATCTTCTTCTTCAGATCGGCCACTCAGAATCTTTTCATGTTTGGTATACAACATCTTTTTTTTTGGGGGGGGGGGGGGGGGGCAGATTCAAGTTTGTTCAAATTGAGTCGCTGGGTTAATAGAGCCCAAATTTTAACTTTGTGCAATGCAAGGAATATTCTTTAAAAATCTTCTTCAGATTCATCTGTCAGAATCCTCTCATATTTAGTATACATCATCTCTAGGGGAAAAGGGGGGGAGGGCAGATTCAAGTTTGTTCAAATCGAGTTTCTCGGTTAATGTTTGGGTTCCCTTTGGAAGCCTGAATTTTAAATTAGTGCAATATGAGAAAGTTTCTTTAAAAATCTTTTTCTTCAGATCCACCAGTCAGAATCTTTCAACATTTGGTATGCATCATCTCTAGGAGGGGTCAGACTGTAGTTTGTTCAAATTGGGTCCCCGGGGTTGAAAATTTTGAGTCTGGTTCGGACTTGGACATTTTTGCCCAATTGAGAGAAAAAATTTGTTTTGGATTTTTTATGCGTTTTGTTCAATTTTGAGACGAAAAAGACCCCCAAATTTTCAGCCTGAAAATTTTGGGTTCGACTCTGAAATTTTGGACCAAAATTCGGAATTTTTAAAAAAAAAGATTTTATGCGTTTTTTGTTCAATTTTGAGTAGAAAAAAAAAAAATTTTTAGGTTGAAAATTTTGGGTCTGGTTCAGACTTGGAAATTTTGGACGAAAATTTGGGGAAAAAATTGTTTTTTATGCGTTTTGTTCAATTTTGAGATGAAAAAAAAAATTTGGGTCAGGTTTGGACTCGGAAATTTTGGACCAAAATTCGGACATTTTTTGGTGTATTTTTATGCGTTTTGTTCAATTTTGAGATGAAAAAAAAAATTTATAGCCTGAAAATTTTGGGTCCTGTTCCGACTTGTTTTTAAAATCTTCTTCAGACCATGTAGACAGAATGCTCTCATATTTGGTATACAACATCTCTAGGAGCGTTAGATTCGAGTTTGTTCAATCCTAGTCCATGGGTTGATATTTGGGCTCCCAATGTGAGCCGAAATTTTAACTGAGTATAATATAAGAAAATTTATTTAAAGATCTTCTTCAGATTCACCCGTCCTTTCATATTTGGTATACAACATCTCTTGGAGGGTAAGACTCAAGTTTGTTCAAACCTGATCCCGCGGTTATTAATTTGGGCTACCTATGGGAGCCTGAATTTTAACTAAGTACAATTTATTTTATAATCTTCTTATTCAGATCCACCAATCCCAATCCTTTCATATTTGGTATACAACATCTCTATGTGTGTCAGATTCAATTTTCTTCAAATCGGGTTAATATTTTGGGTCCCTATTCGAGCCCAAAGTTTAACTTAGTGCAATGTGAGGTGCTTTCTTTAAAAGCCTTCTTCATATCCACCAGTCAGAATTCTTTCCTATTTGGTATATGACATCTCAAGGGGATCAGATTCAAGTTTGTTCAATTTGAGCCCTTGGCTTAATATTTGGGCTCTATGGGTGTGTGTGTGGGGGGGGGGGGGGGGGGGGGTTACGTTCAGGTTTGTTCAAATCCATTTCTTAGTGTTTTTCCCTAAAATTTGTCTCTCATGACTTCATTCCTTTGTAGTGTTGATGAACCATGTCTAACTGAATGTGACCCCAAATACTTCTTTGAAGCACTTTGGCCAACGAGTGATTAAGGCCCCTTGTATTATTAGCATATGAAACTTTATTGACAGTAATCGATGATGCCTGTTGTATTTCAAGGTCGGTGGCATCATGAGCCGCAGATCCTATTGCCACAGATGGAAGTGACCATTTCCCATTCCCAGTTCCTTATTCGACATTCGTTATCAACAGGAGTAGTATGTCTCGCATGTGTGAGGTAAAGGTTGGGGACCCCGGAAGTGACGTCATGTCACGTGGCGCCATGTTGTGTTGTTATGGTAACCCGCGTGTGCGGTCATCTTGTGACGTCATCTCCATAGTGATATGTCGTGTTAGTGTGCATGCGCAGCACGTCATTAGGGTGATACGTGTTTCCGTCGTCCATTTTGTATACTGGAGGCCGCCATCTTGGTTTCTACGTGGTTGCTATGTTACCCAAAGGCCTATAACAAGACATGTGTATGTTCGTAGGGTGTGTTCCTCTGTACAAGAGTAATTTACTGTTTCCTAGAATTACCACAAACAACCTGATAATCCCCCCAAATCACCAAAATCCGCCCCAAACTACCGAAATTGACTTTATTTGGTACGAATTTCCCCCAGAATCCTATTTAGGATCGCCATACCATGGTACCGAGAATCCCCCAGGTACCGAGGTGGAACCCCGGGCTACGTTCGACTGAACTAGAGTAGTTTTTCTGGTTCGGATTCCTCTGAATCCCTTTTTATGACTTCTTTATTCTATTTATTCTAACTTCCCTAAACATGTTTATGTTCTATTGTACACATTGCAGGTAGCACATAGGCACATGTTGGATGTGCTTATGTGAAAAGGCACAATGTGCACTAGCACATAAGCACATGCTGGATGTGCCGATATGTGCTTATGTGAAAAGGCACAGTATGACACAATGTGCCCTAGCACATAGGCACATACGGGTATTTGAGGATACCCTTGGCCTGGTATTGTATTATATGAGGATACCTATCGAGGATACCTCCTGGAGAATCCCCTTTTTGTCGCATGTGCTCATGTGAAAATGCACAATGTAACACAATGTGCACTAGCACATAGACACATGCTTGACGTGCCGATATGCACAACGTGCACTAGCACATAGGCACATGCTGGACGTGTCGATATGCACAATGTGGCACATTGTGCACTAGCACATAGGCACATACGACCAAATAGGGATTCCATAGCCACTGGCGTTTTCCAAAAAGGGATTCTTAAAAAGGAATTCCGTAAAATGGGATACTTATTCGACTCTGTAAAATGGGATACCGTGTTTTAACATCAACTTTCGAGGGTATTCCCTTTCCCTATCGAAAGAATTTAGTTTAAATGGTTGTAGTTCAAAACTTCATTCAGATCACCTTCGTTATATTTTCATTAAGGCTGTAGTTAAAAAATTCGTTCCGTTAAACGTTGTTCAGTTCAAGGGTGTTAATATTATATACTACTCAAAGTTTGCTAAGCACCACATATTTGACACATCATTGTGAAATTTGCTTGTGACATATTTGTGATATTTTGGTGATATGATTGAGGAATGTATTGAGATGGTCCCCAGTGTTTTTTTATTAGCTCTCTTGTCAGGCAGACTTTTCGTGATAGTCATGGAAAGCATGTACCCCGTAATTTTCATGATGTGTTCGTGCACTGTCTACATGTACATGACATGTGTAGGGTATTCAATCTTCATTTCAACCCAAACCCTTGTGATTTAATGATTGAATATGGCAAATGCAAATGTAAGAAGGCATTTGTCTGAAGCAGAAATGTGGCGGACTGTAGGGATGGTGGATCAAGGGGCTACTCATCGTCAGGTTGGTGAAGCCCTTGGTGTGCAACATACGGTGATCGCCAGAGCTTGGGCAAGATTTCAGCTGTATGGCACACCAGTAAGACGGCATGGTGGTGTTTGGAATGTTGTGTTCAATCAGTTTTGTTCAGCTCAGGAGGGTTAACATTGGGTTATATTTAGGGGTTATAGTTCAAAACTTTGTTCACTTTGCTCTGTTCACTTCGATCTTGGTTGTGTTGGATCTTCGTTCACTGCGACTTCGTTCGAACACTTCAATCGTAGTTGTACTGATCTGTTCATAATTCAGTTTTGTTTCCAGCCAGCCCATCTTCGTTCATGTTTCGTCTGCTAAGTTGGGTTTTTGCATGTAATATTTAGGGGTTATAGTCCATTCGGGTGAAAATTTTATTGAATTTATTGGGCGTTAAGATTAAGTCGGATTAAGTTAAGATTAAGTCGGATTTCGTTCGTTATGTTTGTTATGTTTACTTCGATCTTGGTTAATTCGATCTTCTTTCACTTTTGTACATTCGTTGTTTTGAATTGGCCATTATCAGGTTTTATCTGTTCAGGTCCTTGCAATAATAATTGGGTGTTATCAGTCCAGTTCCATACTCTCGATTGTTTTAAAACACGGAAACCCATTTTACAGAGTCAGATAGGAATTCTATTTTACGGAATCCTCAAAAAATCCCGTTTTGGAAAACGCCTGTGGCTATAGAATCCCTTTTTGGTCGTATGTGCTAGTGCACATTGTGTCACATTGTGCACTTTCACATACGCAGATGCGACATAAAAGGGATTCTTCCGAAGGTATCCTCGATAGGTATCCTCAAATAATACAATACCAGGCCATTGGTATCCTCAAATGCCCGTATGTGCTAGGGCACATTGTGTCACATTGTGCCTTTTCACATAAGCACATATTGGCACATCCAACATGTGCCTATGTGCTACCTGTAATGTTAGAACATAAACATGTTTAGGGAAGTTAGAATAAATAGAATAAAGAAGTCATAAAAAGGGATTCTGAGGGAATCCAAACCAGAGAAACTACTCTAGTCAGATTCAGATTCTTTACTCACGGTACACATACATGTAAAATGGTTACAAATAAACATATTGCACAAATGTAATGAGAAGGATACCGTGGGAAGTGGCATAGCCAGATTGGCTGTCTACCTGCCACCCTCTGGAAGAAGATGGGGTGATTGCAAACAGACTGAGACTGAAAGAATGAACTGAGAGCCAGTTATGTGACACATGATGGAGAATGATGATCGAATCATTGCTTTTCTGAGATTAGAGTATTAGTGTTTCTTTTTCGCCAGCGGAAAGACGGTGATTCAAGGTAGGCAAGAAGCAACCTGCCTATAGGACTCCCTCCACTACTTATCATAACACATGAGGGCGGCAACAAGTCCCATCGTGAAGTTCGTATCGTTTAGACTGCGACAAGGAGGTTGGTCATGATGTTTGGGTGTCTACGTTAGCTGCGTCATCATCGTAGGATGACGAATGTTATGATTTATTTGTTTAGACTTTTATTTGCAAGTTCTTACTTGTATCCATATAGTATTGTACATAGCACCACTGTAAGGAGGAAGCGCGACAGGTTGCACAAGACGAGGATTCCAGATTTAGACGCGGACCACGACTTTGACAATTTACGAAGTGCAATCAGGGCAGTAGGGATTGTTGCAGTTGACATAACTGGAATATGAGGAAATGAACGTGGAAGTTAACTTGTTCTTAAGCATGCTTCTGTCGCTAATATTTCGAGTTGTGTCGTCCAGAGCATTCCATAGTTTCGGGAAGGAGTATAAATGAAATTTATCCAGAGTTTGGGTCCGTGTTTTTTCTATGTATAGGAGGCCTGACTGTCTAGTTCTCCTACCAGATGGATTGTCAGTAATTTTAAATATATCATTGAAAGACACCGGTAATCTGCCGTTCTGCCAGTCAAACACGAACAGTAGTGCATGTAGCCTAAACAAATCATCAACCTTGAGTATTTGGTTTTTTTTAAACAGGGGATCTGTATGAGAATTGTACTTTTTGTTATTAATTATTCGTATTGAACGTTTTTGCAGGACGGCTAGTTTTTTGATAGCTCTTGAGTTGCCCCATGCTTGGATTCCGTATACCAAATGACTATGTATGAGGGCGTAATACAATGTTTTCAGAGCTCCGTGGGGGGAGGATATTTTTAACTTTGTTTAGACTATAGTTTGCGCGTGCTATTTTCGAGCACAATAGGGATATGTGAGCCTTGTAGGATAAATGTTCATCAATGCTAATTCCCAAGAATTTAACAGATTTTTCTGTTTCGGTGGCCCCAACCTTGTTAATGTTTTGGTTATTTATTTTTACCTCTTGACAAAGATTATTGTTCCTACAGTACCAACGGAAATAACTTGTACATTAAACGCCGTTATTCTTCGTTTGTAAACGCGTTCACAAATAGCATTTAAACGAAAAACGGGTTTATTTTCCGCTTACCAAACGTTTATAAACGATCCGTATTTCGATGATTTAAACGAAGGCTAAACGAAAGGTAAACGATTTTTCGTTTAGCTAAACGAAAGCTAAACGTTTTTTCGTTTAGCTGAACGGAAGACAAACGATAGTCCATTTATATGTACACGTACCGAACGACATATAAACGGTTTGCAAACAGACTGGTCATTTCCGCAATATCGGAACAATTCATTTTATTGCGTTCACTTTTATCGAAGCACGGTTACAAATTAATGGGGAAGATTTTTAAAATGGTACGTTTTTGCTTTTAAGATAGGCGTATAACGGATGACTGGAATGGGACGTGAAATCTGGCGTTTTAATTCCATTTGTGAATTTTTAGGTTTCAATATCAATACCAAGTTAATTTTCAAACCGAAACTGAAAGTTGAAGGGCTTCTGAAAAGTGTTTTCTGGAAAAGTAATGGTGTTGCATTTTTGCAGAAAAAACATTGTTTTAAAAATTGTCTCGACTTTGTATTCATACATGTACATTGTATCATTTCCCTTTCTATTTGATTGTTGTCGACCCCAAGCGGCCAAGCCACATAAAAGCTGGCATCCCATATTTCTTCTAAGAATACCATTCAGATTTATCATTTTAAGTTTGGTTGTTATTGTAATTAAAATTTACTGCGGTACGAACCTTTGATACCAAGCACTGAGAACCTTTTCTGTTTGTATCTAAAACAATGGGTCTAAAAACAGTTTTTTGTAAAAATAAAAATAACAAGATGTTGTTCTTAACATTAAAGGCACTAGGACACACCTACATTTGTACATGCAGTCATTGGTCAAGACAGTATAAACAGAACAAATTTCCCTTTTAAAAAGGTGATTACTTGACTTGAATTTATCACTCGACTTTTCTGAATCAAAATGAACCGACGGAAAATGTCTTCAACGCCGAGTCACCATTTGGTGAGGTATATTGAAGACAATGCAATACAAGTGAGAAGCTCGGTTTTTTTTAAAGAACTGACAGACCCAATAAAGATAGGAGAATCTTACCTCATTCAGTGGAGAAGAGTGCACGAGGTTGCTGTTGGAAAGGTACGTGTTTTATTTTTAACCCTTTACTTACATGTATGCCCAAAACAAGGAACTGAAAAATATCCGACAGGGTCAGCGAGAGTTAATGTCGATCATGGTAGGCCTGGAAATAACTACTGAACCTCCGCTTAGGTCAGGCCCGAAGCCAGCAGTAAATAAAACTCCGACATGGAGAGTGTGGGGCGCCCCTCCCCTGCCACCTCACCCACCTCTGCATGTCGGATAGCATCCTGGTGCGAAGGCGAAGGCCATTTCCGAATTGCCTAGCCCCGACGGGGGTGGTGGTGTAGTGGGGTGCTGGGGGTTCTCCCCTTCCCGATTTGTTTTTACAATTCAAGGCTCTGAGCGCTCCCACCAGTATCGGCCCTGGTTTAGGTTATGTGGGGCTTGTCATTTGTAAAATACGTGAACAAGCTATTTGATTATACGACATGTCGTTTATCTTTTCACAGAATTATCGCCAAAAATAAATAGCAAAATTTAACGCGCGATCTCGCCAAAATGAGATTGCAGGTAAGTTTTTGCTCTTTATTATTGTGATAATTTTGTTGAAATGAAAGCAATTCCTACATGTAACTAATAATATACCCCCCCCCCCCCTCCACCCGGACATACCTTTAACTATAAGTAGAAGGGGGCAACACAACCATTAAATTGGAATTGCCCTGAGACCCGGGACTATTGGCACTAAAAGGACAAAATGAGAAAAAAAGGTGAGGGCGGCCTGCAGCCATAGGGGGAATGAGCAAGAGCCCCCACCCAAAAATATCCCCCCCCCCCACACCTCTAAAAAAATACAGACAACATTTTTTAATTTGTATCCATTTTTCATTCACCTGCGCATTAACACAAAGCAGTACATTCGTCCAGTGGGTTGTGTGCACAGGAATAATAATTATTATATTTCCCTGTACTGATAATACCAGCTTCTGGTATCAATCATTCGAAAGCTCGTTTCTTGTGTGTTCTCAATAAATGAGGTCGGGGTCAACTCGCCACTGGGTCAACTCGCCACCAGTACTTTTTCCGGGTCAAGTCGCCACATGTTAGCGGCGACTTGACCCACTTTTTGTGGCGAGTTGACTCACTTTTGATAAGTTTTTTTCCAATATTTTTCTACTTATTTTTAACATTTTTTTCCAAAAAATAAATTTGATTGTACTCACTGTTCACTCCGTGACCGTCCGGCAGTGATTTTCACATGAAAATGAATAAGAGAAGATACGTTTGGGTTTGTTTTTATTGCACATATTGTTGAATCAGCTGCCGTTGAAAGGTGATGACGGCTCAATAAAAAGCTTGCGATATTTCTATAATCCTTATTTTTCCAAATATGTGACTAGTCAGGGCTTAAAGTTCGTCCGATATCGCGAGAATTATTAGAAGCAAAATATTGAAAAACACTCAAGCAATGTTTTCATTTTTTTTTTCTTCCAAAACGTATCTTATGACCCCTCAGTAGGGTCATCAGATGTGGTTTGGAAGAAAAAAAAGAAATAATCAGCACTTGGGAACTTCTTAAAAGCAAAATGTCTAAAAATGTTCGATCATTTTTTTTTTCCAAAACATATATTATGACCCCTGAGTAGGGTCATAAGATGTGTTTTGGAAAAAAATATGAAAAACTAAATAAATTTGGGGAACCTGTTAGCAACAAAATATTGAAAAATGCTCGAGCATTTTTTTCATTTTTTTTTCTTCCAAAACATATCTTATGACCTCACAGTAGGGTCATCAGATGTGGTTTGGAAGAAAAAAAAAGAAATAATTAACATTTGGGAACTTTTTAAAAGCAAAATATCGAAAAATGTTCGATCATTTTTTTTTTTTCATTTTTTTTCTTCCAAAACATATATTATGACCCCTAAAATATGAATGTTGATTTTTGTGTACGACGATTTTTTTCAGTTGTATGAGGTAAAGTGGTCAATGCCTTTTCACAGAATATTAGTCAATATTCTGACTGTTTTGGTCAATATTTATGTATATGTAACATTGCTTGCTTTTATAAATTGTGATTTCTCATTTTGCTTCAACTTTTTTCCATAACATTATCAAACCACTGTACTGTTATATTTTTAGAAATGTAAACAGTTTATTCTTGTTAAACAGAAATTTTCAGAGCTCTGTCAAACGATAATAAATTTGTTAAATTTTTAGTTATATTATGGGAAGAATTTTCTGCTTGAAATTTCATTACTTCTTCATCACTTTTGAGAATTAAATGTTAATGTACATGTACACGAGAATATTCAGTACTTTGTCGCCCCTCCACGCTCTTCAATGACACAAGGCATAACCTTGAATAAATGGTTGATGTAGTTATTGCAGTCATGTGGGGTTAACGCTGACCAGTAGTCTTTTATGCCCTGAATTAACTCTTCTTTCACTTTTGGCTTCACCGTTTTCCTCAGATAGTACTTCATGCCCGCCCAGATGTTCTCGATTGGATTCATATCTGGGGATTCTGGAGGTGATTTCCAATGATTAATGCCTTGAGCTGCCATAAATTCTAGGGTTGATTTACTAGTGTGCTTAGGGTCGTTGTCTTTGAACAGACGATGACCCTCAGATCCTTGAAAGTACATTTCAGCAGCCGGAATGAAATAATTCTGGAGAATTAATTGATAGAAATCACTATCCATGATGCCCGTGAAAATGGCTAATTTTGTGGCACCTTTTCGTGAAATGCCACCCCATACATGCACTGAATACGGATGTTTTGGTTTTGGGATGAAAGAAGCAGGTTCTCCTCTTTTTCTGTAACTCTTACTCAGACTGCTTTGCATCCTAACCGTACACTCATCCGTAAAAATAACATTGTCGAACTCTTCTTGTGTTTCAATGCACTTTTTGGCAAAGTCAAACCTTTTTTTCTTGTTCGCGTCCCTTACCATCTGACAGTACTTTGTGCCACTTCTGCACCAATTTAATTTCCTCCTGGCATCACACACAGTAGACGGAGCAATTTGTAACCCTAAGTCCATGTACATTTTAGAAAGTTCAACTGATGACGTTTCTGCGTTGTCTCTCATCGTTTTGTCAAGAAGGTTTAAATTGTCATCTGTTAAAAGTTTTGGCCTTCCACTCCTGGCCCTATCACATATTGTCCCTGTGATTCTATAACTCCTGATCACCCTGCTGATGGTTCTGCGATCTATATTCATTCTCTCTTCTTCTTTTATGATTCTAACTATTTCAGCAAAGTTTGAGCCTCCTTCATTCAGACTGACAATCTTCTGGCGTATAATATACGGGACCCTAGTTCGTTTAATAGAATTCATTTTGCTAACTGGGTGTATTCAAGGTGAGTTGGGAGACTTGGTCATTATATCATTACGAGCAACCAATGATACAAAAAGAGAGGAATGTTTTCCTCGTAAAGGGCGTTTTCGAATCCTCGTAAAAGGCGTTTTCGAATATTGTAGGGCCAATGGTCAGCATTTATTTTTCTCCTTTGAAAACGGAAAAATAACACTACTAATAAAAAATAACCCCAATTACGCAAAATAAACACACTAATCATGAGAGCTACTAATAAAATAATTACCGACAGTAGCAAACAGAAGGGATCAAACAAACGAATTAAAACACGTGGTTAATTGACTTTACTTAATCCAATTACCAGAGGACCATGGCAAATCAGTGACTGGCCAAAGTTTTATTATGGAAAGGGAATATCGGTGTTTTAAGTTTTAAATTGTGTTTTGTCTTTTCATATTGGCTGAGTAAATAGCAACTGTAATATCTATCTTGACAATTAACAAATACAAACGTGATATCTATCGTTGATATTCAATGATTGGTAACCGACAAAATTCCTCTTTTTTATTATTTTAAACAACCAAGAAATAAAGTTCACGTTTATGTACATGTATATGTATCCTGGTAAAAAGAATCAAGCATAAAATAATTTTCCCCGACCCCATCTGTGGGAGGTGGCACCTCCGCGCCGACCAAGGCACTTGAAGCAGCATACAGGCCTTACAATCGAAAAGAGCAAAGTGACATAGACAGCTTTTCGGTGACCGGGGTTCACGCCAACATAGGCGTATGTTTCAGGGAGGCTTGAGGACTGCAGTTCCCCTCCAGTCGGGGCAAATACATTTTTTTCGGCCAGTTTTTATGATTGTTTCGGGCAAGTTTGACTGACCTACTCACTTGGGCAGTTTTATCTTCAATAAAGGATTATGTCCCATCAGTTCTAACTTGGATACAAAGTCTGTAATATAATGTTTTGGTGTAGTACGTCCCACAGGTCGTACCACACCAAAAAAGTATATTACGGACTTCAGGTCCATGTTCGTACATATACCTGTAATACCGTCTTATCAGATTGATATCGCATCTGAGGGTTGTAGACACGCCAGCGTAACAGTTTGTTCTAGCTAATTACAGACATAAACAGGCCGTTAGCTACAACTGTGGAAGGGGAACACCTCCTCCCACACCCAAACCCACCCAAGGACCACTTCACTCAATAATGCTCGCAGCATCACTTTTCGGAAAAATATTTGAGACCCCCCCCCCCCCCGAAAAGGTGTCCCGTACGCCTAAGCAAGCCCAAATTTTGTGACTCTGTTTGGTCGGAAATTTTGTGGTGTGCCCCCCCCCCCCCCCCCCACTCCCTCCAACTCACACACAAAACGCCCATATTTTTATGCTATTACACGTATAGGCATAAATTCGCCTAGAATGGTCCCAATAATTTTCCTACGGGACTGCACATTATCTTCCCAGTGTCTACGCCACTGACACCGAATGATCACACTGACTTGGTTGTGATATTGTCTGAACACGACTCAATTGATGCATGTGCTCGGGTATCATGAACGACGAGTTTCGCTTATGTAAACGAACTTAAACGAATAAAACGTTTACTTAAACGAAGGTAAACGAAACATATTCGTTTACAAACGCACTGAAAACGAAAAACGCCGTTATATTTCGTTTAGAAACGCAATGCCAAACGGAACCGTAAACGCCGTTATTTTGCGTTTACATGTACAAGTTATTTCCGTTGGTACTGTACCTTTATTTGGATTAAAAATGATGTACGAGGTTTTCTTAGCATTCAGCATTAACTGGTTCACAGAGCACCATTCGAATAGTTTCTGGAGCTCGTCATTGAAATACTGTGTAATGGGATTATTATCGGAGCCCGGGCAGTGTGCAGTGGTGTCATCGGCAAATGATAAAAGATTGAGTGATGTTGAGTTACTTATATCATTTATATATAAAAGAAAAAGAATAGGGCCTAAAATCGAGCCCTGTGGTACACCGCAACTCTGTTTGGCTAAGTTCGATTTGTGTTCTCCGTACGTGACATTTTGAGACCTATTGGACAAGTAACTTCTAAACCAATTGTTGGTGACACCTCGGATGCCATATTTTTCCAGTTTACCTAATAGTATTTCGTGATTTATGGTGTCAAAAGCCTTTGACAAATCCAGGAACAGTGCTATGGTGCTGTTTTTTCTTGTTTATTATTTTTTATTGCAATGCTTTTAAGGAGCTGAAGAACTGGATGAATAGTACTATGTCGCTTTCGGAACCCATGTTGGTGAGGGTATAAAATATTAAACCTATTGAGGAAACTAGCTAGCCTCACTTCCATGAGTTTTTCCATTACTTTTGAGAATACCGGAAGTATACTGATAGGTCTGTAATTTGTAAAGCTGTGCCCGTCACCCGCTTTAAATATGGGTATCATCTTCGCGATCTTCATCCTGTCTGGTACTTTGCCGTTTAGGAAAGAGTTGTTCCAATATTTCGGTTATCGTATGCTTAAGAAGACAGGTTGTGATGTCATCGCAGTCTTTAGATAATTTTGGCTTCATTTTATTTACTACTCTGTTGACTTCTGTGGGATTTGTGGGTATTAAATAAAGATTATTGGAGACATTGTTGTCCATGTAATCTGTGTAGGACTTAATAGTTTTCTGAATCTGTTCGGATGTGTTTTTTCCAATGTTGATAAAGAAATTGTTGAATTTTTCTGCGATGGCATGGGGCTCGCTTAACTCGATGTTGTCCTGGATGAAGAACGAGGGTAATCTGGCTTCACGTTTTCCTTTATTGATGGCTTCGTTTAAAATCTGCCACGTTCTTAGCATATTGTTTTTGTTTTCGTTTAGGATATCTCCATAATAGGTAGCTTTACATTGTTTTTTTAATTGTTGAAGATTCTACAGTAGTTTTTATAGTTTTCTGAGTTCCTTTCGGTGGGAGCTTGGAGTTTTTTCTTGTAGAATTTTTCTCTGTTGTTGGAGGATATTACAAGCCCCCTTGTCATCCATGGCTGTTTTTTAATTATTTTTTTGTTCTGGCGAACACGTTTGAGAGGGAATGCTTTTTCATAGGCTTCCATATAGATGTTTAGAAAGGTTTCATATGACTCATTGGGACAATTCGACTGCATTACAGGATTAAAATCACTTTGCGAGATAAGTGTTTTGAATTCAACAATTCTTTCTGCATTTATTATTCTTTTTAGTGTAAAGTGTGGTGTATCTTTTGGTTTGGGTTTTTCCTCAATATAGAAAACACCAAACTGATCTGACACGTCAGATATGACTATTCCAGGTAATGCTGCTTGTGAAACATTATTAGAGAAGATATGATCTATCAGAGTAGCAGAATGGCAGGTTACTCTCGTTGGCTTGGTGATATACGGCAGAAAGCCTTGACTGAACATGAGATTAACAAATTCTTCCGTTTTTGAGTGTGTAGTTGCTTTTAAAAGGTCTAGGTTAAGATCCCCCATAATATAAACGTTTTATTTTCGGCATTTAAAACATTCGTTATTTCATTTAATTTTGATAAGAAGAGGTTGATGTCGGCTTTAGGAGGAGTGTTGGGTCTATAAATAACGCCAATAATTCTGGGTTGGTATTTATCTTTAATTTCAATAAACAGAGATTCGAAAACATGGGGAATAAAGAACGAAATATCATTACGAACTTTGTAGGGTATTCCTTCTTTAATATATAGACCAACCCCTCCTCGACCATCATCATTGTCGTGTCTCATAAGTTTAATAATCGGGGCATAGCCATCCAGACTGAAAGATATCTCTGGAGGAATGTGGAAAATTTCGGTAAGTCCTGTTATGTCGAAGAAGTTCTTTCCTGTTCTCGCTGGACAAATATACAAGACATAACTACAATATATTGTTCCAAGATGAAGGTAAAAGGAGGTTAAGTCATAGTTCAACTGTTGGACGGGTTCAGACGATATTTCTTTTTCATTTCTGGTCACAGTCTGTTGCGGTAATAGTATGTAATTGGGAGTTTGCTTAGAAACGAAATTATTCTGTACAATCAGGACAAAAACACTGTAGTTTATATACAAGTACGTCGGGTGCAACATCACCCTACCTAACACCACATCAGAGTGATATGGTATCTTGGATGAATGATTGAACAAATAAATTTACAGTTAAAGGACTTTACGGTAAAACAATGGATTCAATGAGGATAGAGAATGAGTGAGTGAATTTGTAAAAGACGAGGTGGAGTAATATGAATGAATGAATGAATGAATGAATGTATGAATGAACTATCATTATCGAGGGGGTCATAAGCCTTATTTCAGAGAAAAAAAAACAAAATCCCGAAAAACAAACAAAAGTGTACAAATCTTGAAAATTGAATAGTTGTCAATGGCGCTGACAGTTCTGACGTTACACTTGGCAGACGGTCAATGATCAACCGGGTGAGAATTTGGGATTAAAGTTATTTCACTGGTACTAAGTTGACGAACTAGCGTTGGCTGTATTTCAAGGTATAGTTTCACTAATTAAAAGTTGATTTGTTAATGAATAATATTGCATAATTACATCATGGAATGTACACTTTAATAACTAACAATTAATAAACACAACAGCCCTTAAAACGAACAACAGACGACATTCATAAGAAGTATTATTGAGAGACCAGTTTGCCTTCCATCCCTTGCGTCGAGAGCACAGCTCACGACCCCAATGATGCTAAATTGACGATTTAGCGCAAGAGGGCGCTACAGGGTATAAATTATCAGATGAATTGTTGAGGTGCTCTTGATCAAAAATAAACAAGGTGGAGGTACTTTAATTTTTTACCCTAAACAGCAAGTCAGTCACACATCCACACACTCGATCAGTCAAGCACCCACACATCCATCCATCCGATCGTCCACCCAGAACGAACTAGTTTAGTTGAACGTACCACGGGGTTCCACCTCGGTACCTGGGGGCTTCTCGGTACCATGGTATGGCGGTCCTAAATAGGATTCTGGGAGAAATCCGTACTAAAAGTCAATTTCGGTAGTTTGGGATGGATTTTGGTGATTTGGAGGGATTATCGGGTTGTTTGTGGTAATTCTACGAAACGGGTAATTACTCTTATACAAAGAAACACACCCTCCGAACATACCCCTGTCTTGTTGTAGGCCTTTGGGTAACATAGCAACCACGTACTACCATACAAACCAAGATGGCGGCCTCTAGTATACAAAATGGACGACGGAAACACGTATCACCCTAACAACACGCGCTGAACCCCGTATCACTATGAAGATGACGTCACAAGTTGGCCGCTCACGCGGGATACTATGACAATACAACATGGCGCCACTGGGTCACGTGACATGACGTCACGTCCGGGGTCCCCCAACCTTTACCCCAAACGTGCGAGATCTACTACTAACAGTGATGTGGCTAGAGGCTTCCGATTGAGGGGTGTAGGGTAGTGAATTTCTAACTGAGGGAGGGACAGGGAGGGGGTTCCCCTTCCCGGTCCCTCCCCCAGTTGGAAATTCACTACCGAGAAAAATTTAGAAAATTAAGCCATGAAAGGGGGCCTGAAAATGATTTTGGTAACTGAATGCCGACACATTTATGACAGAATTATCGGGTTATTATTATTTGGTATTATTCTGGGAATTGAATTTGTGCTAAACAAATGCTCAATCTTGAGAACCTTGAGCAATTCACACTGTCTTAACATTAAATCAAATCTTATGCAGGTATGATCACTTTTTGATGTTTATATATCATTTTGTAACTGTGAATGATAGAATTAACTCAGGATAACGTTTTTTCGTGATGTGATTTTCTTGAAGTGCATTTTGTGGATTTTTAGCTCAACTGACTGAAAGTCAGGCGAGCTTTTGTGATCACTCACAGCCCATCGTCCGTGAACACGGTGTTTGCGTCTTCTCGAAAACCTCTGAACCAATTTAACTGAAATTTGACATAATAGTTTGTTATGGCCTCGCATTTTGATCTTGTTAAAAAAAGGTGCTTAAATCTTAAAAAATCTTCTCCTGCACCAGCAGTAGCAAAGAGTTGATATTCGGTGTGCAACTTCCTTTTGAGGTGTAGACTCGGATTTGTTCAAGAAAAGTTCGAGGTGCTATATTTGCCTTCCATATGGGAGGGGCAAGAATTTTCACCCCGCCGAAAATTTCTATTTTCCAAACCGAGAGGCTGATTTGAACCACATTTGATATGAGGGCTTATTGGGTCATAAGTACTCAATTTATGCCCCAAAAATTTTCCGTCGCCGCATGGGAACCGCGGGAGCTAAAAGTAGAAAACAATTATTAAAACGACCACATCTCCAAAACTACACGGTACTAAGAATTCTTATTGTGTGAAGCTTCCTTAGGACCAACAGAATGGATTGGTCAAAAAATTGCTATCGGTTTTATCATGGGGTACTTCGCGAGTAGTATGTCGCGTACGTTTCGAGGGTAGGTTGCCGGACCCCAGAAGTGACGTCATGTCACGTGACGTAGTGGCGCCATGTTGTGTTGTCATGGTAACCCGCGTGAGCGGCCATCTTGTGACGTCATCTCCATAGTGACGCGTGGTGTTAGTGCGCATGCGCAGCGCGTGTTGTTAGGGTGATACGTGTTTCCGTCGTCCATTTTGTATACTGGAGGTCGCCATCTTGGTTTCTATGGTAGCACGTGATTGCTATGTTACCCAATTGTTCTGCAATGGGACGGGGTATGTTCGGAGGGTGTGTTCGATTGTAGAAGAGTACATCTAATTACCACAAACAACCCGACAATGCTTCCAAATCACCAAAATCCATCCGAAATCACCGGAATAGACTTTATTTCCCCAATTTATCGGCTTAGCACGTAGTGCTATAGTACTAAGGGTACAAGGGGGTGCATTCGATTGAACAGGAGTAATGTTCTGGCTTAGAATTCTCCCAGAATCCCTTTTTGGGTCCCTATCCCATGACGTTTTCCCCTATTAAGACTAGCACGTGGTGCTATAGGACAAATTTACCCAGAATTCTCTGTTTCTCTCTATATCTGCAATAGTTTACGTCTACTTAGGCATTTTCCTTTATTCTAGAGTATACCCCAGTAGCGTAGAAGAGCCTATCAACTGGAACAGCTTTGCTTATTATTACTATATTTAGCTATTCTAGTCTATTCTTGTTAGTTCTGACCCTATTCCAAGTACTCTTGTTGTTTCATTTATCTAGATTCTAACTAACCAATCAGATTGCTTGATTTCCCATAACCTGTATACAGAGTTATCTCCCTTCTGTATAATAAAATACTATATCCAATGGCAATATCTCATGGAATTCCATTTTTGCAAAACACCTGTGGCTATGGAATCCCTTTTTTGTCGTATGAGGGCTATGTAAAACCCCTCAATGAGTCCTCATTTATTATCCCTCATACCCTCATTGAATTTTGAGGTTATGAGGACCATTAAAAATCCCTCAATGAGGTATAATTTACTACGACTCTTAGCCTCATTTCAGTATTTGAGGATACCTATGGCCTGGTATTGTATTATTCGAGGATACCTTTAGGAGAATCCTTTTTTTGTCGTATGAGGCCATGAGGGCTATGTAAAAACTCTCAATGAGTCCTCATTTATTATCCCTCATAGCCTCATTGAATTTTGAGGTTATGAGGACCATTAAAAATCCCTCAATGAGGGATTTTTAATACGACTCTTATCCTCATTTCAGTATTTGAGGATGGATACCTATGGCCTGGTAGTGTATTATTTGAGGATACCTATTGAGGATACCTATCGAGGATACCTTTTGGAGAATCCCTTTTGTGTCGCATTAGGCTATGTAAAAGCCCTCAATGGGTCTAGTGTAGTCTTACCAACCGCTTCCATCTTGTCGCCAAAGCTCCAAAGCCATTACAGGTCTATGGCCTGTCTGTCCTATCATTAGCTTCTACAGCAGTCTTGTTCCATTGCGGCCTTGTACCAGTACTATTGGCTTCTGTTATTCTGCCCCATATCTCATCCATTACTTCCTAGCTATACCTATCTCAGTCTCGACTATAACATTAAGACTTTTTTTCTCCCAAACCACTGCCCCAAAAGCTTTCAATTTTCACATATAACATCTTTTGAAGATTGTTTCACATGTTTATTGAACTCAAATCCCTGGTCCATATTGGGCTCTCAATGGAAGCCCAAATATTTGAATTTGTGCAGTATGAGGAATATTCTTTAAACATCTTCTTCAGATCTACCAATCAGAATCTTTTGATAATTGGTATGCGGTATCCTTTGGGGGTAAGATTCAAGTTTGTTCAGTCCAAGTTCCTGGGTTCCTATTCGAATTATAACTTAGTTCAAAGCGAGGAATTTTCTTTAAAAATCATCTTCTTCAGATCCAGCAGTCGGACTGTTTTGATATTTGGTATGCAGTATCCTTGGGGGTGAGATTCAAGTTGCTTCAAGCCAAGTACCTGGGTTTATATTTGAGCTCACTGTGGGAGCCCAAATTATAACTTGGTTCAAAATGAGGAATTATCTTTAAAAATCTTAGTATTCAGATCCAGCAGTCAGAATGTTTTGATATTTAGTATGCATCATCCTTAGGGGATGAGATTCAAGTTTGTTCAAGTCCATGGGTTGATATTTGGGCTGTCTATGGGAGCCCGAATGTTTACTTAGTTCAATATGAGGAATATTCTTTAAATTTTTTTTTAGATCCGCTGGTCAGAATCGTTGGATATTTGGTATGAGCTTTTCTTAGGAGGGGCAGTTGCAATTTTTTGAAATCAATTCCCTGGGTTGATGTTTAGGCTACCATGTCAGGTGAGCGCCCTCAAGCCCCCAGAGACCTCTTGGTGTTTTACCATAAGTAAAGGTACCATGACGAATATTCTTTCAACATCTTCTTTTAGATCCACTGGTCAGAATCGTTGGATAGTTGGTGTAATAAGCTTTTCCTAGGAGGGGGAGATGCAACTTGTTGAAATCAATTCCCTGGGTTGATATTTCAGCTACCTTGTGAGGTGAGCTCCCTCAAGCCCACAGGGACCTCTTGTTTTTATTAGCTCAACTTGGCAAAGTCAAGCTGAGCTATTGCTACCACTTGTACGTACGTCCACAATTTCCTCTGGCAGACCTCACAGGTTGCATTTATGATCAGATCGCTTTGAAACTTGGTGTGCTTGTTTGGGGTGACCTCTAGATGGGAACTATCGATTTTCTTCAATTTCCGTCAAGAACTTTTGCCACGGCCAACGTTCTTAGAACTTTGTTTAGTCAGACCTCAATACTTCCCTTTGGCACACCCTGCAGGGCACATTTATGATCGGATTGCTTTGAAACCTGGCATGCTTGTTTGGGGTGACCTGTAGATGGGAGCTATCGATTTTCTCCCATTTCCGTCCGTCAAAAAATGTTGCCGCTGGCGACGATCTTTGGACTCAGTTTAGTCAAGCGTCAATATATTCCTTTGGAATGCACTACAGGGTAAATTTATGATCAGATCGGTTTGAAACTTTGTATGTTTGTTTGGGGTTACCTCTAGGTGGGAGCTAACGATTTTCTTCGATTTCCGTCAAAACATGTTGCCACTGGCAATGGCCTTCGATGAACTTAGTAAAAACTTAGTGCAGTTAAGCATCAATATTTCCCTTTGACAAACCCTGCAGGGCATATTTATGGTTGGATCGCTTGCAAACTTGGTGTGCTTGTGTGGAGTGACATCTTGATGGGAGCTGTCGATTTTCTTCCATTTCTGTCAAAACATGTTGCCGCTGACCTTTGAACTTAGTTTAGTCAGACCTCACTATTCCTCTTTAAGACACCTATGACCAAAGGGCCCGCGTTACTTCCACCGGGGAATCAATCAGTTGGGTATCTATACAGGTGTTAGCACTTTCCGATAAATAGAAATTACTGTCCCCTGGAACGCCGCCGTGCCAGGGTCTTGGAGAGAGTGAATATTTATTTGCCAGAGGGCGCTTGTCAGCGGAGGGCCAGTGCTGGGATTGATCAACTTTGCTGGGGACCTAGAATACTCTTTCACCGGGGACGGGGGATTTTTTACTAACTCACTCTTGTAGATCGCAATTGCCTATTCATAAGCCACAGAGCAGCGCCGCGCTTCTATCAATTGCTTTTATCGGTAATGAACTAACACGGGCTAATTTCTTGGCGGGGGCTGAGGTTTCATCAAACCCTAGGGTACTCAGGGCTTCTTCATTAATAAGATAAAGTCTAACAATCCAACAATTTATATACATAAATCTTCTACACTCTTATTTACAAATAGCCTATAAATCCTAAATAAATAATCCCAAACACAATTGAAATGAGTTTTGTGACTAGTCACTGAATCCCACCGAAAAGAAGTATTAAAATATTATCTAAAACTAAATTGTTTCCCAAATTTATATTCGTAGAGAAATGGCGAAGCTGCAACTACTGCTAAGAAATCACGCAATCTTTCACTCAACCGCCCATGCGCGTATTTATCCCGTTGCGCCTGCCAAATTATGGGGATTTATCTTTAATATTAAAATTCACCTTTTAGATTACTTTATCACCTACAATTTCCACTAACAGTGCTTCTAACCCGCAATAATAACAACTGACCATCTAATAACACAGGTTCACTAATACACTTAAAACTTTAACTAATAACTATTCAACTGCGACGTGTTATCACAACTATAAACTGAATACTACATATGCTCATCGATTCTTCGTCGGCATCTCCCCTCGATGCACATCATCAGATCGGGAATCCTGTCGTCCAAATGACGGCTTGCCGGAACCACACAAATACATTAACGCTTTACCACTCCGCGTGAACTAACGATTATTCCATCCTTCCGAGTCTGTTTTGAAGTTAACTCGAAGTTATATAGACGCGCGCATCACCTACCAAAAACTTGATTTGGGCAAAGGTGCTAATTTAGAAAAGACAGCTTTGATGACTTGCAGTGACATGAACTGACTTTTCAATAAGTTCTAATTTGGAGTGCATTGTTTATACAGTCCCTGCATGACGGCGACTGAACAAAGAACGCTTTCCGAATACGAACGTTAATTAAATTATTGTGCTTACCCAGTTTACTCTGAATAACTCAAATTGTTTACTTATTTTTAAAATTTAGATTACCTTAAAATAACAACCCTGTAATACACCCTTCAGGGCACATTTATGATCGGATCACCTTGAAACTTGGTTTGTGTGTTCGGAATGACCTCCATATGTGAGCTATTGCTTTTTTCATTTCCATAAAAAATTATTGTCGTTATTATCAGCCTTTGAACTTACTGCATTTGTGCATCAACTTATCCCTTTTGCACTCTCTACAGGGTATATTTATGAATTTCCATAAAAAAACAACAACAACAAAAAACATTGCCACAAGCAATGACCTTCTACCTAGTGCATTTGTGCATTAACATCTTCCTTTGGCATGCCTCGGAGGTCAGAGGGCACATTCATTATCAGGTTGTTTTGAAACTTTGTGTGCTTATGCAGGGTGACAAAGATAGGAGCTATTGGTTTTCTTTTCATTTCCTTCAAAAATTGTTGCTGTTAGCAACAATCTTTGAATTTATTGCATTTGTGCATCAATATTCTTTGACATGGCCTACAGGCCACATTTATCATAGGATTGTTTTTGAGCTCGGTGTGCTCATTTGCCAAGACCTTTAGATAAGAGCTATTGATTAGCATTCATTTCTGTGAAAAACGTTGCCATTACAAAAACTTCTGAACACACTGCATTTGTATATCAACATTCTTCCTTTAGCCAGTCTTGCAGTTTACATTTAAAAATGCATGGATTACTCTGACGTTGTGCACACACAATGCTGTTATGTTGAAATTTCATTAAATAACATTGGTACCAATGATCCTCAATTTTGTCATTTCATTTATAACTTACCAAGTTCAAGTTTGTCAAGTTGAGCTACAGTGTCATTGACACTTTCATTACCATAAGACTTATGAATGAAGCTCGATATTGCGTACACTAGCTGTAAATAGTAACAGTTCTAATTTTTGCCGATTTGAAACCGAGTTGGTATTTTGGGAAATAAAGGAGACAACTCCAAAGAAGCTCTAAAATCCAGATATCAGATAGATTAAATTTCCAACTACTCATGACTTGCCCTCCGAATTTCCACCTATAGGAAATTTTGGCTAGGATTGACGGGTGACCCCCCCCCCCCCCCCCTCCCTGTCGCCACGTCCCTGGTTATGAACCGGTTTTATTGGTTAGATTAGGCTCTAATAAACGTTGTTTATATGAATTCACTTTGCAGGCCACAAACAAGTCATTTACGCAGTTCCTCACTAAAATCTGCAAATTCACAATTTTCCTTAATTTTCTTCCTCCACAGAGAAGTGGTGAGCAAGCGAGTGGTTAAGTGCACTTGTCTCTCATGCTAGATGTCCCTGGATCGATCATTGGTCGCGGACAGTTCTCGAGGTGTCCGGACATTCTCTGTCAGCATCAATTTTCGGAGTTGATGCTGTCACAGCGTACCATCCTATCGGGTAGGGACGTAAAGTTGCGGAGAGAGACACACTCCGAATGATCCCTTCATTGCATTCGAGAAGAGAGAGGCCACGAAGTTGCTGTTACGAAGGTCATCCCTTCCACACACCTGCGCCATTAGGCGAAGGAAGGAAAGACGTTAATATAAGTTGCATAACTTGTTCGTTAATCCTTGTAAAACAAATAAGCTTAAAAAATAATTTTCTTATGCTAGCCTGAAATTCACAATTGATTCTCCCGGTTTTTAGCATGTTTGTGAAATCGGAAGCGCTTAGCGATTACCAAAGTTGAGTTAAAATGATTTTTCAATAACTGCATACAGGGTGATGAAACGTTCCTTCCGTCGGCCTACGTGATGCGGTGACGCAACAGACTAGGTATTCCAGCCAACTAAACTGAAAAGTGCAGCACACGTTTGTCAGCATCAACATATTGCACAATACAACTCGATTCTCTCGACAAATGCATCCCATGATTCAGCATTACAATCCAACAGGTCAACAATTCGTTTGATCCTACGCGACATACATTATTCGATGGCTATAATTGTATGAAATTGTGACTCAGGGCCCAGATTAGAGGTCGTTTTTTTCGGTTTTCTGGTTCGGTTCCGGTTTTAAAGACCAACCGAAAAACCGAACCGAATGATCGAACAAAAACCGACCGTTTTACTGTGTTTGTGCATAAATTGATCAAAATACCTTAACCCTTTACCTAACGTAACGTCCAAAACCCGCCAGCGCTATTCTCAAAAATCGCCAATTAATTTTCATTATTTTTTTCATTTTTTGTCTCAAAAACATAGGTTATGACCCCTCGTTGGTACGAGCTCGTCGAGCTCGTTCCAACGAGGGGTCATAACCTATGTTTTTGAGACAAAAAATGAAAAAAATAGTTATTCAAGAATTATTTTTGCAAGTGTCGTCTGCTTTTCAGGTCAGGTAACGGGTTATTGGGGATTGGACAAGTAGCTAATATGGACTTTCATCACTTAATCTATAGGGAAAAGAGGCAAATGTCGTGTTCTCATTGTCATATTTTCTCCCGTCAAATGGCGAGTCAGTAAGGGAGAAAATATGATACTGTGAACATAGCATAGAATAGATGTACTTTATCCATTCGTTACCCTAATTTTTAGCTTAACTTGACAATGTCAAGATAAGCTATTGCCATCACGTGTGCGGAAGTCTGTGAGTCTGCGAGTCGTCATTTTCCTTTAGCACAGGCTGCACCCCGTAGTTCTTGTGTGATCATCACGAAATATCATATGCAGGTTTGGGGTCATGTCTAGATGAGAACGTCCTCTTTGGGCGCGATTGGTCAACCGATATGGCTGCCCGAGCCCAAAACCCGAAAACCATTAGCACAGTCTACAGGTTGTATTTATGAAGGGATTTCATTGTAACTTGAGAGGATGCCTCTGTATAATGCCTAGATGAGAACGTCCCAATTTGGTCATGATCTGTCAACCGTTATGGCTGCCCAAGCCCGAAACCTCAAAACTTTTAGGACAGTCTGCAGGTCATATTTAATATAGAGGGATTTCATTGTAACTTTGTAGGATGACTCAGGATGATGTCTAGACGAGAACCTCCCCATTTGGTCGCGATCTGTCAACCGTGACGACTGCCCGAGCCCAAAACCCGAAAACCTTTAGCACAGTCTACAGGTCATATTTGTGGAGGGATTTCATTGTAACTTGGTAGATTGACTTCGTATAATATCTAGATGAGAACGGTCCCTTTTGGACGTGATTGGGCAACTATGACGGCTACAGGTGCCCGAAGCCCGAAAACCTTTAGCACAGTCTACAGGTCATATTTATGAAGGAATTTCATTGTAACTTCGTAGGATCACTCCAGATGATGCCCAGATGGGAATTCTCCTTTTGGTTGCGATCATTCAACCATGATGGCTGCCCGAAGCCCGAAAACCTTTAGCACAGTCTCCAGGTCAAATTTATGAAGAGATTTCATTGTAACTTGGTAGGTTGACTTCATATAATGGCTAGATGAGAATGTCTCCTTTTGGACGTGATTGGGCAACTGTGATGGCTACAGGGGCCCGAAGCCCGAAAACCTTTAGCACGAACTGCAGGTCATATTTATGAAGGGATTCCATTGTAACTTGGTAGGATGACTCCAAATAATGTCTAGATAAGAACGTCCCCTTTTGTTCGCGACCATTCAGCCTTGATGGCAGCCCGAGCCCAAAAACATTTATTATAGTCTATAGATCATATTTATGTAAGGATTCCATTACAACTTGTTCGGTTGACTCCATATAATGCCTAGATGATGATACCCCCTTTTGGTCGTGATTTGTCAGCTGTGACGGCTACAGGTGCCCGAAGCCCGAAAACCTTGAGCACAGTCTACAGGTCATATTTATGAAGGGATTTCATTGTAACTTCGTAGGATCACTCCAGATGATGCCCAGATGAGAATTCCCGTTTTGGTTGCGATCATTCAACCATGGTGGCTGTCCGAGCCCGAAAACCTTTAGCACAGTCTTCATGTCATATATATGAAGGGATTTCATTGTAAACTAGTATGTTGACATCATATAGTGTCTAGATGAGAGCGCCCCCTTTCTGGGCGAGATTGGGAAACTGTGACGGCTACAGGGGCCCGAAGCCCGAAAATCTTTAGCACAGTCTACATGTCATATTTGTGAAGGGATTTCATTGTAACGTGGTAGGATGACTCCCAAAAATGTCTAGATGAGAATGTCCCCTTTTGGTCGAGGTCATTCAGCCTTGATGGCTGCCCATGCCCAAAAACCTTTAGCATAGTCTATAGGTCGTATTTACGGAAGGATTCCATTGTAACTTGTTAGGTTGACTGCATATAATGCTTAGATGATGACATTCCCTTTTGGTCTGTCTCATATAATTGATGTGAGTCAGTGTGGCAGCATCGTCCTGTTTTGGAGCAAGTTTGTTCCTTTGTTAACCTATATAATACAATAGTTCAAAAGTAACGGTTAATCGATCAATTACTTTTTTGATCTAGCAAGACGTTGATCACTGGTCAACTGTGACGGCTTCAGGGACCCGAAGCCCAAAAACCTTGAGCACAGTCTACAGGTCATATTTATGAAAGGGTTTCATTGTAACTTCGTAGGATCACTCCAGATGATGCCCAGATGACAACGTCCCCT
Source organism: Pictodentalium vernedei (assembly GCA_031216915.1). Classification (NCBI taxonomy): domain Eukaryota; kingdom Metazoa; phylum Mollusca; class Scaphopoda; order Dentaliida; family Dentaliidae; genus Pictodentalium; species Pictodentalium vernedei. The sequence continues at coordinate 800,853,222 of CM062296.1, forward strand.
TTGGTCGCGATCATTCAACCATGATGGCTTCCCGAGCCCAAAACCCTAAAAACATTAGTACAGACTACAGGTCGAATTTGTGATGGGATTTCATTGTAACTTAGTAGAATGACTCAGTATAATGTCGAGGTGAGGACGTCCCCTTTTAGTAGTAATCGGTCTACCGTCATGGCTACACAGGCCTGAAGCCCGAAAACCTTTAGCACAGTCTACAGACCATACATTTTGAAGAGATTTCAATGTAACTTGATAGGATGACTCCTTTTGGAATAATTTCACTGTAGCTTGGTAACTTTCGTTGACATACGTTAACTGTGAGGGCCTCATACATTAACAGTGAGGTCATATTAACCCACCCATCCGCCCTTTAGTACAGCGTACACCTTATATTATTTTTATTAAAAACATAGCATACAGGGAACAGAAATGAACATATCCCCAATTATCACAATTCTTGTCTTATTTCATAAGCTTTTCATAAACACTGAACATTATTCTTTTCATCAAACACAACACACAGACAAGTTAAGCTACAGTGTCATCGACACTTTCATTATTATAGGCTTAGCAACTGGTCCGCAAAACCACAAAAGTGATCAAATGGAAGTTAGGCAGAACCAAATGGAGATACTTGAAGGCGGGGCTTTTTGTAGTGAGTTGTGTCGTATAAGCTACTATGGACTTTTTTCAAGTTAGGGACCATGAGGTGTTCTTTACTCTTGTAAGTTTTCTCCGCCAACATGTATGGCATATTGAGATTTAATACCTGTATGGGGGCGCGGTGGCTCAGTAGGTAGAGGTGCAGGCTGCAAGCCGAGAGGTCCTCGGTTCGAATCCCACCTGCGGCAACCGCGTTGTGTCCTTGGGCAAGACACTTCACCCCCATTGCCCATGTGGGGGCACGATGACGCCGTGTACTAAGGCGTACTGCACGTCGATGGTACGCATGTCTTCAACCAATCTAACCCTGCCTGTGCTGCAGTGCGGAGTTACGATGTTGGGGAGCTGGCAGCTGCTCGGTGGTTCTCTCCGGGTACTCCGACTTCCTCCACCCGTAAAACTGTCACGGTCATGATTAGCCATTGTGCATAAATATGTTACCTTAAACACCAATAAATAAATAAATAATACCTGTATGTCTGTTTTTAAACACCGAGCTGTAGGGAAGTGGTCTCCTGCGCAGCCCACTGGGTAATCACCTAGAGGTCTGTTATCAGTTAGAGGTTAACCGAAACCGAACCGAGGTTTTTAGTTTTTTTTTAAAAAACCGAAACCGTCGACATCCCGTAATCTAAGGTTTTTCGTTTTTTATTAAATACTCTCTTGCTGCAGAAATTCATAGAATGTAACCATCCCAGAGTAGTGAGAGTACCCAGACACTGCCAATGGCAGTGTCTGGGTACTCTCACTACTCTGGGAAGGCTACATTCTGTGAATTTCCGACATTTCGCTTTAGTTGTATTTGCAGCTTTCCTCAAGTTGCGTGTAGGTGACAGACCTCGAAAAATGGCCAAGCACAATAAAAGTTCTGTATATTTAGGTAATTATTATATTGGCCTTCCTGATTCTTCATGTATTATAGCTTATTTCGGGCATTCATTGAGTTTCACTCAATTTCACTGCCATTCAGTTATGACTACGGACATAAGAATGAGTTTTATTGAATTTTATTTGGCCTCATGAACAAACCGAAAACCGAACCGAGGTTTTACTCCACCTGAAAAACCAAAACCGAAACCGAACAAGAAATTTAAAAACCTACAGCTCTATCATCAGTTTCAGTCATTTTAAAATCAAATAGAGTAGAAGAAAGACATGTTTCTGCACGGGGGAGAAATTGTGCTCTTGTGTACGTTAAAATGCTCAGGTCTTTCCCATTTCTCTCCCAATCTTTTTTCGATAGATTGTGTGATCGACATGAACAAAAATACGTGCACGTCACTACCAAACAACAGCTTTCGACGAGTTTTAATGCAGGAGAGTCGCGTCGATTATTCATGTTTTGATCTCAAATGTTTTTTTTAAGAGCGGCATAGCATCTTACTATAGTGTATCGTCAAGTACACCCGCCCCTATCTTCACGTGTATATCTGAATAAGTTGAAAAAACGTTAAATTACTGAACATTTGAATTCCTAGTTCATTCTTTTGTATATTTTCTTTCAACTTGGAATAATAAATGGCAGTACGTTTTGTAAACTTCTACTCTGCGGGTGTGTGGGCAGTGGATTCGATAAGGGGTGGGGGGTGGGGGGGGTACTTGCAGCATTTAATACACGTGTAATCAAGGGGTGCAGTTGGAATCACTATAATAGTCCTGGACCTTATGTTCAGATGCATCATGTGTGGACGTGACACCACACCTGGAATTTGGAAATAAACATTTGAAAATCCTGTTACCTGTACTTGGAAATTTGACCGGGATTTTCATTCATCATTGTCGATATTTATAACTTTTCTATTTTAAAGTGAGAAATTGTGTCCTTTCGCCATTACGTATCACGCTGTTCCATACGTCCGTCGCTCGTGGGTGAGGCCTACCCCGGGGTCATAAAAACATAGCTTATGACCTCTCTGAGCTCGTCCCATTGAGGTGTCATAAGCTATGTTTTTGAGACAAAAATTGAAAAATTTTAGTAATTTAAGAATTTATTTTGCAAGTATCGTCTTTCAACCGCATTGGGTAAAGGGTTAAGAATGACCATGTCCAGCTACTGATACATGCACGTGAACAAGTATGTCAGCACGTAACTTGCATGCTTTACTCTGTCTCATATAATTGATGTGAGTCAGTGTGACAACGTGATCCTGTTTTGGAGCAAGTTTGTTCCTTTGTTAACCTATATAATACAATAGTTCAAAAGTAACGGTTAATCGATCAATTACTTTTTTGATCGATCAAGACGTTGATCATGGTTAATCGATTAATTGGTTGACCGTTTCAGGTCTATAAAGGCGTCATTATAGCATGTAGTAAAATCTAATAAAATAATATAAGCATACTTGAAAGTACTCAGCAGACAAAATATACGTGTGTAGAATACGAACGTATTAAATTATTTTGTATCCAGTGGCGGCGCCAGAAATTTTTTTGTGTGTGGGGGGGGGGGGGGGGGGAGGAGGGGGCAACTAGGGGGGCAGACTCCCATGAAGGGGGGCAAATACGTAAAGGATCATATCATTACTTTGTTATGAGGTAGTCCAAACTTGGACCCAAAGTCCGTAAAATACTTTTTTGGTTTGGTGCGTCCTGTGGACGTACCAAACCAAAAAATTATATTACGGACGTTGGGTCCAAGTTTCGACTAAATGTAATGGTAATTAGCGGTCTCCTTTCAAAAAATCCTGGATCCGCGTCTGGTGGGTCTGTGCGTGTGTGTGTGAGAGAGAGAGAGAGAGAGAGAGAGAGACTCATAATGCCCGTCTGTCATAATGCGAAATACATGAATTTTTTTAGACAAGGGATATGGATAGACATGCCTTTATTGGCTCATAACTTAATTATAACTTATAAGTATCTGCATCCGAGTCTTTAAATCTCTACTGCCTGGATGTGTTCATCAGCTAGCCTGAGGCTTTGGGCTAAGTGTGAATGGGAAATTATTGGGAATAAAAAAGAGAGGGGTGTGTGTGTGTGAGAGAGTGACTGAATGTGTTTGTGTGTGAGGGTGGATGGAAATGCATGCGAGTTGGTTGGGGGGGCAAAGCCTTCGTTGGGGGGTTTGCCCCCCCCCCCCCCATGCCCACCCCCCCCCCCCAAGAAGCGAAATTTCTCTGGAAGTTTCTACAAATCATGCACCGCAATTACAATTTGAATCGCTAGCGATAGCTAAAACTCGTCGCCTGATTTCCAATGTGTTCTATGTGCCAGTAGTCACATAGAACACATTGAAACCCAGGGGACGAAATAGTAACACTGGTTCCCCTCGCAAATTTGGTTGGCGATAAAATGCGATCTTTTTTGTTGATAGTTGTCAAATTAATTGCCGAGTGTCCTTCTAATAATTGTTTTATAGACATGGAGGCGTGTAATAAACACAGAACGACACACGCGTATCAATAGGTTAATCGATATGGCACTTGTGCACAGCGGCCTCTCATTTTATCCTTCCGTGCTGGCACTCGTGCCATTTCGATTAACCCATTCACACGCATGTCGTCGTGTGAGAACCATAAGGTTCTATCTTCCCCTGGAAGATAGAACCTTGTGGTTCTCACACGACGATGTGTCGTTCTGTGTATTTCTTTCTATCTTTCTTTTTTGTCTGACCAAAATTTAGAGCACTTCCATTTAACCCAAACTCACGAAATTTGGCACACCTATCCGAACTAGAAACCACTCGCCCGGGCAATCATTTGTTTTTCGAAATTCTTTACGCTGTGAGAACGATACAGATTTTAGGATAATTTTTTAATATAAATTTCTGTATCGAGCCCCCACCCCATCCCCTTCTTGGAAACTTTGCATATAACATCTCCAGTTAAAAATCATATCGAAAAGGTAATTGTTCATGGGAAATTCTTAATTTCTCAGGTGGCGTCATGGGAGTCATACGTTAGAAAAATTCAGCTTTGTCCGATTTTCATGAAATTTTAATATTTTGTTCAACTCGAAAAATTAAGAGACAGCCTGTTTCTGTTTTTTAAAATTCGGCCAGTTTTGACGTCACTTCAAATTTTAGCATTTTCTTATTAAAACCTCTGATTTTGTGACACGCATAGCTCCATAGTTTTGAAAGTTTCAGTTTTCAAACTTCCCACTCATATTTCTGATTATTTGCTGATTTTTTTTATTTTAAATTGAGAGACCCGATACCAACGATGCCAATTTTACGTTTTTTCTGTACCTTTTATTTTCAACAACATTTTAACCCCTTATCTAACATGAAAAGCAGACGACACGTCTTGCAAATTAAAATTCTTGAAAAACTAATTTTTTTCATTTTTTATTTCAAAAACATAGGTTTTGGCCCCTCATTGGAACGAGCTCGTTCCAAAGAGGGGTCATAACCTCCTATGTTTTTGAGAATAATATAATGAAAATAATATTTTCGAAAATATGAAAATTAATTGGCGATTTTTGTGAATAGCGCTGGTCGGTTTTGGCCGTTACAATTGGTAAAGGGTTAAGCCTTAGCGTTTCCAAATTTTTAGAATATAATCTCCATAAAAAAACATATCTAAAAATGTAGTGCTGTTCTAGGAATTTCTAACCGTTATGGTCGAACGCTGGGGTGGCGTCATAGTGGGTCATAGGTAGAAAATTAAAAGTGTCGGATTTTTCTTAAGTTTTGTATATTGTACAGCCAAAACAAATTTGGTGATGCTGGTTTTTGTGATTTTTTTTCCATTTAACTCCATTTTGACGTTTTTACGTTAGCCTGAATTGTAGCCTTACTTTCTCTATACTTCATTAAATGTCCTACGGACTTGAATCCATTTGCGCCCTATTAATATAGAACACACGTATGAAGCTTACCACACCTATTTCTGATCAGATTCAGTTGTTAACTTTCACTTTTCCATTTCAGTTAGACAAAATGCCTATGAAAACACTTATTTTGTGCATATATCATGCAATCTTTTCGTAAAAGAACATAAATAAGAAACATTTTGTGAACAAAGAAGAGTCCCCCTCACTAAAAAAGGTGACTACAATATCTCAAAGCAGTTTGACTAGTTATTCACAAAAATTAGTTTAAAATAATTTCGAGTTTATTGGACAGGGTTCATTGCTATGGGTGTCATTATATTTCTTCGGAAACACTTGAAAGGCACCGTTCCCACACAAGACACCCCAGTCTTCCCTAAAACCCAGCTTTTTAGACGAATCGTCCAGTACGAAACATGACTTGGGACAAAACATCCGTGCTGAGGTCAGGTCTCAAAGTATTGTCAGTGGTGGTTTTCGATTTAAAAAAAGAAGAACTTCAAGCTTATTTGGACGAGAAGGAGGGTGGCTGCACTTTGAGGTTAAAATCTCCATCCGAAAAAACCTGGAAAATTACCCTACCCCTCCACACACAAAATAAACAAAGCAGAATGTATAAATGTAGGCTACAAGCATATCGCGAATTGGGAGAAAACATTCACGCACACATCTCCTCTAATATTGTCGAGGATGGATGTAACATAACAAAAAAAGTTAGAAAAAAATTCTAACTTTGGAGGTGGTATAACGCAACAACAGGAATATTGAAACATTGAATGCGGTGAATCCCAGTTTAATAACGAATTCCGCATATTGGTGGATCCAGTATATACATATAGATACAGTTCCATATTTCTGATGTTCCAAGTCATTTGAATCGACCTGAGAATTCAATACTGCATGATCTGGGGCAATTATCATCCTAGTAAAATGCGCGCTAAATAACGTGTCCATGCCTCTGATTGGTTGTCTTGAATTGCTGCTGCAATTTAGCTTGGCCAATGAGAGTGAAGATACTAAATTGTAGCTACAATTTAGTATAGTGCAAGTACAATTTAGCTAAATTGCAGATACAAGTTAGTATATGATGTAGGTGCAATTTAGCTAAACTGCAGGTACAATTTATGAAATTGTAGCTACAATTCAGCTACATTGCAGGAATAGTTTAATAAATTGCAGCTGCAATTTGATAGCTAATGAAAGTGTCAATGACACTGTAACTTAACTTGACTGTGTGTAGTGTTTGATGAAAAGGATAATGTTCAACGTTTATGAAGAATTAAGAAATACGACAAAAATAGTAATAAATGAGATTATGTTAATTTCTGTTCCCTGTATGCTGTTTTCAATAAGACTAATTTGAGGTGTAGACTGCACTAAAGAATTGAGATCTGGGTTAATGTGGCCCTCACAGTTGAGTTAACGTATGTCAACAAAAGTTAACAAGTTACAAAAAAACTATTCCAAAAGGAGTCATCATACCAAGTTACAATGGAATCACTTTTTAAATATAACTCGTAGACTTTGCTAAAGGAATCAAGATCACATGGCGGTTCGGCGGTCACGGTTGACCGACCGTGACCAAAATAGGAAAGTATCATCTAGATAAAATACCAAATTACAACGAAAGCCCTTCATAAAAAACAGAGGGCAGGCAGTGCTAAAGGAAGCTAAGTCACGTGATCAGGCGGCGGTAACAGTTGATCGATCGCGATCAAAATAGGGAAGTCTCATCGAGACATCAAACCGAGTTATCTTTCCAAGGTACTATGAAATCACTTCGTGAGCTGTAGACTGTACTAAAGTAATCTAGGTAACGCACTCCTGCGGTCGACACGGTTGACTGAACCCGACCAAAAGGGACTTTCTCGTCTAGACATCATACAGAGTCATCCTTTACTCAGAACTGGAGTGTGAAGACGCATTACGCTCGAAACAGTATTGTTTAACGGATCTAGTAAAACAAGTGTTCAGATTTGGGCAGATATTCAGTGGTTAACTCGGGGAGTTCCGCTGCAACTTCTGGATACGGCTTTGACGATTATGACGGATGCGAGTCAGACGGGTTGGGGCACAACCCTAAGTCCCGCAGACTTGAGGTGTCAGGGTCTTTGGGAACCTCGGTTCCTAGAGAAGCGCATAAACATCGATAGATGATGTCAATATGGCTAGTGCTACAACATTGGATTCACATAATAGCGGACGTCCATGTTCAAATTTTGTCGAGCAATTCGACAGTGGAAGCTTACATCAGGAACCAAGGCGACACTCATTCAATGTCATTATGCGAATTAACGGAGAAGATTCTTTTATACGTCATGGATCATCATGTCCATCTTTCTGTCCGTCATATGCCGGGTCCTCTGAATGTACTAGCAGACTCGCTCTCTCGGAAAGGTCGCCTGTTGCCATCGGACCGGACTCTCAACAAGCGAATATTCAGGCAGATTTGCTACTAGTGGGATTGTCCCATGATAGATCTGCTTTCGACGCACCGGAACAATCAGTTACCGACGTTCGTTTCGCCATGCCCAGATCATCGATCGCACGCAGTAGACGCTCTATTGATCTCATGGGACGGAATGATAGGATTGGGTTCGATTTGATTTTAACCCCCCCCCCCCCCCCCCCCCCCACACACACACACACACACACGCCGCCAATGTGTTAGGGGCGATTACCGGGCAAGACGTAGTTTTCTTCCCGTAAGCTCGTATGCATTTAAGTATATACATGCATTTCATGACTTCTCGGCTGGCGGCTGGGTCGTGTTCTATGACGACCTCATGGGCACATCCACTTTCTAGTTGGTTGGTTTCCTGTGATTGTTCGTCTATGTGTCATATACGAGCATATGACTCATCGTCAATAAATTGCTAGCCTTTTGGTACCTTAGAGGCTGTCTACTCAGTTAACTGGTATTCAGATGATTGCATGCGGGATTGCAATGCTCACGCCCATAATAATTGCTTTATTAGGCAGACGCATTATTGTATGTTTGGGACCTTACAAACAATGAATTATTTCGGGGGCGGCCCGTGACGAGTCTGTTGATCATAGCACGATCCATTTCTAGATCCAGGTTTCTATTAATTGCGGTACCCAATCGAATACATCTTGTCTTACACTCTCGTAAATTCGCACGTTTCTAGGAACATAGATATCGGATAGAAAACGTGTGGGGTGTATTTACTAGAATTTATTGTACACCTGAATGGGGTCACCTGTGAGTTACCTCGGAAATGTGTTTACTCTCCAGAGATCGTCCATTGTGATTCTATTGTACATGTGTGTGTTATATATTATATCACCGATTTTCGACCTATCTGCGTATGCCGACTCCGGTATACGTTAAAAGCGGGCAATATTAATTACTGGGAACGCCGCTATAGCCTTAGCTTCTGAAGTGGCGTTAAGCACCAATTTATTAATAATAGTTAATACCTGGGTGTCTATTCGACGAATATTTATATTGTTATTTGGTACCGCTTTTACTGATTCCAGAGCGCTCCCCTCTTTTTTGAAGAAGGGGGGGGGGGTGATTGTTTACCTCTCCTCTGGCTTGATAAGTATGTAACTATGAGTGAAGCTGTTTTGTCTGTAGATTATATCCTGGATACAGCTTGTGTTTTATTGCATAAGGCGTATGTTTGTGTGTGTGTGGGAGGGGGAGGGGGAATCCCCTCATTCTCAAATACGCCATCCTAATTTCTAATTTAAGACTAGCCTTAAAAATTGGGAACTCTTTACATCCAATTAGCATAGTCTTCATGCTAAGAATACGGAATTACTTGAATTTGGCTCCTTATTTATGATATGTCTTCTCTATTACTGTATAGCGAGACATACATGTAATTCCTTTTAAATTTAATTCCCTTTCACCTTGGATTACAGGCTTGGAACTGTGTTGGTCTTTTAATTCTGAAGCCCTAGGCCCTCCGCCTTCTTACGATTCAGCTAAGCCTAGGCCATTGGGTTATAGTATAAAAATATTATAAATTTAAAGTAATTTGAATAATTTTCATACTTACCAATGGCCCAGACTTCGTATGGCCCCGCCATGAGTGGGCACTCATACCTTCCCGCTGAGTTATTATGTAATACTCTTTTCTACAGAGAATGATGTTGGCGCCAATTCCGGTCACTTCCTGACTGCTGCGCATGCGCGGAGAGTAAAAGTATGGAGGACTAGATAGGACTTTTAATTTTCGGTTTTGCAAAACACATTTTGGGGATTGGGGGTTCAAAATTTGTGTTTGGCTCTTGATAACTAAGTCAGTCTGGGCCATTGGTAAGTATAAAAGTATATAAATTGTTTTAAATTTATAATTTTTTGCTGATTTCTCACCCAATCCGTCATTATGTTGATACGTGTAGTTGCTATCTCAACAAGTCTGTAAATGCGCTTTAAAATATGCCAACATCGTAAGATTATTGTTTGCATGAAATTGTTAAAAGTAACTTTTATTGACGAAGAGATATTTTGGGGTGATCGGGAGCTAATTATCAACCACGCATGTACGGTTATTTTGGATAATATTTGATCTGTTTGTGGGTACGGGAGGACCATTCACTCAGGTATTCGAAATTAAACACCTACCTCTGAAAATCTGGCCAAAAAATGGAAAATTCTTCTTTAATTCGTGCCGTTGTACAAATTCTGTCTCGAAATTCTACCACCTCGTCGATCGCAAATTCGGTGTCGGTTCCCCCAGTGTACACGAACGACTAGCTCATGTGTCTACCAAAGCAGAAATTCGTGTGTAAACGTTTTCTAGCCTAATTTTTCTAGCCTTATTTCTACTTTATTTCCAGCCATTTCAGTACTGACATAGGGGGTCAGGACCGGTGATGTGTTACACTTGCAAGTTGGACTGAGGTGACCGACCATTCGCTTACAGCTATTACGTCTATAATTTCTAGCGGGACATCTCGACGAGTCATGGTAGTGTTTTCAGCACCTATGACACAATGGGAATCGGCGTCGCCTACCTCGAAATTCATGATTCGCCCGGCGGCTGTAAGCCATTTCAGTATTTTATGAGACGGCGCTTTTTCTGGGGAATTAGCTTCAAAGAAAAGAATATACGGCTGTAATTATTTATTTCACAAATAACACACAGAGGTCAAACTACACAATGCCATTTTAAATAATCAAATATCAAAACAATTTTTGAGACTTATATGCTGTACCATTAGAGTGCAAGTAACATATTGCTCATTCAACAACTACCATGTTTCTCAATATAAATATATGCACTACAAGGCTAGCTTCTATCGCTACAGTACTTGTTAGCTCCTAATATATAACTTCGTGTTTATTCGGTTATATCTCGAACGACAGAACTCCGGGAGATCCTTGAGTTGAGATATAACAGAACAAAGGTGTCCTATGACTTCCTATAAGTAACTACGGGTTCATTCGGTTATAGCTCGACCGACAGAGCTCAGGGAGCTCCTGCAGTTGAGATATAACAGAACAAAGATATCCTGTGATCCCCAGTTCATAACCGCGAGTTCTTTCGGCCATATCTCGACCGACAGAGCTCATAGAGCTCCCGCAGTTGAGACATAACACAACAAAGATATCCCATGGTCTCCATTTCATAACCATCGGTTCATTCGGTTATACTTCGACTGACAGAGCTCAGGGAGCTCCCTCAATTGAGATATAACAGAACAACGGTACCCTATGACTGGTTAGCTCCTAATCCATAACTACAGATTTATTCGGTTATATCTCGACCGACAGAGCTCAGGGAGCTCATTCACTTGAGATATAACAGAATAAAGATTTCCTAGAAATCAGGCTACAGAATTCAGGTCATCTTTAACCTATTTGATATTTTAGTTACATGCAAGGGTTGATATTTAATTCCCATGTTTTGATTAGCAATTTTTATTATTCTGTGATGTGACCATACACGTTTTCTACTGGAACATATCGTACGATTGGAAAGTATATATAAACACACAAACAAACATTTGTCTACACACAAATCTGGATCCTCCAGTTTCAAATAGTTCCGCTTTTAATCTAGAGCCACAGTAGAAAATGCTTGTTCCTGAGCGAGCCAAGGAAATTGGGCCACAGGCCAAATTTACTTCACTTGCTCCGAAACGAGGTTAACTGCATCCTATACATTAATAACATTTTATAATTCCGACTCAACACTTCTCCTCAAACACAACATTTTACACAATTCGGATCAATCGGTCACCAATAATTTCAGATAAATAATACACTCAATATCGGCCCGACTCGGGGCTGTTATTTACACTTTCTACATAACAAAAATGTTCCTGAACTACTCCACTTGTTTCTCCATTCAATTCCTAACACTTCTCTGTCCTTTATCATAATTTACGCAATTTATGTGCCGAGTACAAAATGGTCTACATTAATTTATCCTCTGAAACCTGATAAGCATTGGAATAAAATGCTTAGCATGTTTCAAAGCAATAACCTTTTTCTGTTACTATTTTGGACATTCGCAACAAACTGTAGGTAAAATATTAAGTAAACTGGACAAAGAAAAGAATATACGGCTGTAATTATTTATTTCACAAATAACACACAGTGGTCAAACTACACAATGCAATTTGACCTAAAGCTAAGCTAAAAGAATGGTTATTAGCGCGCCGAAGGCGCGCTGGGACGTTCTGAGGTCAGCCCCTTTCGACCCTCGTTTACGGTATGTTATAATTTCGGTAATTTGAGACAGCGTCATCAGCATCATGTCTGAGCGGTGTAAAGGTGGAAGAGGATTGGAGTTGATGTTTCTTGTTGTTATTCTTCAGGAAAGTATAGTCTGCCGCTTGTGATTTTGTGGTGAAGATAGGCCTTCATCGGCAAGTATAGTCTGCCTTGAGCTCTTAGCTGGCGTGTATGGTTTCGGCGATTTGACGAGTGAAAGAAAACGGACCTTAACAAGGTGCCACCCAACCTGAACATTCCTGGTTCAGGTAACAGGCCTGCTATTTTCATTGGGTTGGGACATGCTGTAGGCTAAAGGAGCGCTTTACAAAAAGAGGCCAAGAGATCGGGGCGCAGGACCAACTCTCGCCTCCCTGGGGGTGGATGCCCACCTCCAAGGATGGAGTGAAGGATGTGCTGAAGCCATAACGGTTAGTGAATTGTCATAGCGGTTATTGATATTCATAGCGGTTATTGATATCCATAGCGGTCATTGGGGAGAAAGGTAGAGTCTGAAAAATAGAGTTAAAGCGGCAGAAGTTAGAGTATAGTAGAGAAGTATGTGCATTTGTGAGGTCTTTTCTGGATGTATTTCTGTTGGGTGTGATTTTCAGGCAAGTACACGCTAAAAACTTAAGTGTTAAAAACTACACTTGAAGTGCTGTATTTAAAACTTACTAAGTGCTGAACTAGCACTTTGTTCAAGTGTAGATATCCCAGAACTTGACATGTGTTACAATAATACCACTTGACAAGTGTAATGTCGCGACACTTAAAAGGAAACAACGCAGATGACGCGGATCAGGCTCGAGTTCTCGAGCCTGATCCGCGTCATCTGCGTTGTGTCCTTTTAATTATGTACCCACCAAGCGCAAATCAAATTATGGACGATTCTGGAAGAACCACCAATGCTAGACATATGGGAAGTGCCATCCATTCAAGTTTCAGATGTCTGACGATTGTAATGTCCAAGTGCTTAAAGCATTGCACTTTGAGTGTTAAAATCAAGCCCTTAGAGTTAGAATGGGTTTAACACCTTGAAAGTGTCAGTTTTAACACTTTAGTTTTTGGTGTGTATAGTCTGCCGCTTAAACGAGTGTTGGAGCTATCACTGGCAAGTATAGTCTGCCTCAAGCTCTTCTGTGGTTGTTTGTTTAGACTGTTGTGGTCTTCCTTTGGCGGTTGGGGAGACTTTCTTTCTGTGGTTTCTGGTCTGGAGCGTTTGTGGTGCAATGTCCTATGTCTCTGAAATTAAAAGGTATAAGGTGATTAGAGACCCCCCCCCCCCCCCTCCCCGTTTTTGTCAGCGAGCTTCTGGTCTCATTTTGCGTGGCTTGGCTATGTGGCTGTTCTGTTGGTTGTTTTCATGGTTTGGTTGTCTCCTGTGTCTTGTGCGTTTTTTCAGGCAAGTATAGTCTGCCATTGGGTGAGTGTTGGAGCTACCATTGGCAAGTATAGTCTGCCTCAAGCTCTTCTGTTGTTGTTTGTTTTGGCTGTTGTGATGTTGGCTGTCGGGGAGTCTTTCTTCTGCGGTGTCTGGTCTGGTCTGGTGCGTTTGTGATGCCAAGTCCTATGTCTCTGCCGTGGCTGAAATTAAAAAGTATAGGATGATTAGACCCCCCCCCCCCCATCCCCCCACCCCCGTCTTCCGTCTTCTGTTCTCGTGTCGCGTGGCTTGGCTGTTCTGTCGGATGTTTTCGTGGTTGGTTATCTCTTGTATGTTGTGTGTTTCTTCTGGCAAGTATAGTCTGCCACTGGATAAGTGTTGGAGCTATCATTGGCAAGTATAGTCTGCCTCAAGCTCTTCTGTTGGTGGTCGATGGGTGGACCCGAGTGGTGTTGGTTGGTCGGATGTCTGATTTTGTGGTGAGTTTGGTTTTCGTTGGGATGTCTGTACTATGTCTCTGGGTTTTGCTGAAATTAGAAATGAGAGATTAGGAACACCCCCCCCCCCCCCCCCCCCCCCCCATCTGGTTGTCTTCCAGTGTTAGGATATGTAGAATATAGAAAATAAAAATAGCATATTTAGTTGGATGAGTAAGTCCATAACGGTTATAGTTCCATAGCGGTTATTGTTTCCATAGCGGTTATTTTACTTCCATAACGGTTATTTTGGGAAAGAAGATAGATTGAAAAAAAAAGAAAGAAAAACTAAAGAAGAAATGTGTCGGTGTTTGTGTGCATGTGAATAATGCTTGTACGTGTTCTGGTTATGATGAGCGTGACTGTTGAGTTGGTGTTCCTTATCAGTGTTAGTGGAGGCAGAGTGGTTTGGTTCAGCTATTGTAGCATGCCTTAAAAAGGATAAACTCCATTGTGGGGACGCAGTTGTGTAACTGACAATAGCTTTGCCTCCCCAGGCTTTCTCCGTTTTTGAGTGCGTGATTGCTGAGTTTATGTTGTGTGTGGGGGCAGAGTGGTTCGGTTCTGCGTATTGTAGCATGCCTTAAAAAGGACATATCGTACTGTAGGGTCGCAGTCGTGTTGCTGACAATAGCTTGGCTTCCCTATCTTTCCCCATTATCAGTGTTAGTGGGGGCAGAGTGGTTTGGTTCACCTGTTGTAGCATGCCTTAAAAAGGACAAACTCCTCTCTGGGGACGCAGTTGTGTTACTGACAATAGCTTAGCCTCCCCAGGCTTTCTCCGTTTTGAGTGCGTGATTGCTGAGTTTATGTTGTGTGTGGGGGCAGAGTGGTTCGGATCTGCGTATTGTAGCATGCCTTAAAAAGGACATATCGTACTGTAGGGTTCCAATTTGACACGAACACGAAATGATGATTTCGCGCGCCGAAGGCGCGCAGGAACGGTATGGGGGACAAGCCCCTTTCGACCCTCGGTAGCTGTATATGATGGCTGTCACATGTCTAGGCGTGTTGAGGGAGGAAAAGGATCCGGTACTCAGCAGGTGTCTCCAGTTGTGGGTAGGCGGTCTCGTTGACTGAAGTCGGTTGGACCCTCGGGTGAGGACCAGTGTGGGAGGTTGGGTCCTCTCACAAAGGTACTACCTCTCCCCGAGGGTGCAGTCGATCTGGATTTTCGGGCAAGTATAGTCTGCCGCTTCGAGGATGATAATGAGTGATGGCCATCACTGGCAAGTATAATCTGCCTCAGGCTGTCTCTGTTATAGTTGGACTCTATGAAGGAAAACAACAACGACCCCTTTCGGGGACCACCAAGAAGAAGACCAGAACTTCCCTGGTTCGGGGGCAGGCCTGCATTGTAATCCTATTGGGTTGGGACAGAAAGATGCGCAATGCGATTACAAAAAGGGGCAGAGGCGGGACGCAGGACCAACGCTCGCCTCCCTTAAAGTGGTTGACCACTTTTTAGGGATGGAGCGGGGGATGTTCAGGAACCGTGGGAGTGACTGTTTCCATAACGGTTAGACTGTCTGTAGCGGTTGTTGGGGTGCTGGTCAAAAAAGCATCTTCTGTGTACCTGCTTAAAAGAAGGTAGAATTAGTTTTCATTAGAATATGTAAACTTTAAAGATAAAAGTAGCACCTCTTTAGTTGCGTGTCCTTGTGGTATCTGCTGTGTGTGTGTGGAGAGTATGGAATGCACGAATCTTTACATTCGTAAGAGCAGTAACATATTCTCGTGTGGTATTGTGCTGTGTGTGTGCTTGTCGCTATGGGGGAGAGTATGAAATGCACGAATCTTTACATTCGTAAGAGCAGTAACATACTCTCGTGCTTGGGACCCCAATCGTTCCCTATTTATTATTTAGTTTTAAGGTGCAGGGGATCGCGAGCGTTTTAAGTGGGCTGAACTTCCTAGTTTGCAGCGGGACGATAACAGGTCTAGCACACTAGACCACACCCGAGGGTGTTTCTTTCCTGTTGTGTCCTTCGCTGGAAGTGGCCCTATTTAGTTTAGTTTAAGTTTATTTGAAGTTGAGGGTGCCGGGGATCGCGATCGTTTAATGCGTGTTGAGCTTCCGAGGCTGTCAGCGGGAGGGCAACAGGTCTAGCACACTAGACCACACCCGAAGGTGTTTCTTTCCTGTTGTACCCTTCGCTGGTTGCGGACTTATTTATTTCTGAAATAGTCAACTACTTTAACCTTCGACAGCTTGTCGGGGAACCAACCTGTTTTACTGAGACATCCACTTCACTGTTAGATCTCTTTGCTGTTAGTGATACAATCAACGTGAAAGCATGTGAAGTCCTTGAACCAATTATCCCAGACATGATCCGCTACCACTGCCCAATTTCACTCCAAGTCGAATTTTTAAAACCAAACCCCCATTCCTTCAAGAGGAGGATATGGCTTTATTCTCAGGGCAACTATGACGTATTAAACGAGGCCTTTTCTAACACCGACTGGAACTCTGTTTTTGATTCCCCATGTCTCGATATTATAGTTTGCAATTTCTCCGACAAAAAATACTCGAAATTGCATCCAGGTATATCCCTAATAAAACTATTACTTCGAGAGTGGACCAACCTAAGTGGATGCATAACGAGATACGATTACTAATTAGACAGAGAAAACGTTTGTATCGAATTGCTAAGCGCACTAATTTCCCGCACGCCTGGGCTAAATATAAACATAAACGGAATGAGGTTGTATCAGCTATTAGGAAGGCCAAAGCCCTTTATCTTTCTAAAGTCCAGGACACATTGAGAAGTAACGTAACCCCTGCATCACTGTGGTGGAAGACACTAAAATCACTAATCGGTAGTGGTAATGTCACAGGAATTCCTGCCCTGATTCACTTAAACAAAATATATTCTTCAAGTGTCGAGAAAGCTGAAGTCTTCAATGAATACTTTTGTTCTATCTCAACAGTTGACGATTCGAATGCGTCACTACCAGATCCACCACTCCGTGTTTCGCAATGCATTGATAGTATCACTGTACACTGTAGCGAAGTATACGCAGCTATGAAGTCGATAAAGGTGTCCAAGGCGAGCGGTCCAGATGAGATAAGTCCGCGCCTCCTAAAAGAATGTAAATCCTCTCTCTGCGAACCACTCTCAATCTTATTCAATATACTATTGAATAATTCGTATTTTCCTTTATTATGGAAAAAAGTAAATGTCTCCCCAATCCTAAAAAAACAACCTTCAAACGTAGTCACTAACTATCGCCCGATATCGCTGATCAGCTGTGTTGGTAAAATACTCGAAAAATGTGTTTTCAAACGCTTGTGGCAATTTTTGAGTGAAAACAATGTTCTTAGTCAATTTCAGTCAGGCTTTACACCCAGAGATTCAACTGTTCTCCAACTGACTGACATATATGATGAATTCTGTCGCGCACTTGACGAAGGCAAGGAAGTTAGAGTAGTCTTCTGCGACGTCAGTAAGGCTTTTGATAAAGTATGGCATGCTGGTCTTATCCACAAGTTGGAGAGTATTGGCGTTTCAGGAGAGCTACTTATGTTTTTAAAATCGTATCTTACGGATAGGTCACAGCGAGTTGTGATAGCCTCTGAGTCATCTCCATGGAGGCCCATCAATGCCGGTGTGCCTCAGGGATCTATACTCGGGCCGCTCCTGTTTCTGATATACATAAACGATATAACCAGCGACTTAGTGAGTAGTATACGCCTCTTTGCAGATGACACTTCCTTATATTTAATTATTGAAAACCCAGAGCAAGCCTCGACCATAATCAACCACGATCTGGCAACAATTGAGCACTGGGCCAAAACATGGTTGGTCGAGTTCAATCCCAACAAAACAGAAAGTATGTGTATATCACGTAAAAACAATTCCAACCCCCATCCACCCTTATATTTAGGTGGCTCACAGATATCGGAAGTTTCTAACCATAAACACTTAGGAGTCATACTAAATAGCACATGTACATGGAATGACCACATTGACCATATCTGCACCAAAGCCTGGTCTCGTTTAGACTTGTTGAGGAGGCAAAAATTTAATCTCGATCGCAGTGTCTTAGAAAAAATATATTTTGCTTTTATTAGGCCTCTTCTTGAATATGCGGATACTGTCTAGGATAATTGTTTCATGACCAATATTGCGGAACTTGAAAAAATACAAATTGCAGCAGCAAGAATTATTACTGGAGCAACAGTGAGTGCCAGTAAGTCGTTACTATATTCAGAGACACGATGGGACTCCCTGCAAGATAGACGCCGTAAACATAAACTAATTCAATTTTTCAAAATGTATCATCAAATATCACCTCCATACATCTCAAACAAAGTCCCACCAATCATCTCTTTGTCGAATTCATCACTTAGTCTCCGATCTGGTCAAAACCACCGAGTTCCCTTTTGCCGAACGCAATTGTATCAGTCTTCCTTTATCCCCAGCGTTACTGACCAGTGGAATAAGTTGCCCTTATCTGTCCGTGAGAACCCGTCACTGTTAAATTTTAAAACATTTCTGAACGATGGTAACCAAACCCCCCCCAAGTTCTATAATAACGCGAAATCTCGCAGAGCTCAAATATACCATTGTAGGCTGCGGTTGCATTGTAGTAGCCTTAATTCTCACCTATACGAAATCACCTGTCACCCAGTGCGACCTGTCAGTGTGGTGAGTGCGAAACTACTGATCACTATTTCTTTCGTTGCCCATTGTTCTCCGATGCTCGTAATTATACAATTAACTTACTCCCATTTGTAGTTGACACATCCACACTTCTCTTTGGCACAGAAGTTTTGAACAACGAGGACAACCGGCTTATTTTCGAAGTGGTGCATGACTTCATTCTATCAAGTAATCGATTCTTATGAGCCGAAACTCAATACTATGCCCTCGCCCCAACTCTTCGTGGGGGACGCGATACAGAATTAGTGATGGTTCACGGAGGTGCTCAGCTGATATAACTGGACCCTGTGACCAATGCCTCAAGTGGAATACCCCTTCACGCCTACCAACGCTCAACACCACTGATACTTCCGATTGTTTCAGTTTTTTCGATATTTCAATTTTAATTTGTTTGTGCCTAACCTCTTTTAAAAAAATACAGAAAATAAAATTATTCTGGGTGCTAAGTCAATGTACGATGTACTCAAGCTAATCATATTAGTTACTTTAATTTTTCAACTTATCCGTGCTGCAGTTCTTCCTTCTTTTTCCTTTCTCTTCTAATTCATCTTGAAGTTTAAACAATCTCGCATATCGTTGCTTGGCGGTCGAAGCTGTTTTCCTGCACTCCGTATTCGAACTCTTCTAGGTATAGAGCCAGACTATTCTCTGAGGGGGTGGAGGGGGGCGAGGTTTGAGGTTTTGATATCCTTTACCCAACGCAGAGATCGTATGTTTTTATATGTCTGTCTAAAGGACATGACTTTTGACCCTACATTGGAATGAGCTGGTTGAGCTTGTTCCAATGAGGGGTCGAGGGCTATGTTTTTGAGGCATAAAATGAAAAAGCTTGTTTGGAGGTGACACCTGTTATGTCCGTTGGTAACACAGTTCAAATACTGCGAAAATGACAAGGGCTTCCACTTTGCACACAAACCCTAGCAAAAAGGTACCAAAATTGGTCGTACCCCCCCCCCCCCCCCCGCACCCCCTCCTAACCGGCATCCCGGCTGGCGTCGGGCTCGAATGAAATTGACATCTCCCGCTTCTTTGTGCTGTTCTAGGTCTGGGGGCTGCGTCCTTGCGATTGAGTCTGATTGTGTCAGGAAAAGTGTGTAGTACATGGTGAGAGGAGGTCTGTGAGAGAGAGAGAGAGAGAGTTGTGCGTGTATGACAGACGATATTTTGTGTGGTGGGTCGTGTGTGTGTTGTTGTTGTCAACCTTTCTGATGTGTCGCTTAACGTAACGGCCACTTGATCTATGATCGCAGCAGCTAAGTTCAACAATATAAAATGGGAAGGGTCTCAGCCTCCAAGCGTGCCTCTCCGCTGTATTGTACCACCTAAAGAGTAATCTTATAAACTGCTCGGGAGACGACTTACATATAAGCTTAAAGCTTTCTGTCGAATCCCTCCTTTAAACAGTAACAAATTTCCCTGTCTTTAGTTGTTTCATTATAATACTGTATCTATGTTGTTTATATTTTTTTTGTTACTCAACAATTGTTGTATGCATTTATCAATTATTGAATAAATATTGTTTAAACTAAGTATAGTCTGCCTCAAGCTCTTCTGTGGTTGTTTGTTTAGACTGTTGTGGTCTTCCTTTGGCGGTTGGGGAGACTTTCTTTCTGTGGTTTCTGGTCTGGAGCGTTTGTGGTGCAATGTCCTATGTCTCTGCTGTGTCTGAAATTAAAAGGTATAAGGTGATTAGAGACCCCCCCCCCCCCCCCCCCCACCTCCCCGTTTTTGTCAGCGAGCTTCTGGTCTCATTTTGCGTGGCTTGGCTATGTGGCTGTTCTGTTGGTTGTTTTCATGGTTTGGTTGTCTCCTGTGTCTTGTGCGTTTTTTCAGGCAAGTATAGTCTGCCATTGAGTGAGTGTTGGAGCTACCATTGGCAAGTATAGTCTGCCTCAAGCTCTTCTGTTGTTGTTTGTTTTGGCTGTTGTGATGTTGGCTGTCGGGGAGTCTTTCTTCTGCGGTGTCTGGTCTAGTCTGGTGCGTTTGTGATGCCAAGTCCTATGTCTCTGCCGTGGCTGAAATTAAAAAGTATAGGATGATTAGACCCCCCCCCCCCACCCCCCCCCCCCACCCCCGTCTTCTGTTCTCGTGTCGCGTGGCTTGGCTGTTCTGTCGGATGTTTTCGTGGTTGTTTATCTCTTGTATGTTGTGTGTTTCTTCTGGCAAGTATAGTCTGCCACTGGATAAGTGTTGTAGCTATCATTGGCAAGTATTGTCTGCCTCAAGCTCTTCTGTTGGTGGTCGATGGGTGGACCCAAGTGGTGTTGGTTGGTCGGATGTCTGATTTTGTGGTGAGTTTGGTTTTCGTTGGGATGTCTGTACTATGTCTCTGGGTTTTGCTGAAATTAGAAATGAGAGATTAGGACCCCCCCCCCCCCCCCCCCCCCCCCCCCCCATCTGGTTGTCTTCCAGTGTTAGGATATGTAGAATATAGAAAATAAAAATAGCATATTTAGTTGGATGAGTAAGTCCATAACGGTTATAGTTCCATAGCGGTTATTGTTTCCATAGCGATTATTTTACTTCCATAACGGTTATTTTGGGAAAGAAGATAGATTGAAAAAAAAGAAAGAAAAACTAAAGAAGAAATGTGTCGGTGTTTGTGTGCATGTATATAATGCTTGTACGTGTTCTGGTTATGATGAGCGTGACTGTTGAGTTGGTGTTCCTTATCAGTGTTAGTGGAGGCAGAGTGGTTTGGTTCAGCTATTGTAGCATGCCTTAAAAAGGATAAACTCCATTGTGGGGACGCAGTTGTGTAACTGACAATAGCTTTGCCTCCCCAGGCTTTCTCCGTTTTTGAGTGCGTGATTGCTGAGTTTATGTTGTGTGTGGGGGCAGAGTGGTTCGGTTCTGCGTATTGTAGCATGCCTTAAAAAGGACATATCGTACTGTAGGGTCGCAGTCGTGTTGCTGACAATAGCTTGGCTTCCCTATCTTTCCCCATTATCAGTGTTAGTGGGGGCAGAGTGGTTTGATTCACCTGTTGTAGCATGCCTTAAAAAGGACAAACTCCTCTCTGGGGACGCAGTTGTGTTACTGACAATAGCTTAGCCTCCCCAGGCTTTCTCCGTTTTGAGTGCGTGATTGCTGAGTTTATGTTGTGTGTGGGGGCAGAGTGGTTCGGATCTGCGTATTGTAGCATGCCTTAAAAAGGACATATCGTACTGTAGGGTTCCAATTTGACACGAACACGAAATGATGATTTCGCGCGCCGAAGGCGCGCAGGGACAGTATGGGGGACAAGCCCCTTTCGACCCTCGGTAGCTGTATATGATGGCTGTCACATGTCTAGGCGTGTTGAAGGAGGAAAAGGATCCGGTACTCAGCAGGTGTCTCCAGTTGTGGGTAGGCGGTCTCGTTGACTGAAGTCGGTTGGACCCTCGGGTGAGGACCAGTGTGGGAGGTTGGGTCCTCTCACAAAGGTACTACCTCTCCCCGAGGGTGCAGTCGATCTGGATTTTCGGGCAAGTATAGTCTGCCGCTTCGAGGATGATAATGAGTGATGGCCATCACTGGCAAGTATAATCTGCCTCAGGCTGTCTCTGTTATAGTTGGACTCTATGAAGGAAAACAACAACGACCCCTTTCGGGGACCACCAAGAAGAAGACCCGAACTGCCCTGGTTCGAGGGCAGGCCTGCATTGTAATCCTATTGGGTTGGGACATAAAGATGCGCAATGCGCTTACAAAAAGGGGCAGAGGCGGGACGCAGGACCAACGCTCGCCTCCCTTAAAGTGGTTGACCACTTTTTAGGGATGGAGCGGAGGATGTTCAGGAACCGTGGGAGTGACTGTTTCCATAACGGTTAGACTGTCTGTAGCGGTTGTTGGGGTGCTGGTCAAAAAAGCATCTTCTGTGTACCTGCTTAAAAGAAGGTAGAATTAGTTTTCATTAGAATATGTAAACTTTAAAGAAAAAAGTAGCACCTCTTTAGTTGCGTGTCTTTGTGGTATCTGCTGTGTGTGTGTGGAGAGTATGGAATGCACGAATCTTTACATTCGTAAGAGCAGTAACATATTCTCGTGTGGTATTGTGCTGTGTGTGTGCTTGTCGCTATGGGGGAGAGTATGAAATGCACGAATCTTTACATTCGTAAGAGCAGTAACATACTCTCGTGCTTGGGACCCCAATCGTTCCCTATTTATTATTTAGTTTTAAGGTGCAGGGGATCGCGAGCGTTTTAAGTGGGCTGAACTTCCTAGTTTGCAGCGGGACGATAACAGGTCTAGCACACTAGACCACACCCGAGGGTGTTTCTTTCCTGTTGTGTCCTTCGCTGGAAGTGGCCCTATTTAGTTTAGTTTAAGTTTATTTGAAGTTGAGGGTGCCGGGGATCGCGATCGTTTAATGCGTGTTGAGCTTCCGAGGCTGTCAGCGGGAGGGCAACAGGTTTAGCACACTAGACCACACCCGAGGGTGTTTCTTTCCTATTGTACCCTTCGCTGGTTGCGGACTTATTTATTTTAATTTAGTTTAGGGGTATTCGGGGGCGTCGGGGATCGCTGTTCACCTTGTCATTTATTCGAGCGGTCTTAGTTTTGGTTACAATTTTTGGGCTTTTGTCGGCTTTCGCAAATTACTCCAAGTTCGGAGATTAGTTCGCTGTCGGCTAACCGGTCATGAGTTTTCGCGGCCAGGGTGGCTAGGCGGTCTTTAATGGTGGGGATATCGGCCCTGTCGTGGAGTGTTTTATGGCTGTGTCCCATGGGGCACGGAGGGCAACTCTAAGCGCGTGATTTTGGACCCTCTGGAGTTTTCCCATATTAGTCTGGTTGAGGTCAGTTAATATGATTGCACCGTATTCGAGTACTGGGCGCACAAAGGCTTTGTACAGTTTTAGTAGGGTGGACTGGTTGGCTCCCCATGAAGTTCCCTTGAGCATTTCCAGTAAGTTAATTCGTTTGGTGGCTTTTTTCGCCATGTCGTCGGTATGTTTGTTGAAGGACAATTTTTGATCAATGGTGATGCCCAGGAATTTTGCTTCTTTGCATTCTGGGAGGGTGTTATCCATAAGTTTTAGGTCAAAATCCCGTTTAGTTTTCTTGCGAGTAAATGTGATTCGTTGGGTTTTATTGGCATTTAGCTTAATTCTCCATTTGGCGCACCATTCTTCAAGCTCGTCGAGAGCGCGTTGCAGGGGATTTTGAAGCAGATTGGCCGTATTGTTAGAGTCCCAGAGGCCCTTATCATCCGCGAATTGGGAAACCTGAACGCGGTCGTCGGAGAAGCTAAGGTCATTTACGAAAAAGATGTATAGGAGGGGGCTTAGGACAGATCCTTGGGGGTGCCTGCTTCGAGGGGGACACTGTCGGACATTTCATTGTTCACTCTGACTTTAATTTCGCGATCATAAGAAGGAGGATAGTAATCTAGTCAGTTTCACGGGGAGTCTCATTTTAGATAATTTGTAGCGCATTCCATTATGCCAAACAGAGTCGAATGCTTTTTCAACGTCTAGTAGGACTGCCGCGCCTATTTGCTGATTGCTGATAGCAGTTTTCATTTGGGTTACTAGTCGGTAGACATGTTCGATGCCTTCTTTACGGTTTCTGTAGGCTCTTTGCCATTTATTGAAGAAGTCGATGTCTTCGAGGTGCCCCCTGAACCGATTGGTAAGGATTCTTTCGAAAGTCTTACCAATGCAGCTGAGCAGGCTGATTGGGCGGTAGCTGGCTGGATCGGAGGGGTCCTTGTCGGGTTTTGGTATCATGACACCGATGGCTTTTTTCCAGCATTTGGGAAAGTAGCCATGGGTGAGGCCTGCGTTGAATAGTTTGTTTAGTTTTTCGATTAGGGAGTTTGGGCTTTGTTTTAGAATTTTGTAGCTTACTTCGTCTTCGCCGGGTGAGGAGGAGTTTTTGCATTTTTTTATGACATTAGTGATTTCGTCATTGGTGATGGGGGTGACGAGTTCATCATCGTCCCCTTCTTCTGGCTCATTATCGAAGTTGGGGTCCCGGTAGATATCGGGGTGTTCATTGATGAAGTCATCAATCGCGTTGATGACGGCGTTATCATTGCCCGTGCCTTGATAGGGGCGATGTGTTTTTCTTAGGAGGTCGGCAAAGGTGTCGCCTTCTCTTTGTCGGTGCGAGTAAAGGAGCCATCTTCCTTTTTAAGAGGTTTTGCTGCGGCTTTGCCGCCCTTGTTTTTTTGCCCAGTAAGAATTTTGAAAGAGTCCCAGAATTTTTTTGCATCTTGGGTCCCGTTTAGGTTGGCTGTTGCCTTTTCCCAGTTGGCTTGTTTTTCAGCCTTGAGGGCTTCTTTGACTTCGCCATGAAGGCGGTTGTATGTTTTTTGAGTTCGATTTCTTGCTGGCGTCAGTTTCTTTTTTGAGAGCGCGGAGAGCTTTCCGTTTAGATTTGATAAGTAACAGAGTATCGCCCGAGACAGTGTTTCTCCAGGGGTGTACTTCTTCTTTAGGGCATATTTCGTTTAAGGTAGAGTTAATGATTTTCTCAATGCTCTCGCATTGTGTTTCAAGTTCCGCTGCATTGGATGGGGGGGAGTTAGTGAGTTTGTCATCAATGATGTCGCGGTAGAGGTTCCAATTGATTTTCCTGAAGTTTCTACGGAGAGTGTGTGTGGGGGGGGGGGGGGGGGGGGGGGGGGGGGGGGGTATCTGATTGGGCCATTTCCAAGCTGCAGAAAGGCATGGACCGGGAGGTGGTCACTGCCTAGGTCATCGTCGCCGACCCAGTGGTCGTCGATATGGTTTATCAGTGAGTCGCTAGCGATAATTAGATCAAGGATTTCGGATGAGAATAATGGGTTATTACTGATATAAGTTGCTGAGCTGTCATTCATAACCACATGAAGGTTATGTTTTTTGTGATTTCAAGGAGGGCTTCGCCGTTTGGGGTAGTTTTGTTGCAGCCAAAGAACAGGTGTTTGGCATTGAAGTCGCCGAGGAAAATGCAGTGTTTGTATTTCCTCGTAAAGAAATCAAAGGCAGTGTCAGAAAACAATTTTTGCTTGGGTCATTATAATTACGGTCAAATGCGAAAAGTAACTTTTTATTAAAACGGGGAATGTTTGCGTTATTTCGCAAAACTTTTGCGTAATTTCGCAAATCTTTGCGTTATTTCGCAAAAGTATTGCGTTATTTCGCAAAAGTATTGCGTTATTACGCAAAAGTATTGCGTTATTTCGCAAAAGTATTACGTTATTTCGCAAAAGTATTGCGTTATTTCGCAATAACTTTTGCGTTATTACGCAATAATTTTTGCGTTATTTCGCAAAAGTATTGCGTTTATTTCGCAAAATTATTGCGTTTATTTCGCAAAAGTATTGCGTTATTTCGCAAACTATTGCGTTATTTTCGCAAAAGTATTGCGTTATTTCGCAATAACCTTTGCGTTATTTCGCAAAAGTATTGCGTTATTTCGCAAAAGTATTGCGTTTATTTTTCGCAATAACTTTGCGTTATTTCGCAAAAGTATTGCGTTATTTCGCAAAAGTATTGCGTTATTCTTCGCAAAAGTATTGCGTTATTTCGCAAAAGTATTGCGTTATTTCGCAAAAGTTATTGCGTTATTTCGCAAAAGTATTGCGTTATTTCGCAATAACTTTGCGTTATTTCGCAAAAGTATTGCGTTATTTCCGCAAAAGTTATTGCGTTATTTCGCAAAAGTTATTGCGTTATTTCGCAATAACTTTGCGTTATTTCGCAAAAAAGTATTCCCAGACACAGATCTTGT